>VMBQ01001442.1:179656-194436 GCA_007657795.1 Dreissena rostriformis | reverse complement strand
CGTGTGCGTGTGCGTGTGCGTGTGTGTGTGTTTGTGTGTGCATCAATGTTTTAAATTACAAATGCGATGTATTACGCTTACGGTAATTTACTCGTTAAAAAAATGTAAATTACTTTCGCATAGAAATGAATTTACAATACACGATTGAAAACTGTAGAAGGAACAGCTACCAACGTTTGCAATTCAATGTTTAAGGGCTAATATTTTGGTCGGCGTTTGGTTCCATTCCACTGCATTCAAACGTATCTACTTTGTTTGTTTTTCCATGCATTCATTTGAAAATCCCATCAAACTGAAAAAGTTTATTGACATAAGACGACGTTCGAGGGCTAGTTTTAACCTGCCCACGGACCTAACAGTTTGCGAGGCGATCTGGTTGCAGTTTAGACGACACCCGTGTATTTTGCATCACAGTTTTCCCAATGCCGTAGTCGTTGCAAAGGTGTTGCTATACGCCTAAAACCGTATAATGCTAGAGTCAGAACGTGTTAATATCCACGACCACACCCAATTTCGTACGAAGTTAACTGCAGAAAAATGAAATCACACATTTCAAACGAATTCGGTATGATCCTTTTTCTGCATACAACTTGACAAAACGACGGCAAATTAAAATATGTTGAAAAGAACTTTAGGGGAACAATACTTCAAGCTCTACACTGTGTTAAAAATGGAACTGCAACTTAACTTAATGTCAATGTAGTTGAAGAGTGATTAAATTAACGGAAATGTAGTTGAAACGTCACAGATGAAAACAGAAAATGCATTTGCATTGAAATGTCATAAACCGCTTGGAAGTCATGCCGAAACTCACAATCAACACAGAATTAATCATAAAACACACAAGTGTTTATATATGTATATAAACAATAACCTCATAGCAGGGCAATTCAAATTTTATAGCATTAAAAGAGAATATAATTTAAGTTAATTGCAAAATACTTTATGGATTAATTTTCACCCAACATAATTGCAAATGTCCGCACCAACATGTAATTTATAATGTAGAAGTATCAGTTAAATCTTCTTGCTGACACAATTTCAGAACGAGCATCATTTAGTAAACAAGAATGTCTTAATAATTAATGTACGTAATAGTAATGTTCCACAAAACCCTTGTTAAGTGTGTAACACAAAATTATACATTGTACTTTGTTAACTTAACACATGAAGCAATATAACTTGTTACGTTGTAAGTGCAGAATTTCAAAAATAAACGACAAAGAAAACGTGACGCTGATAATTTTGCGAAATTAAGGTTTTAAAGAATGAATCTGCTCGAAATTAAGGTAGCGCACCTGTAATGGGCACCTTTCCAAATATAATATAATGTATTATTTTCTTAATCAGCATCATTTCACTGATCAACATGCACATTTTTAGGTAGGCTTTCCATGCTTTTTAAAATAATAAACTGATGTTTTTCAAAACCACAGCCACGCTCGGCTTTTGTCCAGTTTATTTAGTTTAAACCTATTTATTTAAGCTCGATTGCATAGAAAGTACTTACTACTTATTTGAAACGCTCTCGAGTCCGTTTCCTGGGACTAGAACCAGTACTTGGTGTCTTTGGGGGAGATTTAAAGAGCGCTCCCACAATGGGGATCGAACCCGTGACCTCACGATCGCTAGGCGGACACCATATCCATTACACCACGGCGATCTTGTCCAGTTTATTTGCACCCCTGGGGTATATGAAAGTTCCATAATTCATCCAGATTTCCAAATATGGGCATGAAGTTGGTGAGTACTGATGCAGTAAAGGTGTTTAAAGTTTTAACAATATGAAATACGTTTTTTTTACACACATTATTTTTTTATAACTTGTTATCTATGGAAGAGCATCATGAAATGTAAGTGGTTTCAGCCAAGTAGAAATTGGGTCGGTTAAAAACAAAGTGTCATAAAATTCAAAATAGTATCATTCAAGTAATCTGTTGAACTTAGTTTTTATAGATACACTCTATACATCAAAAATACCAAGAAAAAGATAGATTTACCGTTTACTTTTTTGAAATAAAAATAAAAATGCAACATGCATGATTCGTATTTTCAGCAGTAAATCACCCAATTTAGCCATAACGTTCTTTTAATTTTAAAAATTGAAGAATATGCATAAAAATTGCNATAATAATAATAATAATAATAATAATAATAATAATAATAATAATAATAATAATAATAATAATAATAATAATAATAATAATAATAATAATGATAATAATAATAGAAATAATGTGAAATATATCAGTGAACAAGATTTATATAACTATTTTCTTTTCGTTTTTTCAGGTTTTAAAAGCTTCCACTGGTACTGCAAGTTCGTCGCTTAAACTGACCCATTTGGTTCCTCGATTCGTTGAAAGCGACAAAAGTGTAGGTGGAACTTCCAGACGGACAAACGAGACTTTTAAAATGACATTTATTTAAATGAAATCTTTCGAGACAACGTGTTGTTTTATAAACAATTTATTTTTCTTGGACTGTATAATTCAAAACCAGTGCGTGTATATATATATATGTTTAAACATATGTACTACATTAACGCTAATAAAACGATAAATACATTTTGTATTTTACATTTACTTAGTATTACATTTGCAAACAAAATTTGGTTAATGTGAAGTTGTGTAAGATTTAACATCAAAATACATAATTAATAAATAAAATTGAATATACCAATGCTAATGACAGTACATGATTGATTATATAATATTTATTAACTTTTAACAAATGACTATTTATTGAGAGGTCCTGTAATCGAATGTATTGGTAGCAGTGGTGTTCAGTCTTTTAAAAGGAGAACACTTTCAAACACACTAGTGACTGGCGAAATTTATTATCATCCACCACCACCCCAACCCACACCACAAGGTCATGCGCATGGAAAGGTGTTGTCCAGATACACATGCGTACCAAATATGAAAGCAATATCTGAAGGGACACAGTAGGTATAAGCCTTTTTCGAATCGCGGTCGCAGATTTCGAAACCTGAACGTTGACCTCAAGTTCAAGGTCAAGGTCACTGGGGTCAAAAATTGTATGCGCATGGAAAGGTGTTGTCTAGATACACATGCATACCAAATATGAAAGCAATATCTGAAGGGACACATAAGTTATGAGCCTTTTTCGAAAGTGTTACGCCGCCGCCGCGGACGCCGCCGCCGACGAAGTAACACCTATATGTCCCCTGACCATAGTCAGGCGACACAAAAAGGGATCTCGACTTCTAAACAATAATTCAGAGTTAATATTGTGTTGTTCGTTACCTTACTAAAGAATAATTATTAATAACGAAATTTAATAACGAAACTTTCTGTATCTGTATTTTCTTAAGTTAAAATTATTTAGTGGAGGTACGTATTTTGGTTTTGAACGTAAATTGAACAAGAATAAACGATAAACAACCTACATATTAGTTTTTCATTAAAACGAACGGGTAAACCAATATTAGGGAAAATTAAAAAGAAAACACCTGTAGATATTTGTTTTAAATAATATACTATACATATATATATAGGCGGACACCATATCCATTACACCACGGCGATCTTGTCCAGTTTATTTGCACCCCTGGGGTATATGAAAGTTCCATAATTCATCCAGATTTCCAAATATGGGCATGAAGTTGGTGAGTACTAATGCAGTAAAGGTGTTTAAAGTTTTAACAATATGAAATACGTTTTTTTTACACACATTAATTTTTTATAACTTGTTATCTATGGAAGAGCACCATGAAATGTAAGTGGTTTCAGCCAAGTAGAAATTGGGTTGGTTAAAAACAAAGAGGCATAAAATTCAAAATAGTATCATTCAAGTAATATGTTGAACTTAGTTTCTATAGATACACTCTATACAGCAAAAATACCAAGAAAAATATAGATTTACCGTAAACTTTTTTGAAATAAAAATAAAAATGCAACATGCATGTTTCGTATTTTCATCAGTAAATCACCCAATTTAGCCATAACGTTCTTTTAATTTTACAAATTGAAGAATATGCATAAAAATTGCAACATATTTAACAATAAACATAGTTTATATGCTATATTAAATCAAATTACGTTAGAAAAGAAATAAAACGCGTCGCAAAAAAAATATGCGTTGTCGGCAGGATTCGAACCTGCGCGGGAAGATCCCAAAAGATTTCTAGTCTATCGCTTTAACCACTCGACCACGACAACATCACATTAGTAACTGCTTAAATTAGATATCCATAAGTAAACAGGTAAAACGTTTCTTCAATCTTCGAAGAAATCGCGGGAAATCGTTACAGATGCGCTCTCTTAACATGAAACGTGTCAATATTGTAAGACAATATACATGTTAATTTAAATGTCGCCGGAATAACATTACAGGTCCTATGAAATCGATGAAATATCTGACTGTTACATGTAATTCAGGTATCGTCTATGGCTGATTCAACGTGGTCGGTGTCGCTGATATGGGAGCGGAGGATCAATACAAGACTGGCGAGACCTTTGTTGTTTCCATTAAGACCATTGTTGTCAAATTAATTGCTGTATCCATTTAATTCGTTGTTCTTTCCGATGTTGTTTCCATTGTAATTAATGAATCTATCGTTATCATTTATTTTAAGACTTGGAGATCTTCATTTAGACATAATGATTACAAGATAATAACTATTGCAGTATACTATAACAAAAATTAAGAAGAAGAATCATCAGATGCATTACGCACACACGTCAACAGTTGCACCTCCCTCTCAAACGCCATAGTGTCGTCCAACATTAAAATTCAGTAAACGACAATCTTACCTCAATAACAATTTTAATCCAATGCTTTTAATTATAAAATTACAACGATATGCACTTCAATTTTCTGTTTGTCCACCCTTCATCTGAATTTATTTCAAACTACACTTTTTGAAACATTTCACGAAATCGAATGACTGCTCGAAGTGATTTCTTTAATTCCTCTTGAAGTTTGCAATTATAAATTACAAACACACAGTCCGAAATACGTTTTGGATTCGTTCGATGCTTTTAAAAATAAATATTTTACTGTTAAATAAATTAAAACGTCCGAATTGTTGTTAAAATCCAGAGAGTCGAGCTTAAACTGGTGTGTTTCGTCACAGAAATTACGTCATACAAGGTAGATACGTCATATATGACGTAATCAATTGAATGAAAATAAAAGTACGGAAAGCTGGTTCCACAATATATTTTAGTGAAGGAACAAATATGATAATATGTAACATGTACCTTGGTTAAATAGTTCAGTTAACGGGGATTAAGTATTAAAGTTATTAATGCTATCGTTGTTTGAGGGCCTTAAGTGATAATCGGCTCCTCGGGCCGATTATCACTTCTGGCCCTCAAGCAACGAGGTATAAACCTCTAAATTTCATGTCCGGGAAGTTCTACCACTGTACCATGTCATCTCTGATGTGTAATATTGCTGTAACATGACTGAGGTGTTGTAAGAAAATACCAGTTCCTTGTTCTATTTGAATAATGAATAAGGAACCAGTTGCTTATTCCTTACTCAACCAGAAAAAAACGAACTGGGTTGTTATTAAATAAAACAAAGTAGAAATGTACTGCAATAAATATGTTTGATACCTTACTGCATTTACAATAATTTTCATTGACTAATAAGGAACTGGTTCCTTTTCCCTTATTCAGCCGCGAAAAAAGGCACTGGAGTATAACTAAAAACAAGTTCGTAGAAATGAACAAGATTGCAGTTTTATATCACATATATGTAAAATAAAGTTAAAGGTTTTAGGTTTGGTTGATGTGAAATTAGTCTTTGAGGTAGAAAATGCCAGCTTATTTTAAACAAGAAATCATGAAGAAACATGAACATGTATAGATAAATAGATAAAGTTAATTTATTCTAGTTATTTTGTTTTGATTTTCTTAAGAATTGTATGTTTAATTTTTCTAAAAAAGTATAAATAAAATATGTTGAGCTTGAATAAGGAATAAGGAACTAGGAAAAAGGAACCAGCTTACTCTACATCAAGAACGCTGTGTTTTGGGCTCTTCTCGTTCAAAAATGAACTCATAACAAGTTTGTAGATCTTATATTAGATATTTGTAGAATTTTCCTGAATTTCCGGATAACTAAATAAACTATTGTAATCATTATACTTTCTTGTCGTATATGATTATTACTGTTGAAGTTGAATAACAGTGAGTGAAACTTGTTCGGAATTTCCGTATAACTTGAGACCGACTAGGACGGAGGCGACTAGAACTTACCGCCAACAACCACAACGTCACAATATATCATGACTAATGTGTTATACCTACGTAATAAACCCTGGGATTTTTTGATGTTTTGTATTACTGTAATATCTCATTAATAAAGTGTTTTGTACCAATGAAGCATAACATGTCTAATGTGTTTTATAACTGTAATATCTTACGACTAAGGTGTTGTTCTATTGTACCATGGCATGTCTGATGTGGTGTAAAACTATTATTGTTCATGTCTCAATTGTTATACGACTGTTCCATGTTTCATATTTTACCATTTCATGTCTGGTGTGTTGTAATACTGTTATTGTTCATGTCTCAGTTTTTATACGATTGTTCAATGTTTCATATTTTAACATGTCATGGCTGATGTGGTGTTATACTATTATTGTTCATGTCTCAGTTAGTATACTACTGTACCATGTTTTATATTTTACTATCTCATGTCTGATGTTGTGTAATACTATTATTGTTGATGTGTCATTTGTAATACGACTGTTCCATGTTTCATATTGAACCATGTTATGTCTGATGTGGTGTAATACTACTATTGTTCATGTCTCAGTTGTTATACGACTGTTCCATGTTTCATATTTTAACATTTCATGTCTGATGTGGTGTAATACTATTATTGTTCATGCCTCAGTTGTTATACGACTGTTCCATGTTTCATATTTAACCATGTCGTGTCTGATATAGTGTTATACTATTATTGTTCATGTCTCAGTTGTTATACGACTGTTCAATGTTTCATATTTTACCATGTCATGTCTGATGTGTTGTAATACTATAATTATTCATGTCTCAGTTGTTATAAGTCTGTTCCATGTTTCATATGTTACCATGTCATGTCTGATGTGGTGTAATACTATTATTGTTCATGTCTCAGTTGTTATACGACTGTTCAATGTTTCATTGTTTACCATGTCATGTCTGATGTAGTGTAATACTATTATTGTTCATGTCTCAGTTGTTATACGACTGTTCCCTGTTTCATTTTTTACCATGTCATGTCTGATGTAGTGTAATACTATTATTATTTATGCCTCAGTTGTTATACGACTGTTCTATGTTTCATATTATACCATGTAATGTCTGATGTGGTGTAATACTATTATTGTTCATGCCTCAGTTGTTATACGACTGTTCTATGTTTCATATTATACCATGTAATGGCTGATGTGGTGTAATACTATTATTGTTCATGTCTCAGTTGTTATACGATTGTTCCATGTTTCATATTTTAACATGTTATGTCTGATGTATTGTAATAATATTATTGTTCATGTCTCAGTTGTTATACGACTGTTCCATGTTTCATATTCCACCATGTAATGTCTGATGTAGTGTAATACTATTATTGTCAATGTCTCAGTTGTTATACGACTGTCCCATGTTTCATATTGTACCATGTCATGTCTGATGTGGTGTAATACTATAATTGTTCATGTCTCAGTATTTATACGATTGTTCCATGTTTCATATTTTACCATTTCATGTCTGATGTAGTGTAATACTATTATTGTTCATGTCTCAGTTGTTATACGACTGTTCAATGTTTCATATTTTACCATGAAATGTCTAATGTGGTGTAATACTATTATTGTTCATGTCTCAGTTGTTATACGACTGTTCAATGTTTCATATTTGACCATGTCATGTCTGATGTGGTGTAATACTATTATTGTTTATGTCTCAGTTGTTATACGACTGTTGCATGTTTCATATTTTACCACGTCATGTCTGATTCGGTGTTATACTATTATTGTTCATGTCTCAGTTGTTATACGACTGTTCCATGTTTCATATTTTACCATGTAATATCTGCTGTGGTGTACTTTTATTAGTGTTCATGTCTCAGTTGTTATACGACTGTTCCATGTTTCATATTTTACCATGTCATGTCTGATATGGTGTAATACTATTATTGTTCATGTCTCAGTTGTTATACGACTGTTCCATGTTTCATATTTTACCATGTCATGTCTGATATGGTGTAATACTATTATTGTTCATGTCTCAGTTGTTATACGACTGTTCCATGTTTCATATTTTACCATGTCATGTCTGATATGGTGTAATACTATTATTGTTCATGTCTCAGTTGTTATACGACTGTTCCATGTTTCATATTTTACCATGTCATGTCTGATATGGTGTAATACTATTATTGTTCATGTCTCAGTTGTTATACGACTGTTCCATGTTTCATATTTTACCATGTCATGTCTGATATGGTGTAATACTATTATTGTTCATGTCTCAGTTGTTATACGACTGTTCCATGTTTCATATTTTACCATGTCATGTCTGATATGGTGTAATACTATTATTGTTCATGTCTCAGTTGTTATACGACTGTTCCATGTTTCATATTTTACCATGTCATGTCTGATATGGTGTAATACTATTATTGTTCATGTCTCAGTTGTTATACGACTGTTCCATGTTTCATATTTTACCATGTCATGTCTGATATGGTGTAATACTATTATTGTTCATGTCTCAGTTGTTATACGACTGTTTCATGTTTCATATTTTACCATTTCATGCATGATGTGGTTTAATACTATTTTTTTCATGTCTCAGTTGTTATACGACTGTTTCATGTTTCATATTTTACCATTTCATGTCTGATGTGGTGTAATACTATTATGGTTTATGTCTCAGTTGTTATACGAATGTTCTATGTTTTATATTTTACCATGTCATGTCTGATTCGGTGTAATACTATTATTGTTCATGTCTCAGCTGTTAAACGACTGTTCCATGTTTCATATTTTACCATGTCATGTCTGATGTGGTTTACTACTGTTATTGTTCATGTCTCCGTTGTTATACGACTGTTCTATGTTTCATATTTTACCATGTCATGTCTGATGTGGTGTAATACTGTTATTGTTCATGTCTCAGTTGTAATACGACTCTACCATGCTTAATATTTTACCATATCATATCTGATGTGTTGTATTACTGTAATATCTCATGACAAATCAGTGTAAATATTTATACATTCAAAATAGTCAATGTACTCGTCTGTTTTCTGGCTTGTTAATAATAACTTATGGGCATTCAGACGTGCTTTCGTCTACAAAGGACAGTACTACGCATCATTTTTGTAATCTTGACACAGAGGTGTAAAAGAGTGTGTCGTTTCCTCTAAAACACATCGATCTATTCAGACAACGATTTTTCTAAGTAATGAAGATATTAATGCATGATTGAGAGCGTTTTATATTAAATGATCCGCAACAAATTATGGTGTTGTTGTACACATATGTGAAACATTTTTTTACATCACGGGGTGTTTCTTCAGCCTGGTAGCGTTCATGTCTCATAAAACTAATACTCGATGTTTTTAAAATGTTTAAAATCGAATGTTTTCTACAAAACTATAGTGACATTTTGTTTCACAAAGCCAGTATGTATCAAAAGTGTAAACGGTTATGATTAGGTTTACATTCTTTGAAAAAGAAATAGATTTAGGCAGATACAAGTTGCAAACAACAACAAAATGTTAGTGTACGGAGCCCAAACTGCGCAATTTCTCTATTTAGTAGTCAACGTGATAAGCCAATGTGATTCGGTTTACGATATTAACACGTGTGTCATGTTGTTTATTTAAAGCACCAACCTGAAGAGGGAGTTTCCAAGAAGAGTGTACATGTACGTTGATAAAGGAAATTTTATTGAGAAAAACAAATATCACAGTTTATTGGTCAGATACAAACAAATTAAACAGTAAGGAAATAAAATGCTATGTTCAAATTGCATACAGATTTATAGATATTGAAAAACACTTAAGTTAAGGAGCTGTTAGTGGTCACAATGCGTAAAAGTATGCTTTAAAACACTTCAATGTGTGAGATATATGATAATTCTTGTACAAATAAACTAGTAATTATTTCTGTGTATTGCATAGTTATAATACTGATTAACAAATCAACAAACTAGAGTTGTAAAGTGCATGCATGTATACTACTTAATGCAATTAACCATGTTGACATATTGTTCATAGAGACCATAAACACAAAACCAAACTGAAGTCAATTTCGGATATTCCCGTATGTACCTGTTATAGATGTTTACTCCAGACGATGTGCCTACCGATTTCATGTGTCCAAAAGGCATTGTCGATTCAAGTGCTAAATTTTCTATGTTTGTATAAATGGAAACATATAACACAATATTGAATGAAGTCCGCTGCTCTGTTTGTTTAATTATTCGGGCTACATTGATGAAAGAACGATTTCAAATGCGTTCGACAAAAAAGAGAAACACATAATTATACACATGCAAAATGCGAATAAATTAAGCTATCATAAATACTATTATTTCTAATCAATGTATACTCAAACACGATCAATTGTACTTGATAACTACATGCACAATAGTTTCACATCAACATAATTTAAAACCAGGCATCGAACTTATAAAAAAATTGAGATATCAAATATGAAGATTTTTTCACATATTTGTAGAATGTTTATATTCAAAAACTTGCCGGCAGTAGCGATTAGTGGCGAAAACGATTAAAAACATTCCAACCACGCTGAGACTTCGCATATAGCGCATATCACATGATTGATTCATTCCGCCCATAATATTAGATGATTTGAATGTTAATCGTGAACTTCAACAATCAAAGGCGCCTCGTATTGGGTGTGTCGGATGCCAAAACTGTACATCGGGTTTCTGGTCTTGTGGTTCCAAACCTGTAACACAAACGAGTTCAAAATAAGACATGTTGTATGGTAATATCAGGCGGTTGTCGCGAGACATTGATGACTTAATTCATATGTGTAAAGTGTCGTCTTAAAACGGTGTGTGCAGTCTACACGGGCTTATCCAGGGAGGCACATTAAGCTTTAATGTTATTTGAATTTCAAGGAAGTTCCTTCTTATCATCAATCTACAAAAGGCGAAAAGTGAAGTCCTGCGACATGGATGAGCTTGTGTTTATTCAAACTTGTACTCATTCAATTTCATCGTGTCTCAAAATGTTGCAATTATGTTTCTTTTTTTACACAGTGAATCATTAAGAACTTAAATTGTAATTCAAAATAATGAATATTCCCTTGTATTGGTGTTTCATTTAAATTACAATGCTATGACGATTATGTATAATTAATTAACTACACGTGTGCACAATGTTTTGTCTAGTCTAAGTGTAAGGCTCGTTTTTCTGGTCTAAGTGTAAGGTTCGTTTTTTCTGGTCTAAGTGTAAGGTTCGTTTTACTGCTCGAAGTGTAAGGTTCGTTTTTCTGGTCTAAGTGTAAGATTCGTTTTTCTGGGCTAAGTGTAAGGTTTGTTTTTCTGGTCTAAGTGTAAGGTTCGACTAGCTTTAAACCGTTTAAACTCCTGATGCTTTGCATTGACCGTTGAAAGCCAATACTAATTTATATCCTCATATTGTATCAGGAGTTTCATTATGTCGTTATCTTACATATTGATCTCACTTGACTATTTGGCAATTCATGTGGGTTATTGAGACACTTTCAAGCCATTTTATTAGACAGAACCAGTGCTGTTTGTGCATTGAGAAAGGTCACTGGAACGTTCCAAGACAGACCCACTAATTGCAAGGAGTTGGCTACACCCAAACTTAGAAAATTACATTAACCAATGGAGACTTTTGCTTAAGACGTAAACGTGACTTCATAAACATATGTCCCCCACTTTGACATGCACTTTTGCTATATTATAAGCAATGGCATTTCATAGGTATGAATGTATCAACATTAATTACTGAACAAAGACACTCACTCTGTCTTAAATTAACACTTGCATGAACATGAATGTATCGTTATCGAAAATATGCTTTCACCTTTGTCGCATGGTGCGGTGTCTATGTACATGAACATACAAACTAATTTGTAATTTTCTCTCATTTTTCTGAATACAGTGCAGGGATCATTTCTTTTTCTTTTTTAATCACGACTTAAGTCAGTAAAAAAAGCAATCAATACAAAGTGCAATGATTAAGTGTCTTGTACGATGTACGTTGTCATAAAATAACATATAATTTGTATCTATATGTCGTGAATTTATTTGAATCCCAGATTTGTTCATATAATAACAGAAGATCTTTCTCTTTCGCCAGTGTGGTGCATTTCAGTCCATTTTTAATCGAGGATTTATTCATCCAAAAGTCTTGAGGTCACATGCACATGCTTGAAGTAACGATACATTGCCTGGAATTAACGAGAACCCATGTGAAATCTACCACGGTGAGTATGGTCACCGTATATTGACTGCACAAATTAAACGCTATGTTATTACTGACTGGAAATGCACTGTATATTTACTGGAAAGCACCGCATACTTCACTGGTTAACCTCCAAAAGTGTAGTTGGTATGGGTTACTTAACTTTCAGTTCAATGTCACGTTTTAGGTCCTATGGTAAAAAAAAGAGTTGTGCACGGACTAATACAGTGATTGATCTTCACATTGAAGATGGATATGTGCCATAATGGCAGAGTGGCAAATATTACATCAACAAAGTTATTTTGATACATTTACATCGATTGACATTGCGTTGTATAAATATAATGGTTTCTGAAATTATTTTAATAACTGATGTTATTTTTATTATTTAATAGGGATAGCACTGACCTTGACTGGGGTTTTACCTGCGTTGCACGTATCGCGAATATTAAAACAGCTATAGTAATTCAACTTTTGAAACATATTAACCAGCATGTGGAATTGTTTACCTGGGTATTGTGGTGCATTTCTTCATGAAACTACCGTTTTTGACAAAAGCAGAACATACAACAAATTAACAGATTTGGTCAAGTTTTATGATGTCATCGCTTAGGTGCTTTCGTTCCTGGTTTTTAACCACAAGCCTAGTTTACGTTTCCTAAAGACCAGCTAGGTAATGCTACTCGGTGCCATTTTTTTGCAAGCTAAATACAAGAATAAACAGTTTACGGTGTCAGTAGTTTATAGATTGGTGCAGTTTACGGTACCAAAAAGTTAATTCATGGACTCAATGCAATCGTTCGATGCAAATAAATTGTGTGTTCAACCTGATGAAACAGTAACAGTTATGTATGAAGTTGAACTCCTGTTAAATTGCCCACGTTTATACCATCAGTTTACCGTGCCCACCCATCAGTATAAAAGTAAGGCCATTTTGTTAAAGCAGTATAAGGTGACCTTATACACCATGTCTACGAAAGTAAAAAGAAGATAGTT
Source organism: Dreissena rostriformis (assembly GCA_007657795.1). Taxonomy (NCBI): domain Eukaryota; kingdom Metazoa; phylum Mollusca; class Bivalvia; order Myida; family Dreissenidae; genus Dreissena; species Dreissena rostriformis. Next base: position 181,002 of record VMBQ01001442.1, on the reverse strand, counting down.
CCAGCTTGACCAGATGGACAAACGACAGATCTTTGATGTTGAAAAATGATGTAAAGAAGGATGTGATTGTGTATGTTTGTTTGGAATTGTTGTCGTATTTATGCTTTGTCCTAGGTGGTAATGAAAAGGGCATAGACCTGACGGACTCGTGTATGTCGTGAAGGAAAGAACAAACATAAAATTGTTGATTGAAAAAGGGCATTTAGTATAAAATGGCATGCCTTATTTATCAGTCATTTCGTCATATGTTTATGGGCATGTGGAGCACATTTTGATCTAAAAGATCAAGTTGTGTGTTTCCAGTAACGCGAACTACCCGGACTCCAACAGACCCAGTAGTTTTGTGCTGTCCTTAAGAACCTGTTTTAAAATATACATTACATGCTTACTTACCTATTGTTTCACCCATCCAGCACAACAAATATGTCCAGGAACGAGATCATTTTTCATTTTGTAAACAACTAAAAATGTGAGACATGATTTCTCTGAAAACTTTGGAACCCGCATTGCCGTTTATGATATTCCAATTATTTCGATTGTTTCAGGAGAGCACTTGCTTTGGATTGTTACCAATACGGAGCTATTTTGTAAAATAAAACGAAAACAACTATGAAAATTATATTGGAGCAGTTTGGCATTGAAAGCCGTTCAGCTTGGCAAAAACGTGAACTGGGTAATAATTATATTGAAGCATGCTCCGTTAACACATGTTAAATATTCTAATTTATCAGTTGGACCATTCGTTTATTCCATTACACGTGCGGCATCGATCCATCAGTACGCTAAGTTGCATGACTATTAAGATTCCATCTTATAAGTAAGTCTAGTTACTTGAGTAGTAGATGATGCATGCTCAACCCCAAATCTATAATACTGTATTTTATCATCTTTAACATGTCTGTATACAGATAATCAATTTTCTGTGTTTGTATGTTAAATTGCTGTTGTAGTTGTTTTTTTTCTTCATTTTTGTGATGTTTTCTTCTTTCAATGTTTTACAACAGTTATAACATCATCACATATAAATATTTGTTGACAACTTACACCTTAAGTATTGTATAATATAAGTGGCATTAAAAACAAGAGGCCCATGAGGGCCTGAATCGCTCTACTGGCTGGAATGTCAATGGAATGGAAAGTCAACATGCAAGGGAATACTGAACACACAAATCCTTTAATCCTTGCCAAATGAATTATCAAATGGCTTATATTTTATTTAATTTTAAATTAATAATTGCAACCAATTAAACAACCTACTTAAATGCCTCAGACCAATACAAATTCAAGGGGAGATAATTCTGGACTTTTTACTCTGATGTAACCCATTTTCAATAGGGTGCGAGTCC
>VMBQ01001442.1:142398-178764 GCA_007657795.1 Dreissena rostriformis | reverse complement strand
TGATCCCAGGCATAAGCGTTCTTGAGTTATCATCCGGAAACCATTTTCCTATTTCCAGTAACTGTGACCTTGACCTGTGACCTTGACCTGTGATCTCAAAATCAATAGGGGTCATCTGCGAGTCATGATCAATGTTCCTATGAAGTTTCATGATCCTAGGCCTAAGCGTTCTTGAGTTATCATCCGGAAACCATCTGGTGGACGGACCGACCGACCAACCGACAGACCGACATACCGACATGAGCAAAGCAAGATACCCCCTCTTCTTCGAAGGGGGGCATAAAAATCGGATGAACATTGTTGAGTTTATCACGTAAATAAGAAAAAGTCTGACTGACGCAAGCACGGATGGACGGTCTGATGTAACCCATTTTCAATAGGGTTCGAGTCCTCATTAATTTAAAGACACTGAACAAGTTTGAAAAGAATCGGATGCAAACTGTGGGGTTTATCGCGTAAACAAAAAAAAGTCTAACGGACGCACGGAAAAAACCACGCCATGACATAAGCTCTTCTGGCCTTTGGCCAGTAGAGCTAAAAAAAATAATGTTAAAATGTCATGAAAAAAGCACTATAACAAAACTATGCATTAGTTTCTAATGCTAACTAGCAAAATTGTCTTTGTAAAAAGAGGCATTGGTTCAAGCAAACAATACGGTAATGTTCTTCCCTAGCTAAAACTAAATGCTCAAATGTCTCATAAAAATAGTTTTGCAAAGCATTATAATATGTAAAATGACTGAATGGATTGGTGACTTGTATTTCAAGGCTATTCCAAATGTTAATGGACACAGCTGTCATTGTTTAAGTTCAGAAATGACATGTGACATGCTAGCTGTCTTATGATTGTTGACATTTGTGCTACGTTATTTCAAAATCTATCAATAAATTAGTTACAGCAAAGACATGACTATCCTCAAATTTGACCTTTGACCTCTTCATGCAACTTGTTGTCATTTAATGGTTTGCATTTGTGCCAAGTTATTTCAAAATCCATCAATAAATGTTAAAGTTATAGTAAAGATAAGAATGTTTATGGATTTAATTTGACCTTAAACCTATAATTGTGACTTTAACCTTTGAGGTTGGAAGGTAGGTGTTGCAGATGAAACGTCCTCTTAAGGTGGTTCACATTTGCCCCAAGTTAAGGCCAAGAAACCTTTGCATACACAGACAGTGCGACTGCTATATGCTGCCTTCTTTGAAGGGGGCATAAAACCGTTATTTAAGCAGCCACTTAAAAGTCATTTCTTGAACTATTTTCTTTTTCCTCCATTTAATTAAAAAGAGAGTAATACTACTAGGTTTCAAAGAAAAAATCAGGCAAATTTTGGCTCGTTGTGAAGGTGCTTCTCCATAACCAATTTGGAACGATGTTACTATTTCTGATTAAAATTGTTAACTTGTTAAACATTATTGCCAACAAATTATTGCAGGCACATGTTCTGATCACATTTAATACACAAAACGCACAAGCATGTGAGTAAAGCAACAAGTTATAACATCAGACACTTTATTATTAGAATCACTCTTAAGATACAAAAGACAATAGTTCTAATAATACGGAAATCACAACTAATGAACTCGCTGAAATAAACCTAAAGGTACTAAAAAACATTCTTTTTCCACATCTTATATTTTCAGCAAGAAGTTTCTTTGTGAAAGAAGGATATAAAATCGCCTTTATGCGTGAAGCAGAAGAACAGAAAGGGATTAAAGATACAGAAAGGGAAGAAAATAAACATATTATGAATCAGGGACATTATTATGCTTTGTATGTATACCCCATATTTTTAATTTTACATTGGCAGACACTTGGTGATCAACATTTAACAAAATAATTAATAACTTAATACTCTATAATATGAAAGTCTGAGACTTCTGTTTTTATCACGTAACAATAACAATACTATCACAGGTTGAGCAAGAAAAAAAAACAGACTTACATTTAACAAACCAAACCGTCCTAAGCTCTTTCACTTTACAGACTACAATAATGCTATTTAACGTACGACAAATACTGTGTGGATCAACAAACGAATACTGTTTACTTTAATATAAATATGACTTAAAACAAAAATATTAAAACTCGTTAAAAGTAAAGAGGGATAAATTTGCAAAAAAAATCATTTTTGCAAGAAAAATAAGGACCATAACTTTACAAATTATGAAGAAGCGAAATATGACAATCTGGTCTCTCTGTAAAAGGGTGTTATTTAAATATATATTTTTTTAACTACAAAAGGAGCCATTTTTCCCCATCTTGGATTTCTTGGTAAAACAAATTCATAATTTCTTCTGACAATGTGTCCTTAATGTTGTAAATATTTGAATGTGTATGTAAATGTCTTATCAACTACAATTACTCTTCAGAGGAAAGCGAAAAGAGAAAAGCGCATATTATAACACATTCACAAAATTGTTAATACTTTCTTCTTGCACTACTTTGGCCACATCACTTGAAAAATACATTTATGCAATACAAGACAAGTAAGTGAACAAAACTGAAAAAAGTCCATCAATGATGATTCACTGAATTCTTTCAAAAAGTAACAATAATACATGTTAAAAAATAAAAGTAAATATATTATAAACAATGAAGAAAATCTCTAAAATACTAGTTGTTGATACCCTTTGTTCCTATAATTTGGAAATACTGAAAATTGTTGTGTTTTTTCCAAAGAAAACAACTTTTAATTATGATCTGCAATACTGGACACGTAAAGTCATATCAAAATGGGTGTACAAAAACTTTCTGCATATAATGTGTATATAAATATGTATATAAAATACATTCAAAAAACATATTTTATTCACAAAAAAAGTATTCACAAAAAAAAGTAAAATGCACAAAAACATGTAAATGATGTATTTAAATTTTCTAAAAAAAAAATATTCTAAAATGCTGGTGATATTTTTGTTCCAAAATCAGTATTTAAAAAGTGTTTAAAAATGTCCAAATTTAGTTCGTTCTTTAATCCTGTACATCAACAATTAAAGGAGCCATATACTGGGTGTGTCGGATGCCAAAACTGAACTGCGGAGCCTGGCGTTTATGCATGACGACCTGAAAAAACACAATTTGTTGCCATGGAAACAAACACATCTATGAAAAAGCTAGCCCAGCAACCATTGTAATGTAGCAACATGAGTTATCATGGAAACTCAAACATGCTTAGCAACGCTCTTTTAACGAAGCAAGTCAATGAAGCAAATATTTTTTATGTTATTTACTCCAAACAACGATCAAACCAATATAATTAATATGTTATATTTAAAATTCTTTGCATAAATGAAACACAGTGACAAAGAAGGAACAAAAGAATATTTTATAGAATTGTATATAGCGACATACAGGTAGAGTCCTTTATTTTGTTTTTGCTTTGATGCAGAATTATGAATAAACCATTAAAGGAATAAAGCTAATTTATAGATATTTGAAATTTAAATATTCCAGTTTTTTTTTAATCACTTCAATTAGAATACCATGCAAACAATAGCTGTCCCAAGACAGCGAGCTCGACTATTCTTCCGCTTAGATACTATGGTGTACATTTTCTTTCAGTCAACTGACATAATGACCACAAAGACATATTTCAGGTTGATTATCTGTAGTAGTAACATGGTATACTTAAACTTAAAGCTGAACATTTATAAAAAAAATTAACAAGAAATATGACTATGCTAGGCAACTGGATTTTAAACTTTTTACCAATTAATTTAGTTGAATTTAATCCATTAAAAAAAAAAGTATGCATCTAAGCTACATACATACAAATTTCCAGCACAGTACCTCCATCAAAATTCAAGGTATTGAGAAGAAAACATTTTTCTATTTTTAGTTACAGTGACCTTGACAGCACTGGCCCCAAATTCAATCGTTCGCTAGAACAGCCTATAAGCAACCTACACAAACAATTTCGTCACAAAATATCCATCCTAACGGAATTTTTCTAGCGCAAACTTATTATAAATTTATAGTGACCTTGACCATGACCCAACTGGCACTAAATGCAACCACATGCAAGATCTGCATGTCAGCAAGAGATACAAATTGTTGGACGCAAACATGTCCTCAATTTCCTTAGCACAAAAATGAGCGATTTTGACCCATATAATTGACCTTTGACCTTAAAAGATGACCTTGACCTTGACCTTTCAGCACTCAAAATGTGCAGCTCCATGAGATACACATGCTTGCCATATATCAAGTTGCAATGTTGAATATTTCAAAAGTTATAGCAAATGTTAATGTTGGCGCAAACCAACAGACCAACAGACCAACCAACCAACAGACAGGGCAAAAACAATATGTCCCCAAGTATATACTGGGGGACATAAAAAGCACAGTAAGGGGCAAAATTCTACTACAGGTATATTTCAGGTCAGAGTTATGCACCTTGGTGTATGACCCCCCATGATGATTCCAAAGACATGTCTGAAGTTTAAATTGAATATCTGTAGTAGTTACATAGATAAAAGAGATATGTTCTTGCTGCATGCCAACTTTTAAGTTAATTTTCAACTTGCACACAAACTTTAACGTGACTTTTTTAAGTTCTAAAGGGGGTATAATCGTGCTAAATGTCTAGTCAAAGTTATAAGTCTTGGTGTTTGAATGTTCATTGAAAATTTAAACACACTGAACAGCCACGCTGACATTTGGGTGGGTAGAATAGCTCGTACTTTTCTGTGAATATTCGAGCTCAAAAACATTAGTTAACTTTCTTCAGGTTAATAAAGCTCAAATAAACAATTTCTAAATGAAATGCAAAAAAAAGATTTCCCAGGTACACACATTAAGGGAATCTAATAATTTACATAAAAAATGATTTCGTTTTTTTTACATTTAAACATACTGGTATTTGAATTGTATTTATATGTTGTTTCTAAACTAACAATGTTTTGTGTTTTTATGTTGTTGTTTTTCATTGAATTGCTGAAATGTCAGCAAGAAATAATACCTCTGAAATTAAAACCAATATAAAATACCATAAACAAGTCTTTTCAAGTTCAGGACACAATAGAACTTTGTGAAATTAAAGTTGACACTAATTTTGATAAATATTTTTGATGATTATGCGCAATTACAGATGGATTACAATGTGAAAGCCACACTCAATCATAAATTGTGAGATTTGTTCATGAAAATGCATGCGTGTTACTAGTACTAGATGTTACTAGATGTTACCATACAGCCGCAAAACACAGCGCATGATAATTACATTTTTGACGGTTAATCCTTTACGGCCACAATTAACGGAGCCGTATATTGACTATGTCTTATGCCAAAACTGAAACTAGGCGCAATCTTCTTATCTATTTTCACCTGTAAAGACATACAACACAATACGTAAATAAGATTGCCCAAAATTTTACCAGCATGGTTTACTGAAATTGCTTACAGGGCAGCCGAAACCTTTTGGATTTTTTTTTAAATTACAGTGCAATTTTTTGTTTGGCGCTATTTGGCAGCGCGAGTCTGTCAGGTTATCCTAAAGAACTATTTTTGAAGGATGGCCTTATGTAAAACTTCATTTTTTATTTTGGACTGGATATTACTTTTTAATTAGTAACATTTTGTATAGTTCTGAAAATGGGTGAATATAATTGATTATGTTTATGTTGATGTTTGGGGTGCCCCATTAGCCCACTACATTATGATTAATTTAAAATTAAGAGTAAAATCAAGGGAATTAATTCGAACTATTCTTAACAGTACCAAGGCATAGTGTGATTCCACAATCAGTCTATTTAAAAAAATCAGTCTATTGAAATAAATTGGTTTATAATTTTTGTGGAAAAAATTGTTAAGTACTCAAAGTCAAAACAAACTGAAAGAATATTAGTCCAAGCGCATGTTTTTTAGCAAAGTCAATAGAAATGATTTTTGTGTTTAAAAAAAGCAAAAGAGGACACATGAAATTTTAAGCTGCATAAACTAAACATTTCATAATTATGTTGAAAATCGATAAGCATTATTTATAATTAATGTTGATTAAGTAGCACACTAGATGACTATTAAACTTCAACTGCAATGTCACAGTGCCTATACGACGTGACTTTTTAAGATATGTGTTGGGAGAATAACGCGCAACCCAAATAACATTTTTAAGGATGTCTTTTTAAATGTATCACCATTTTTAATGGGATGAAGTGGGGAGCTCGCTCATTCGTGAGAGGGTTCTATAGGAATCATGATTTTTTTAAACAAATAAGTATTCTTTCAGTAAAGTTCAATCGCACGTTTGAATGATTAGACAAATGTCGGATCAGTGTGGGGACTTCATATTACAAACGCGCGATTGCTCTTTACTGAAAAAATACTTATTTGTTTAAAAAAATAATGATACCTATAGAACACTCTCACGAATGAGTGAGCTCCCCTCTTTATCCCATTAAAAATGGTGATATATTTAAAAAGACATCCTTAAAAATTGTATCTGGGTCGCGCGTTATTCTCCAAACACATATCTTAAAAAGTCACGTGGTATAGGCACCCTGAATGTTAAGAGCAATTTTCTAATTTATTTCTATATTATTCCATAGTACAAAATCTCTTCAAAGTATTTTAATTTCAGATTTCATGCATTCCATACACATAATACTATATCCTACTGCTTATGTATTATAATGATAACTGGGAAGACTTTCATCCTTTCTACTTTCATTCTTCATTATCTAAATATCTAGTTAAGTTAGGTTTAAATCTTTCTTTGTCACTGGTTCAAAAATGCAACATACTAAGCTTAAATGGAACATTCTTTAAAAATTGTTCAGGCCTAAAATAAATTAACACACCTTTTGCAATAAATCATTGAAAATAATAAGCGTTTTGGAAGAAGTTCTACAATTTAAATAATAAATGTTCCATTTAATACTTACTAGCAAAATAACATTTATTTTATTTCAATCACCAACAAATAACAAACTAAAATTAGTCAATGTAGCAAAATCTGTATTAAGCATAAAAACTTGCCAGGTTAAAACAAATAAAAACAAACTGTTTGGAGGCTTGCTAATGTGCTGTTCAAAACCACTTTCTTAATATATCTTTGGAAAGGGAAAACGTTGGACATAAACATTACTTATAACCAATATTTGTTCAGACTCCCCTTGATGCTATGCATAATAGATCACAGTTTGACAAGTTTCAATTCTCATGCAAAATCCTACAGGCCCTCTTCTGCTAATTATTTTGTTTTCATCTAAAAACAAGACAACCAGCGCATTTGCAAGCATGTCCGCCAACCAGTTCAGCCGCCTAGCGTCTGTTGTTCAACAAAACACAAACAAATGATTCCAATGAAAAAAAAAAAATCTGTTTGCTAAGGTTTCCAATGAATAAATTCTGTATTTGGTGGGAGGACAATGAAACAATATCGCAAGAATATGGGTACATACGGATTCCGGTTGGTGGGCTCCAGGTCCGGGCTTCTGGGTGGTGTCTCCGGGCATCACGTTACGGCTCGTCATGCTGTACTGCGGGGCCTTGTCCTTGTACATGATCGGGTCAGTGGTGTTGTACGTTCCGGGCCCTGGAGTCTGAATACGTAAAACACAACACGAGTTAGCCACTTATGGCAAATGCTTAGATGAGGATGGGACCTGTAGCTTGCTTATGCAAAACTGAACAGGTTAGGATGGGTATGTATTCAATATTGAGACTAGAAATGGCGCGGCAGAGGCCGACACATATCCTCACGCCGCATGTTTGACCCAGGGGCGCCCCAGGGTTGGTAATGGGGCCATGCATAGTTGAGAGTGACCGTATAGTCAAAAGAGAAGTTCAGTATCAATTAGAAGTGAATCGGTGTAGAAATGAAGAAGTTATAGTAAAAGGCAATTTTGGGTGGGTGTGGCCTATGTGGGCGGGGCGCCCCAGGGTTGGTAATGGGGCCATGCATAGTTGAGATTGACCGTATTGTCATAAGAGAGGTTCAGTATCAATTTGAAGTGAATCCGTGTAGAAATAAAGAAATTATAGTAAATGGCAATTTTTGGTGGNTTTTTTTTTTTTAGAAAGAAGTGTCTCAATGATATATATATATCTTTGATGTGTCAATATTTGTTAATAAAAAAATCCAATTTGGTCCATTTTTTGTTTATAATTGCCATTTGCCATTTTATTGATTTAAAAAAGTCCAATCACTTAAAATGGCTAGGAAAACTAAGCATGAGACTCTGCATGAAGTCTGAACTGTCTGAAACTGATATATTTAAGAAAAAGGACAAAGACATTCAGCTGTGAATATTACATTCATACATGCATACATGTGTATTCTCATAAATATCACATATAAAAGTGTGATTTTTTAATTTTCCCCTTTTCCTGAAAAACGCCGCGTTTTTCCCCTTTCGACGGGCCCCGCCACCATTCCCCTATAGGTGAAAAAAAACACTGGTGTGGTCTATGTGGGTTGGGCGCCCCAGGGTTGGTTATAGGGCCATGCATAGTTGAGATTGACCGTATTGTCATAAGAGTGGTTCAGTATCAATTTGAAGTAAATCGGTGTAGAAATGAAGAAATTATAGAAAAAGGCAATTTTGGGTGGGTATGGCCTATGTGGGCGGGCGCCCCAAAGTTGGTAATGGGGCCATGCATAGTTGAGATTGACCGTATTGTCATAAGAGAGGTTTAGTATCAATTTGAAGTGAATCGGTGTAGAAATAAAGAAGTTATAGTAAAATAACCTAAAAAAAGGAGAGAAAATCTCTGACCCGGCCCCACCCCAACCCCCATAACTTTTGACCCAAGGGTCAGGTAAAAATCCCAAATAGTGCAGGGTCACACATGTGCTCATAGATACCCTGTGTGTAAGTTTCAAGGTTCTAGTGCTAATAGTGTAGGAGGAGATAGTGGCCAGGACGGACGGACAGACGGATGGACGACGGAGATAACCACAATATACCCACGCTTTTCAAAAAGCGTAGGGATAATAATAGAAATAAGAATAATAGAAGTTTGTTTTCTAAAAAACTTAACAGGTAACCCATGGAGAACATTAATTTTGGAGTAAAAGTTTTACATAGTAAAATTACATATACACAAAACTTTACAGGTCAACCCAAGCTGATATTTAATAAATAATTTTCTATCATTAAATATGTTGTAAATACCCTATGGTATAAAAAAATACAAAATGAAAAAAAATAAAAAATCATTTAAAAATACAATTTCCAGATTTTATTCACAACTATATTCAAAGCTTAAGGCTTAGCAATAAATATTGCCATGTACTGTATTATCTTAAAAAATTCCTACATAATGTTTAATATAAATCTGTAATTATAAATAAAACAAAACAACACTAGAAGAATCGAAAAATCAATAGACGTAAAAAACACAGAATTGAACGGGGCACACAAATTGTGTTTATTATGGTTCGCTTTTATGATTTAAGTCTAATGGTAGTCGGTACAACATTTTATGATACATGCATACTTTATTGAAATCGGTCATTGGGCTGCAAAGAAACTTAAGTTAAACTACTCCCCCCCTGCCAATAAAAGCTCTTAACTGTACAGTGAATGCTCCTTTATAATTTATTTCCTTTATATTTGCATTAAAAACGAAGGGCCATATTCTTTGTGATCTTGTTTCTTGTCACTGAAATGTTTATTGCAAGGGATAAGATCTTCAATCTAATGCTATTTTTACGAAAACAAACGTATTAAACACGTTAATGATTATTTGCTGCCATTTTGTGATTATCATCGGCAGGTCAATAATGTTTTTATGGACATTGTCTGATTATTATCGCATAATAGTGAGCAGCAAATTTCATAAATTTCTCCGTTATACATGTTTATACATGTGCAAAATGAAGATACAAATAATGCTGTTTTGGAAAGAAATAGAGATATAAAGAAGAATTAAAGAACTTCCAACAGATTAGTAACTGAAATGTCTACATTAGTCATTATATATAATATATGTAAAAGCATATAAATAATTACAAAGAGGTTGTTAAAACATTTTCCAATAAAATAATTTCAACACATTGAGATAAGTAACAGATTATTTGAGAAAAATTGAACAATAAAATATCTTCATGTTTTATTTAACAAATTTGAGCACTGATCTGTAGTTTTGTACTTGTTTTGTTTTTTTAAGAATTAGTGATTATGTAACTGATGTTTTCAAATTAACATGTGGAAGCTTCAGAAAAGTGTTAACACGCAAACTAAAATGTCATCTTCAGTTTTCATCATTTGCGCAAACAATTATTGGTGAATCTGAATGAATTACATGAGCAGCAGTAAACAAAATGATTTTCTCCCTGTCCTGTAACTCAGTTGACGGACAATTACCACCAGCTGCGGATAAACAAAAAAAAATCAGAATGTGAAGTGCAACAAGCTGTGAAACCCCACGCTCACTGAGTACAAATATTTAGTAAAACAACAACTATTTGCTAAAACAAACAGTTTTCAACATGACTATGCCATTAAATGACTTTGTGTACGTCATTACACTCACAGTTATGGCTGCTTCACCTTTTAATGTTGTATAAAACACTTAACAGTGTTTCAAAATTGCCTTATATAACCTTTCAAATCATTCTAATACAGCTTGAACACAATAACAAGAAGTTTTCACAGCAAGTTGACATTATCATTATTAAAGATGATGAGTTTATGGCAGAAAGAAATATTATACTTCAGTGATTTTTTTGCTAAAAATTTCCACCAATGGCAAAAAGAGACATTTTTCCCCAAAAAATGAACCCACATTTTCACGAAAATGGCCAATTAAAAGAATATTCACAAAACATAAGCTTGAGTACGGAGATACTTATTAAGTAGCACTCTATATTTGATTTCTCCCTATATCCTGGTGAATCACCCCAATTTTCCCAATCCAAAAGCCACTGCCTGTAAAATAAAAATTTAAAAAAAAATAAATGAATTACAGTATATTATACGTAAAGCTTTCTTTGATCTGTTGACAATAAGCAACGAAATTCTTTCAACTTGCTGATTTCTGTAACAACATCTACAATCTTACTCTTAGCAACTTTTTGATTGCTATTAATTTTAAATATAAATAAATAAGTCCGAACCAAAAATATCCTTGTGAAATGTTTTATGTTTTGATGATTGAACAAACCGATTGTTTGATCAACCTACCTTTGCCAAATCTTCGCTAAAGGCTCCAACCTTTGACCTTCCAGTCAATGAATAACAAGGAGCCTGGTTTTTACTGCTTTGCACAGTTTTACCCAGCATGTTAGGCAATGAGTAACTATTTGGCGCTGTAAAAGACAACAGACCAAAAAACTACATCAGTAGGAATAAAGAATACGGGTAAGCATCACGGGAGAAGTCATTTCCTTTTCAAATTTTCCTTGAAATATATAGCTTTGCTAGCAAAATCTAGCTTTCCATTCTACAGTGACTTTCAGAAATGTGACATTTTAGACGTCTTAAAAATAAAAGTTGATTCAAATAAACAAATTAATGATGCAGTTTTACTGACAATTCCTTTAGCCCTCCATTCTTCTTAAAGCTTTGTGATGTTTGTGAGATTTAACTGGTTAAAAAAGAAAACAAATATCAATCATCTATCAAATTTATTTGCTAGCCATGCTATATATGTCTAAGACTTTGAAGCAAAAATGACTTGAATCATCGTTGCTACGGTTTTTATCACCATAGCAACGATCCCCATGCTGGTTGGTGTAAGTTTGACTGGTTGTTATTACCTTAGCAAGATCCTCACAGAAAGCGCCCACATTGGAACGCCCAGTCAGGGAGTAGCAGGGCGCCTGTTTTTTACTGCTCTGAGCAGTTTTCCCAATCATGTGGGGTAAAGTATAATTATTTGGCGCTGAAATTGAATGCATTGACTTTAGTTCACATTTTCCATTCATTTTGAATTATAGGAGCCTCGTTCTTTGGAAACTGCACTTAATGCATGTGCGCAAAGTATCGTCCCAAATCAGCCTTTGCAGTCCGCACAGGCTTATCAGGGACGACACTTTTATGGAATTTTTTGTTTAAAGGAAGTCTCTTCTAAGAAAAAAATCAATTTAGGCGGAAAGTGTTGTCCATGATTGGCTTGTGTGGACTGCACAGGCTAATCTGGAACAACACTTTACGCACATGCATTAAGCCCAATTTTCCCAGAACGTGGCCCATATCAATTTTAAGAGCATATCTGAATCATGTAACAGGAAACTGTGATACAAAATATGAAAAAAGGACAGTCTTTATTGCAAATCAATTTTGTTTTATAGCCGGATATGGCCATTTTTAATTTCCTGTTGATGCTCTAGCTTTGCAAAACTGAACACTGTTCAGAAATATACACCTGCACAAATGTGTACTTGCTCAATAGAATATAGCTAATATCAAGAAATATGAGATCAGTTGAAACTGTTATACAATGGTAACAATGTATGGAAGTGAATACAAATAAGTACATTTATGCATGTTGCAAGCTATGTTTTTTTTTAAACAACATATAAAATCAAAGAAAACAGTATTAAAGTACTTGCACAACCAAAATAACTTTTTTTAATCTAAAACATCGGCAATTGATCAGCCAACATAAAACCTGTCAAAAAAGACTGCAATCATAAACAAGAAATTACCTGGCGTGTTATCTGTCCGTCGATGTCTGTGACGGATCCCGAAGATGAATGCTGGGTGTTTGAAGTGGGTCGACTGACCGGCGGCTTCCGGGGAGTACGCGCCCGGCCCGGGCACTTTGAACATCTGTCCGTCCTTCTGGCGGGAGTACAGCGAGTAGTGGGGTGTGCCGTCAGGGCCATTTCGGGAAAACTTTGGGTTTGGGTAGTAGCATGGCCCGGGGCTGCAGTCGTCCTTGAACTTGCCGTGACGGATTCCGAAGGGGTAGGCGGGGCCTTTGCTGTGCTCACTACGAGGGTCGTGGGTTTTCTGTCCGACGAGACCTGGCAGGGCGTAGCACGGGCCGGGGCTGCTGTACATGGCAGCGATCGGCCCACGGGGCTTCGTGTAGTTGTACACCATGGTTCCTTTTAATTGAGTCTAAACACTACTCCTGAAAATGGGCAATACATGTTTCATGTTATTTATGAAAATTACAAATTTATTAAATTGCAGGGTCTGTTTTTTGTAAAAATAAATTGATATAAAGGACATCTGAATGTTGATGGTGGTATTTTAGGAAAAACAATTTCCAGCTATTGTCAATATCTGAATGGTCACACAATCTGTTCTACCAATCATTATGTTCCTTCCTCTTTTTCTATTTTAAGCCTCCATGCTACACAAAAACACAAATACTGACTGGTATTTTGGAACTTTTGTGTACTGCTAAAAATGCTATAAACGCCACAAACAGACACTCATTATCAGAAGTTGTCAGGAATGTCATGTCTGAGTGTATACGAAATGAAAAACAAAACCTATTAAAATACTTGGGTAACACAATCATATCATTAAGTAGGTAGCAACTAAAGAGCATTTCAACACACATTTCCTCTTTGCTTCAACCAAGTATTCCCTATGCAAACACTTGGCCCATGAAACCTACTATTGATTATCGACAAAATGCCTATACTGAAATGTCAATGTATTTGCTTAAAGTTGACAAAAACAAACAGTTAGTGCAGGTCTTACTTCATTTGCGCGATAAAAAATTCACCTCATGCATTTATATAGGCGAAATAAATCTCTTCAAAATGGGGATCAGTAAATACCTTTAGAAATATCTTTCGAAATACTTGCATAAAAATGTCTACATTGAGTTTTCCGTCACTTAATTTTATGTGATAATATATTGGCGGTAAACAAGATTAGCTTCAGACTGTTTGAACTTAAGATATTTAAATACTTTAAATGGAAAATTATACAGAATTGGAGACTCTATGCATCGTATAATCAATTTAAGAAAACTCTGCATTTATAATGTGCACTGTGAAAACTTCAAAGGCTAATGCTAATGGTATGAAACATGCCAAATCAAATAAGCGTCTTTTAAAAACTTGAGTGAAAGACATCATGAAAGAAATTAAAAAATACAAGAAAAACATTGAAATTTGAAATGATGATAAAGTCGAGAAAAACATGTACTAAAATAAATTAAACATGTTTTTGATTGCCAAGACTGTTACTAAGATTTTAAAAATAAATGAAATAAATTTCAAATAATAATTGTATACATTAAACCTACATTAAACATTTCTCAACATACCCTTTTAATTTTTATATAAAAATGCAACACAATAAATTCAGTTATTGAACCTAGCAATCATTTTCAAACTTTACTTTCAGGGCATAATTACAGGTCTGCTTCCAGTGTGAAACTTTAAAATCCTTATGTTTGCCAATGGAATTATCTTATGCACATTACCTTGCATACTTTAAATCCAAAAGATCTTTAATAGAATATTCATAGGATTATCCTCCATGGAAAATAATCCTTTGAATAAAACTATTACAAACTTTGTGATTTAGAACATTCATGTGTGAAAACTTTATTGCAAACATTTTCAAGTATTAAAGTTTATAGAAGAAAACAAACAGTTGATTATGATATATGAAAGAGACAATTTCTTTCAAATACTCAGCATTTGCAAAGATTACTGTTAACTACTTAAGACTTTTTCTCTGTTGTCTGGAATTATAACATTTTAAAAGCAAATACTATGTTTACATACAAATATTTCAAGTGCTATTCATGCTATGTATTTACTGTACACAGCAATTATAGATTTCAACTTCAACCTACCACAACAATAATTATTTTCTATAAAAAAAATCTAACAAATTTCAAATTAGTTTTAAGGTTAAGGACATTATGCTTAACTGTGTCTGTTCCCTTTAATTTAAAAAAGTATCGGATTGTTAAATTGGTGTAAAAGAAATTTGTATGCCCCCTTCTTCGAAGCAGAGGGTGTATATTTTGTTTGGCCTGTCTGTCATTCTGTCCAAAACTTTAACCTTGGTTAAAGTTTGGTCATAACTTTTGCAATATTGAACATAGCAACTTCATATTTTGCATGCATGTGCATCTCATGGAGCTGCACATTTTGAGTGGTGAAAGGTCAAGGTCAAGGACATCCTTCAAGGTCAAAGGTCAAAAAACACAATCCAAGGGAAGTAATAAGCTTTTAAGGGTGATAATAAATAAACCTGCCAAATGATAAATAGAAATTTTATTTCAGAGCAGCGCAATAGGGGGCATTGTGTTTCTGACAAACACATCTCTTGTTTTTTTCAACTCAAGGTTGGAAGATTTTAACTGATCCTAATGTTTATACAGCAACCGATATACCTTTTATTCATGTTTGTATTTATAATGTAAGATAGTGAATAAAATAATTAATCCATTCATTTATAAATGTAAGTTACAATTGTTATGCATGTTCAAAGCTCCAGATAAGGGTCGTATTTTTGTAATTACGAATTATTTTCAAGTCCGTTACGTATTTATTTTAAAATCTGGTCATACCATTAAGAATTACAAAATCAAGTTACGAATATTATTTTTACATCAGATTTTCATTGAGTTCTTTTCGCGTATTAAAGATCTTTTCGGTACTTATATAGAATGGTTATCAGGTTTATTTAACGAAGCGCATTTTTTTCCAATAAAAGCGGCGTGTAAGTCTATCTGTAAAAAAAAATGGCTGCGCCCAGAGGACGTCCTTAAAAACTGCAAAGTGTGCAAAAAAACACAATTTTAACATATTGTACGCACAGTGAGCCGAAGTTGAATGTTAAGAAAGACATTATAGAAAAGATCTTATACGATGTTGTATGTTTAGTTGCCGACACAGTCGGAAAATCTATAAAAAAAAGCGCCACGACGGGTCCAAACTTGAACAAAAAACATTGGATGAGTGGAAGGGACAATTCCCGTGGCTAATCGTTGAAAAGATTGGAGGGGAGATCCGTTTGAATTGTGAACTATGTAAAAATCCATCGAAGGAATGCAATCTAAGCACAGTTTGGGCATATGAAGGTATTTGAAAATTAAATTTCCATGGTCAATAGACACTGTTGAACTCGTATAAATAAAGTTGCAAGTATTTTTATTGTTTTGCATGAAAATACCCATTATTATTTATTTTTATGTCATTTAGAAAAGTTAAGAAATTTTCCAAAACTAAGTAGTAACATTAAGAATAAAATTTCAGAGTTAAGAATTCTTTTTGAATATCTGGTAGTAACGTTAAGAATTTCACAAAACTTATCTGGAGCTCTGATGTTTGTACTCAACCTTATTTTTCATTGATTGAACTTGTTATTTTCATGGCGTTTGTTGATATCTACACCACTAGTTACACGTTTTACAACAAAGATAATCATCTTAAGTCATGATTCATTCCATTCCATTCAAATTTTGAAGTAAAAAATCGTTACAACAGAAAATAGATTAAATATGTGGCAGTGGTCAAAAAGGGGTCCTTAGCTGGTCCCAGTTAAACAACGAAAGAAAAGACCATTTTGCCAATAAGCAATTTCTTAATGCATGTTACTGATTAAAGTCTGAATTATTCAGTATCAACTTCAGGTGTCATGTCATGACCATCTGAAACAGTACAGGGTCACCGATCAATAACTAAATCTTTGGTCACAATCAGATATAGGTGATATATTTGGTTATCAATAAATGGTGGTCATTCCTCCCATTGAGTGTATGATAGAAGTACTTTAAGCACGCAACGCTTAATGGGGGATGGAATTTAGATTGTAGGTTAACGCTATAAAGTGTTTAAGATCGAGGATATAGTAACATAAACATCAAAGTGCATGAAAGGATTATCATTCGGCTAACACAAGATAGCTGAGTGATACCTAAAAGGAGATGCCCAGTATATTGTAGCTTAGTATAAGGGGCTTGGTGGTATTGGAAAGATAGTGTGATTAAATTTGAATTATAAATTTTTTGACAGTCATCTATTGTACAACAAGCAGGTGATTGGCAGCTTCAATGTTATCATCGAAACCATAGATAATGTAATGACTTGTTTTAGCAGGATTAAACGGAACTTTAACCCTTTGAGCGCTGGAACCGGATTTTGAAGGCCTTTGCAAACAGTTTGGATCCAGATGAGACGCCACAGAACGTGGCGTCTCATCAGGATCCAAACTGTTTGCTATTCTGATAGTATTCTTTGAAAAAAATCGAAGAAAATGCTAATTTTAGAAATTAAGCAGACAACATTTTAGCAGACGACAAATTTCCCAGCATGCAAAGGGTTAAATGCCTGGGTTAAACAACTTTCCTTAAAAAATGTATGTCTAGCGATTGTCTTTATACAAGATGCTGCGTTCAGTAATCGCTACAGCCCCTGATGAAAGCCTGACGTCAGTATCGATTCATCGGCCCATATGAATAAGTCTTAGTAAAATATTAGGTCAATGTCAAGGTCAAAATGAGGTCAGGTGATCTGAGTGTGCTGAGTGTTGAATGGAAGCTTTTTAGTAAGTAGCATTGATGTTTATCGAACAGTCAACTTGGGTAAATCATGAATGTTGACCCTCTGAATTACGGGTATATCAAAAGTAGGTCAATGTCAAGGTCAAAATGAGGTCATGTGAGGGGGTTGAGAGCATTCATATATAACATCCATGCAAGTATCAAAACTTGGTAGCAAACAGAAATGATGTTAGAAAAAACAGGTCATTTTGGGTTAACCAAGAATTTGAATCTTCTAAATTATTCTACCAAATATAATGTATAATGGTTGTGTTACAGACCTGACATAATTAATATTCAAAATAATTGTATTCATAATGATAGTTGTATTTGGTAGTCATAGCAAACATAAGAAGAGCAGTAACAAATACCTTATCAGCAGTATTTCAATCAACTTTTGAAGTAAAGTATAATGCTTCCCTTCATTCACATTCCAATACATTTTAAAAGGCATAATTTAGATTTCTAAAGCGGCAGAAAGGTAAACCAAACAAGAGCACTCACAAAATATTTTAAACTAATTACAATAAAAAAACTTTATTTTTTTTTAATATAAAGTATTTATCATTAATGCATACATAATCATTATTATTTTGAGAAATTAAATTTCTCTTTGGTTAACTTATTATGTTCTTTTACTTAAGTTGTAGAAACAAGTTTGTTAAAGCTATAAACAAGTTTTTAAAAGCAAGTTCTAACTTGTTCAATGTGTGAAATGCACCGGGATCATATACCTGTTTAAATTCAATCAGAACAAAAAAGAAATTTAAAGCACATAGTGACAACAGGTTGCCGTATGGGATTAAATATTTGCCGTTTGTATCATATATTTATACAAAAATAAATGTGCTACACACAATAATTTAAAAGTCAACAACCAGCAGAACATTACTTAAGTTTTACTGATACAATTGATTATTCAATGATTGTTTTCATGATTTAAATTCAACAATACTAATAATACACTTACTTTGTCAGTGAAAAATTCTTTTAAATGTGTTATAAATAAATTCCATAAAAAATATTGAACAAGGCACTACTACATGTTCAAATATCCAATTCACTCTGTCACCTAATACACATCAACACAAAATATAATTGCTAATCGCTAAACCATATAAGACGGCTATTAATCTGTTTGCGTATATTGTTTAGATTCGCTGTCCTGAGCAACCGTTGGATACAATGACACTCAATACCTGCGTCGACCACTGAACACCTATATTGAAATACATACAAATGAAAATCGGGTATTTATTGACTGAACTATTGAAGCCTTTAAATTTTGCCTATTGATTGGTTATTGAAAAACTTGGCAAAGGATTTTTCACTATGTCAACAGCATTTAATTCACATTTCAATCGATCAACAGGGGTTAAATAAAGATAATGTAATGTACTTAAAACATAAACTCACTTTTAATGAAAATCAAACAGTTGATTAAATAAACTTAAGCTGCACCATCAAGTTATTTAACTTACTAATTTATTTATTTTTAACATAAAACTTAAATGTTCTAGAATGTTTTACAAAACAATCTTTAATTAATCATTTATTATAGAAACTATTTAAATCAGGTATAAACTGGGCGGAATTGGCATGATTTTTTTAATAAAATTATGCTTTGGGCACATGTAGTTGTATTACAAATTATAAATCACTAAAAATCCAAATAACTACAGTAGCCAAGTCTGAGAAAATATGCTGAAACTCAATAAGGCCCTGCTATTTAAAGTTTCTTTTCTTACTCTTAACGGCTAACCTACAGTGTATGTATTTAAATGCCCTGAGAACTACACATAAATGGCTCAATACTTTGATTTGTATATCTACTGAATCCCAAGACCAGAAACAATGAAAATACTGTAATGTAGCTACTTGTATATCATGGTTTCATGTCAAGTAGCGCAAAAGATTTAAATGAATATTAAATGTGCAAAAATATGTTGTTTTTTTTATTCACTTAACTGTTCAGTGATGACTATACAATATAATCTTAACCTAAGATTTTACTCTTGTTTTCTTTAAATCACAATGAAATAATAACTTTAGGCATTGGAATGTCTGTGTTTCACAATTACAAAACTATAAACTTTGTACAATTATCTGTCAGCTTATGAATTTTATGCTTCAATCAGGTTTTGGATTAAATGTATATAAGTTTTATTAACAGAGTCTGCAATATTACCAGCAATCCAAAAATTCAACAGGATTTGTACGCTTTTGCACATTGATTAGCATTAATAATCAACTGGTATAAATTTTCTGTCACTAAATCAGCTTATATAGTTTACTGGTTCAGAAACAAAGCAGCTATTCAAATGAACGCAGGATTAAATGATTAGCCTTGGCACAAGATCTGGCAAGTTTAATTTAACACAATACCTTGGTATCAATTCAATGAGACATGTATGTACCTAAATTGGTTAAAACTTTTAATCTAACCCTGAATGTTATGGCATCATTTATGTAAAAGCTTGTGGACAAAAAGCAGAATTAAGCGATACTGCAAACTCTTTTATAGCAGTTCATTTTCTAGTGACAGGTTACCTCCCTTGTGCAGACCTTCTGCAAAGCTCCTGTCCGCCCAAAATAATTTAATGCATTCTAAAAAAGCATCAGTTCTAATGAAACAAAACTACTTTTTTTTAGTCAAAATAATTTTGTTTATCAGATATATATTTACTTATGCTTATGTTCGAAAGTGCTTGAAATATTTACTTTATACATGTACGATATCATATGTACTTACTTGATTAACTCAAGATGCATCACACAGTCTATCAAGTATATTAATATTTTTAACAATGTGATAAATTATACTCACTTCATTATTCTACCTATTTCAATGCGCTTGTTTTGTTTATATAAGTTGTTCAACAGAATCAGTTTTTGTGTAGTTGTTTGTTCAAGCATTTGTAGACTGGCACTCCTACAATAATTTTATTGGATATTTCAGAGATAAAGTACCCCCATTATCCTTAAAAACCAACAGGGCTTTTTTTCCTGACTTTGTGAAGCACCCCTGGCCCTCTCACTTTGTGAAAAAATGAGTTTCGAACTTTTCAAAATTGTGAATAAATGAGTCGCGAACTTTTCAAAATTTTGAAAAAATGAGTCGCAAACTTTTCACAATTTTGAAAAATTGAGTTGCAAACTTCTAAAAATTGTGAAAAATTGAGTCGCGAACTTCTTAAAATTGTGAATAACAGAGTCGTGAAATTGTTAAAATTGTGAAAAACGGCTGATTTTGTAAAATTCACGGCCATGTTTGGTTTGTGAATTGTCCTTGTCAAAATTGTGAAATGTCCTTCCAGGGCCACTCGCAAAGAAGGAAAAAAAGCCCTGACCAACAACAGAGAATCGGCAAAAACAATCATTTAACCAGTTCTATTATTACGGAAATACCTAAAATATTCACTGAGAAGTGCATACACTTTTTGTACTAACATTATACAAGATTATCGTTCAAAAGTGAAAAAAGACAAACAAAGTTTGCTTTATATATAAGTGGATCTGTGTATAATCACATTAATATGCATATTCAGCTTTATTATGTTTGTATCTGTATAGAGTTGACTGTAATGAGATTTAAGTGATATGGGTAATATTGAATGGTTAACATATAAAATATATTTCTTATATTTCTTTAAACCCAATTTAATACGCCAATAACATTAAAATTATGAATAACACTTACCGTAATTACTCTATGTTTTCGGACACTTAAAAATAATTAAATAAAATTGTGTCCGAAAACTTAGATACGAAAAATATTCACAAAATACAGGTGTCCGAAAATTTAGAGTTGAAAAATTGAAGTGTTCGAAAATAGCGTAAATTGTATCACGTGCTTGTATAATTCCACGCCGTATAATATAAAATACATTAACATATGTTTGCACTGCATTTGAAAAATTATTTCAAATGCTTACTTTATTTTACAAAAAGTTACTACATGGCTGTACTTTGACCAACGAGTTCAAAGATGAGAATGTGATGTTATACCGATACTCTCTAGTATGAACCTGTAATTAATGCAATAAAATTTGCAAACTATGAATTTGTTGTTTGTTCATTAGTGGTTGTCTGACTACTTCAATTGTTCGTAAAACTTGCAATAGGGTGTATCACGCTTGCAGTAAGCATTTAGTATTTGTCACAGTTATCTTTCTGAGAAGGGACATAAAGCAGTAGATAATGGAACTGTTAATTGGCATTATTATACGCCTGGTTATTAGCATAACGCTAATTTTCAAAAGTAGTTGTTTAAGATTATCATAATTCAAACTAATTGACGTAATCATGTTGTTCCATTATAAACATAAACGACATCATTTCAAATGCTTCCGGACGAAACCATTGTTAAATACCGGTTGATTAGAAAATTTACCCAATAATGCAAATGTTATGGTCCATTGCCCTAAGGCAGGATAATGCCAGGTTTTATGACCGTAATCCCATTGTAAAACCCCATGATCAAAGTGTCATCAGATAACGAAAAAAGGGCCGAAATATGGAAAAATAGCGATGTAAAATATACTGTCCGAAAATTTAGAGTTATTACTTATGGACGAAAACCTGCATGTCCGAAAATTAAGAGTCCCGAAAAATAATTATTTTGGCTAAAAAAAGGGGTGTCCGAAAACTTAGAGTGTCCGAAAACATAGAGTAATTACGGTAAGCATGTATGTTTACAGTTGTTAATAATGTCCTGAAAGTGCCAATAACGGGCTTATATTTCTCCTGAATCCGGCTTTTTGAGCTTTTTTTCCCCACAAAAAAAAGGCAAGCGTTTCCCAAAGTAAAATAAAAAATGGGAAGTGTTATTTTGTTTATTTAAATTTAATGTACACATTCTCTTTTGAATCTATGATAAAAAAAAAATAATGTCATTTTGCCAAATTGTGTGCAAGTCCCTTTAGAGTATCTTAAATCAATGTTATT
The DNA here is from genome assembly GCA_007657795.1 of Dreissena rostriformis. Classification (NCBI taxonomy): domain Eukaryota; kingdom Metazoa; phylum Mollusca; class Bivalvia; order Myida; family Dreissenidae; genus Dreissena; species Dreissena rostriformis. The sequence goes on along the minus strand of VMBQ01001442.1, from coordinate 156,398 downwards.
TAACCCTAAAAACTATTCATCCATTATGATTAAACTACCAACCCATAAAAGTCTTTTCAACGTGGATCATATTATAACAAACAAATACTCCATTGGAGATCATACCCAACATGCCCAATTAAATTTCATCAATTGTCTGGATAGTGGTAAGTGTTACCAATACTAGCCACTTAAGAATTGCTCTTCTTCTTTTTTACAGAATTCCTTGACATATACTGATCAGAGTGTAGATCCTAGGCTGTATTCATCAACCCATTCTTAGAATCGTGTCATAAAGATCAGACATAGGTCCAAGAAATAATACATCAGAGTTTCAGTATAAATTTTTTATCAATGGTGCTTTTGTTATTTGCACATGGTTCGAAATGAATAATAATCAGTCTTCACGGCAATTTTTTTAAGCCACTAGCTCAAATCATTATGCTTTATTTGAAACAGCTAAAAAAAATCCCATAGTCCAACTATATAAATATTTAATTTTTAGTAGCCCGAATCATTTTTCACCAGCCCCGGGCTGTTGGGCATATAGTTAGCATGAAGACTGATAATGATGTCAGTCATTGAAATAAGCAGTTCAACAACGAAAGCTTGAATTCTTATATTATTAGTTGAGACCAAAACAATGTAACTAGTCTTCCTATATTAAACTGATAATCTGTGCATAACTGTTCATTATTAAATAGCGTGTATCTTGCAGGGGTATGCTCATTCATTAGAATATAACAATTTTGGATATTCTCATACTTTAATATAAAAAGTCATTGCTACCTTATCATAACAAGATCAGAGTGGCCTTTAAAATTCACACTTTAGCTTCACGGCCACGAAAAAAATATGGCATGTGTCTGTAGTTTTCAAATCATTGACTTTAGATATTTTAAAATGCACTTGTCCCTTGGGACGTCCAGCCACAATATTCCGCTTGACCCGAACCAAAAATTACAAGTCAAGAGGATCAGACGAGTTTTTGTACCCTTGTTCCTTCAATAATATGACTATAATCCATGATCTTGTAGTGATTTGAGGTCACTCACAACAGCCTGCGGCTGTTGGGCTAGCTCTTTAGGGACGCGGTTAGAGTGTCTAACTACCACTCTGGAGGTCGTGGGTTCAATCACCCATTGGAGCTCTGCATTTTCACATTTATCTCATACAAAACCATTACAAACAAAATAATGTTTATTCACCGTCTTCAGAACATAAAAACAGTACACTATAGCAGCATGTTTACATGATGACAACCCAAAGGCATTTCAATAGGCATTTCAATGTAAAAAACAACAACTCAAAAACACTTGACAGTAAGTGAATATGCACCAGTAGTTCTTGAATGCTCTGAGCTTTTATGAGTACACCCGGATGGTCAATATATAGCTGGGAGTTGGATTATTGCAAATGTATGCACAAGTATAAAATAATTTCAGAAAATACACATTTTTTGACAGTTTGTTCCAACAATTTTGCACTTGAGATTATTTACTATTTGCTTCATGTGTAGATTTTATGTTGAGCAGGTGGGTCAGAAGGATTGAAACTATCATTATTGAATTATGATCTTTAAATATTTTATTAATACAGTCAAGTTATTGATAAGGACAATAAATCTCTTCGAGTGACCCTCGCAATGTTTGAACTGGACTCATTATCTATTCAAATATATGCAAATAGCAATAGATAGCCGAATCGAGCAAACAATTAATGATATTTATGTGTTTACTTTGAGAATTTAAACTTAAATCGAATGACCACCGTAAGAGCTACTGTGTAAGTTTTATTTTATTAATTGTGTAATTAAAGCACGTTCGTCATATAAACAAACATCAATTATAAGAAACATTCTAATGGAACAAAATCATTACCTTTATTGCTTGAAATCGGAGCAGCACAACTTAAAGGGAACACTTTTTCTCCACCCAGAAAAGGAAAAACGTTGTCACACAAACATCGAAACGTCAACTGTAGATACCATGTGACCCAAATCAACCAATGGATTCGCCGCTTTATGTTGCAGTCGTTGTTAACTTGGCCGTGGTGACAGGGGAGGTAATATTTCTATTTCCGGTTTTCTTCATGGAATCAAAGGTCTGAGAATATTTTTAAATCAAATCGCCAACAACGTGAATATAATGCAAACAGGAAACACAACAAACAAATCAACATAACTTTGCTTTATAACTTGTAGCATCTTGACATACACATTAATAAAATCCTTTAAATAACAGCAAACATTGTGTTACTTTTTACAAGATTAAAGGGTTGTAAATACGAACGATCTATTACGGAACATATTTTACTCTGTTTTAGAGCATATGTATGGTATTATCTAAAAAAACAACACCACATTTGAACTGATTCATTATTAATAAAATGATCGCATACACAAAGGTCTCGTATTTATGAAAGACCAGTCAATGTACCGATCTAAAAGAGTTAACACAGTATTTTATTATTTAAACAAAACATTATCTCTTACCCGGTTGTATTAAATGGTTGCTTAATTGATACATGTACAAATTTATCGTAATAAACGATAACAGACTTATAGCAAGATAATAGACTTCAATTTTTCATAAAATGAAAAAAATGTCTCCGCAAAGCGGGTGTACCTTGTTTCGCCCCATCACTAATTCGCCCCATGCTGGCTCGCCCCGCCTGCAATTCAGTTCGCCCCACCAGGTTTTCACATCGCCCATCTGCGATAACCGATTCGCCCCATACCTTAAATATCAGTGCCTAACCCTAACCCTAACCATAGCCCTGTAATTGGATTCTGTTTATGAACGCTTAATGGACACCTAAACACACATACATTGATAATGGGGCGATCTGATAGGGATCGAGGGCGAAAAGAAATATCGGACGGGCGGATTTAAAAATGCCTCGGGGCGAGTCGTTATTTTCAGCATGGGGCGATAGTGCGTCGGGGCGAAGCGTCTGGCACCCCGCAAAGCTGTTTGCAAACACAGGACAATCAGTAGTATCAATAAATTTGTTATGAACATAGTGTGCATGAATCGCCGCTATACGCATGCACAGTAACGATAACCTGACTTCAGGTTAGTAAAATTCTCATTTAAATAAGCTGTTTTGTAGGCGTGACTTTGATTCCCAATGTTGACCTTTATCGAAAAAATGGAGGCATGGTACATATTTTTACGATTTCATCAATATAACATTGTTACTAGATAGATATCTGCTTTAAAACAGGGACTTTGCATTGTTACAACACATTTATGCCTTGTGGACTCTCCCATCCTTCTAAATTGGATCAATTTATTTCCAAAATTAGGGATTTCTTGAATATTTTTATTTTTATATTTAAAATATTTCTTACAGAAATTCCTTTTAGCGAACAGCGCAGACCCCGATTAGACGCCGCACGATGCGGCGTCTCATCTGGGTCTACGCTGTTTGCAAAGGCCTCTTTTCTAGACGCTAGGCATAAATGGGTTAAGGTAGCGCACCCGTAATGGGCACCTTTCCAAATATTATTTAATGCACTGGGGGTATATGAAAGTTCCATAATTCATCCAGATTTGAAAATATGGGCATGCAGTTGGTGTGGGCAGATGCAGTAAGGGTGTTAAAAGTTTAAACAAGATGAAATAAGTATTATTTTACAGACATTAATGTTTTTATCTTGTTATCTATGGAAAAGCGCCATGAAATGTAAGTGGTTTCAGCCAAGTAGAAATTGGGTTGGTTAAAAACAAAGTGTCATACAATTCAAAATAGCTTCATTTAAGTAATATTTTGAACTTAGTTTTTATTGAAACATTATATATACAGCAAAAATACCAAGAAATAGACAGATTTACCGTTTACTTTTTGAAATAAAAATTAAAATGCAACATGCATTATTCGTATTTTCAGCAGTAAATCACCCAATTTAGCCATTACGTTGTTTTAATTTAAAAAATGAATAATGTGCATTAAAATTGCAACATATTTAACAACATACATATCTTATATGCTATATTAAATCAAATTACGATAGAAAAGAAATAAATCGCGTCGCAAAAAGCAGCGGTATCGGCAGGATTCGAACCTGCGCGGGAAGATCCCAAAAGATTTCTAGTATATCGCCTTAACCACTGGGCCACGACAACCTAACATATGAAGCTGCTACAATTAGATATCCATAAGTTCTATCTTAATATCCACAGTATTTTGATAAATACTTAATATTAATGGGGATTTCGGGGGATTTCGGGGGATTTCGGTAATTACGGGGATTTCGGTATTTCTACACACCGCATAAGTAAACAGATTTTATAGGAATTACGTAAACAAATATCAAAATTCGAAGTTTGGAAAAAATATAATTCATCCCTCGGAAATAACCGATCATTTACATTCATTGCCGATCTTTAAAGAAAACGCGGGAAATTATTATGGGTGCGCTACCTTAATTCATGTATATATTGCATGGTGTTTCCTATGCACACTGATATTTGTAAAATTATGTCTTCAACAATTTATAAATCCAACGCACTCACAAAATAAATCATGAAAAAGATCAATATAAGTAAGCGTAAAAAGTAAAACTTGAGCGAGGCAGTATAATTGGGGCCCTAAATTTAGATAGACACCATTTTACCTGATCTAAATATAGTTTGTTCCTGATCTATATATAGTGTTACAGATTTAAATTATACGAAACAAGTGAAACTAAGAAAAGCACATTCAAAACAATATGTTTTGGCATATCTTCTTATCAAATATTATCTTCTTAGAATTCTTTAAAAAAAAGGCTATACAATGTAACATGCGGTATACATGTATATGCTTTATCGTTTTACCACAGTCAATCGCAAGTTCGAAAATAAGGTATTGCCTATTTATATTGAGCTGCGCTTGTTGAAAAACTGCATGGCATATCAAAGTTGTTCTTTTGAGGTTTCTGTAAATAAATACAGTGCTCTTTAGGCTAATCAGGTACGGCACTTTCCGGTTCAATGGAATGTTTCGTTTAAAGGAAGTATATTATAAACGAAAAGGAGGAAAGTATCGTCCCTTATTAGCCTGTGCACAGGCTCATCTGGGACGTCACTTAACGCAGATGCGCGGCTCATACTGTATACAGTAGAAGCAATTATATACTTAAAGGGACTTGCTCACGTTTTGGTTAATTGACAAAAAAAATAATCACATCTGCACATTTGCGTTGTAGTTATGATATTTGCGAGGAAACAGTAATACTGAACATTTACCATGCTCTTAAATATCCATTATATGCTTCCTTTGACGATTTTAAAACCTGAAAATTATAAAGCGTTACAGGCGCGAAACGATTGAATAATTTGGGTAGTTCTGTTGTTATCGTTATATTTTGGGACATTACGAGGATTGCAAGACTTTAACTTCAAGTGTCAGTGGTTCGAGTCCCGGTGTGAATTACTTTTTTTTTCTTTAATTTTTATTCTTGCTTTTATACTGGAGCTGTTTAGTTCCGATGTTTACAAAATCTGTGAACAAGTCCCTCTAATGGTTTAACACGGTGTATACGGCCATCTGTCCTCTAAGGAAGCATTAAACACAGAAAAAGACAGCAACCTTTTCTACCCCGGTGTGGATAGCGCTAATAGAATTGCATTGCATAATATCGCTCATTGGGTCATTGTCGACCTGAAATGGCCCACAAGTCACCCGGGGGTGACTAGAAGCCGATTCTTGTCACCCTATGGTGACTTCAAGCCGACGCTAGTTACTGCCGGGTGTCATGAAGCCGATTTAAGTCACCCGGGGTGACATGAAGCCGATTCTTGTCACCCTGGGGTGACTTCAAGCCGATTCTAGTCAAGAATCGGCTTTAAGTCACCCCGGGTGACTTGTGGGCCTTTTCAGATCGACAATGACCCAATGAGCCATAATATCACAATATTATGGTACAAAAGATTGTTATGTGTAGTAAAATATTAATATTTATTAAAATTAATTTTGACACAAACATTTTATGAAGTTTACGTTTCTGCATGATGCTGCTAAGTTAAGCATATTTAAATATTAATATTTAACTACACAAAACATGTTTTTATTGTCTAATATAACACTGCATTTAACTGCATTTAAAGTTCTGTTACTTATATTAAAGTGCATGCATTTTTGTTATTATCGATTTCATTACTGTTTACGCAAAAACGGAAAACAATTTCAAAGCACAAGAATTTTAACACTGTAAAATTACAATAACTTTCAAAAAGACTTAATACATTTATTACTGTAATTGTCCCAAACGTCAATCTTGAAAGAAGCCCAATATCCGATTGCTGAATTCGCATGTTAACCCTCTTGCATTCGGGTTTCTTTTGGTCTTAACTTATTTTAAACTCAAGTTTTCCTGGTACATTAATATTATATTTTCCATTTTGGTACTCATTTAAAACGTCCTGGCGTTGATATACATCAACTTGGTTCATAAAAAAGATTTCCCACCGTTTAACATACCGACATCTTTAAGGGTCTTATATACTCGTAAAGACAAAAAATGTGTGCAATTCAAAATACTTATCATTAAAAGCCCGGATTATCATTTTTTAATTAATATTCTCAAATATGTAGAGCAACCAAAGTAAAAAGTATCTCAGCAGAATCTTTGTGCTATAAACAGTGAAAATGTCAAATAAATGTAGCAACTCTATCACAGTAAGCAAAATGTTGTTTTTTTTGTTAAACAAACTAGAACAATGATGGTCTTAAAAAACAAATCAGAATGTTTAAAAATAATTCAGGCAATTGCAAGAACAAGTTTAAAAAATGCACGTGTTTGTTTAAAACATGAGATCTTATACAATTTTTGACTAACACATTATTTCTGCATGATGCAGCTAAGTTAAGCACTATTATCTCTCCGTGTACTATACACAAGTTCACCTATACATTCGTGTTAAAATCGTTATAACTGGCGGATTTAACCCATTTATGCCTAGTGGACTCCCTCATCCTTCTAAATTGGATCAATTTATTTCCGAAATTAGGGATGTCTAGTATATTTATTTCTATATTTAGAATGTTTCTTACAGAAATTCCTTTAAGCAAACAGCGCGGACCCTGATGAGACGCCGCATCATGCGGCGTCTCATCTGGGTCCACGTTGTTTGCCAAGGCCTTTTTTCTAGACGCTAGCCATAAATGGGTTAAGTTAGTAATTGTCGTTTTAAACAAAGTGTTGTGTTTCCGATGCTTGTTATCTAACATTGTTGCAATCACACTCGTATTTCAGTTCGTGCGCATCGGATCTCTAAACTGTGTGAATTTACCGTATTAACTAACATTTCCATTACAATAAATTGAGTTTTGTTAAATAACGCAAGAAGAACATTCATGACCAACATACATATTGATGAGTACGCTAAATTCATCAAATATATAAAAAAAAATCGTCCAAAGTTATTTGTTGTCCATTCACGAAACACATCGATAACTAGTAAACAAATGGAAGCAAGACGATGAACTCGGATAGGCTCGTGATTGACGTCAACGTTAAAGCAGAATAACATCAGTTGGTAGCTTATTTCAATGATATGTTTTTCCCCTCTTCTCCATATTTTTCCGCCAAATTGCCTGGTCGATGTCCGCAACCTTTTTATCAGCCGCTCAATATCCGCGTTACGTATACTCCGTTTAATTGTATTTACGACGTTAAAGCGAATCAGTTACCGCTCCGTTATATATACCGGTAACCATCGTTATATCAGGATATTTTGATGAACGTAGGCACAAAACAAGAAAATCCAAATTTATTAGGTAAGCTGTTTCAAATGTACCACGCTCGTAACATTGGCATCATTAAGCCAAGTAACAAAGCGCTAGTTTCGTGTGTAAATGTAATTAGAAAAGCAAATGAAAGGAAACAATTTCAGACAGTTTTGAACTGCTTATGTTTTTATTTTAAATGCATGTCTACATGCTTAATAGCCTCTGTAAATTTCTGTTAATTGCACCCTGTCGTTGATCCTCTGCATGTAAAAGTCACAGATGTTGTAAATGCTGTCTTAAAGTGACAGTTCGCGGAATAGATCGTTTTGCATATTAATCGTATAGCGAGAAATAAACTTTGCATTCATTCATTGAAATATATTTTTTATCGATGTTGACATCGAAAACTTGGTCAAAATCGGTTTTGAATCGAAAAAATAATATATAAATGATCATAAATACATGCAATAGGCGAAAATCATTGCAGCGTCGCGAGTTTTGCAAATTATATCTATATTTAGCTTTCGCTAAACATTATTAGCATATGTAAGATAAAAACATAGATTTAGCAAAAAACGTAGCGTTGCAACTCAGTTCCCGTCTGTAACAGATGTATTTGCATTTGTTCTTACCTTCTCTCCGCTAAATTCGCCCGTATCCGCATTTATTTTTTTGTTTATGTTTGAATTTACGTGTCGAATCATGAAAAGTAATTAGGTCGTTTTCGTACTTTACCGTACCCAAAATAAAAATCGCTATATTGTTTGTTTTCAACCGATTTAAACCTGATCTTCAGTGATATCCTCAATAAAAAACGTTTTCTTACGATTCTGCCCATATATATATATATCCGCGAACTGTCACTTTAAGTTGTACAAAATTACTAGATTGAGAATTACACATTTCCGCTCCGTGACTGCAATGCCTGTTGGACCTGTCTCCGCTCTTTGGTACATGTAACTCCTCCTTTAAATAGTATAACACGAATTTAAATCACGATATAAAGATTATAGTTTTGGATATTCGTTTTACTCAATAAGATTAGAACTGATCTAGCATTAAACGATTGATGCGAATTAACCATATGACAAAATTAGTATCTGTATATACGACCTGCGAACGTGTAACAATAAGGTGATTGGATTAGCCCTTTTTGAAGCGTACACGTATCATGATTGTATAAGGATCCATTTATCGTGAGTTACATTAACATTGTACAACGAAAAGGGCACTGAACCGATTTAACGCTGTGTTATATCTCTATGGTAAACACTTAACAGGAGCCCATCGGGAGAGGAAATTTGTGAGTTTTTGTCCGCGTTAAAAATAACTGTGAATTGCAATCCCCATATTGTTCACAAAGGGGTGGGTTATTTGTGAAGTCATTTCCTTTTAACAATTAGGAAGTTGGTCCGATAAAAGTGAAGCACACACACCGTAATAATGCTTTTTATAATATTACAAAACTGCAATCTCTAGAGTGTAACTCAAAACTCTGGAATTAAATACACAAACTATGTTGGCTAATTATTACATACACTGTATATAAAATGACATTTAAAAAAAAGAAATTCAGAAAGAGGTATTGACGGTGGCATAAATGGGAAATATGAAATATTTTTTATTTAGTTGTGATTAATTTGTGATAAAATTCTTGATCTTTTCCTTACACATTATCCTGCTATCATCGACAACTTCGAAACAATACCGCCTATCGGTGAAGTTGACCACGATGTTTGCTGTCTCGAACTTACCACCTCTATTAGAAGAGGTTAACCTAGACCAAGAGACATACTACTCAAAAGCAGATTGGCTTAACATTAAAACGGATCTACAAGAAACACAAATAAAATTATCAAATCAAACATATGCTAACCAAGACATAGACACGAGTTTGAACACGTTTAAAGAAGACCTACAAAATACCATCCCAAAAACATTCCAACTAAACTAATGAAACACAACAACAAACTTCCTTGGGTATTTCAAGAATTAAAAACAAAAATTAACACATATAAACGCAAATATCTTAAATCTCAACAACAAAACCGTAAAAGCAATCACCAAAAACAAACTAAAATTCCAAATCCAAAAAGAGCAGGGCCAACCCAATTTCAGAACAAGAGCACACTCTTAACCCATTTGTGCCTATTTAGTGAACTCTCCCATCCTTCTAAAGCGGATCAATTTATTTCCAAAATTAGGGATGTCTTGTATATTTATTTCTATATTTAGAATATTTCTTACAGAAATTCCTTTAAGCAAACAGGCAGACCCTGATGAGACGCCGCATCATGCGGCGTCTCATCTGGGTCTACGCTGTTTGCCAAGGCCTTTTTTCTAGACGCTAGGCATAAATGGGTTAAATTCCAAAAACCCTATTCTCATACATCAAGATGAGACAACTGAAAGCCAGACCATATTATAACACAAATTCGTATCACTTTTGCTAGTAATATAAAGATTATATTTTTGGATATTCGTTTTACTCAATAAGTTTAGAATTAAACTAGTATTAAACGATCGATGGGAATTAACCAAATTACAAAATTAGTATCTGTATATACGACCTGCCCATGTGTAACAATTAAGTGATTGGATTAGCATTTTTTGAAGCGTACACGTATCGGGGTTTTATAAGGATCAATTTATCCATTGTAATAGAGCGATTATAGGCAGCAAAAAAAATGAAAATCGTCAAATATACTGGCACACAGACAACAATTTTCAACTAAAGCTTTATTATGTAGAACGAAAACATCATCTTGAAACATTTTGTTCTTGGTGAAAATTATGTGTAACCTTTTTCAGAGCTTAAGCCAACAGCGTCGGATGTCAAAGTATACCACGTATAATATGAAGTTACATGAAACAAGTCACAACAGCAACACGTGTTGTATAGTTTCTTGGTTCAACGAGAAATACAGGCTATTAAGGCTATTAAAACAAGGCTTGTCAGTAGTTCACGAAAGACAGGTGACCCCTTACCAGTTGGGTGACACCCCTATAAATTAAAACTTGTCCATTACTGTCATTTTGCCCTTTGACAGTGTTGCACGCAAGACAAGAGTCCCGTACAAGACGGTGTAAAATCCCGCGCAATATAAAAATGTTATTTAATGATTTAAAAAATCCAAATAACTGAGCATTTTAAATATGGTTTTCAGTAAAATCATTTCTAAAAAATAACAAACTGAAAATCATCGAAAATAACGATACTATTTAAATCGACCATCATCACATATGGTATTTTATAACGGTGGCAGTTTTATGAGAGAGCACCTATAGCTAGCTGTCAGATTGCTTCGATAAGGCTGTATACTGAACTGATCTTCCCGAAGAATGACAGTGCAAATGAAAGTTGCATTTGTCCTGACTGGGCCAAAGATCTTACGATAAGTTTAAATTTCGACAGAATTTTGAAGTTAAGAAATAGACAGAGGAAGATAACTATAATCTTGAAACAGAAGAGTAACATTGACTACCGAATAGGTAACAGTTTCTGAGTGTAAATGTCATACCCGTGCACATGAGGTTTCATCTGTCCTGACTGGGCCAAACATCTTACGATAAGTTTAAATTTCGACTGAATTTTGTAGTTTGGAAATAGACCTAGTAGACCCATATATTCTTGAAACAGAAGAGAAGAGTAACATTCACTACCGAATTGGGTACAGTTTCTGAGTGTATAAGTCATACCAGTACACATGAGGCAAACATGTTCTTCTTCGTAAATTTGTATCGAAATGTCAATATGACGTATGATATTTAACAGAGACGTAGATAACATGTTATCTACGTCTATGTATTTCATAAACACTTACCCTATGTGATAAAATATTTCAACAAAGTATTAGCAGTCGTTGTTTCGAAGATATTTGTCAGATATAAAAACTGTGACTGACCTGGAGGATACCGGTTCTGCCTACAGAAAGGTTAACTGTACTCACATATTCTCGGACGAATAGGGTACAGTTTCTGAGTTCATTCCTCGGTCAGCTGCTGGAGCGTGCGCGTCGCGACCGGCGCGAGAGTCACCCGCAGAAGATTTTCTTGAAGACTTGTCGGATAGGGGAACTTCTGCGGGCGGCTCTGCTAATCNTCGATTGCTTCAAATATTTTAAGATGGCGGACATTGTAAGATGTTCGGCAAGTAGCGAGGATTTTTCCTCAGTTACCGTTCATGTCCGCGCCATCACCAGCCAATCAAAAATCAATAAATAAAATACCTGGCACAATCGGTACCGAGCGAAAATTTCTGGAATGCCGAGGAAGCTTTAACTATAGGAAGCTATTTCGGACATGTTACTAAGTTCGGACATGAAAAAAGCACTCGACCGATCGGGCTACCGGCTTGGAATTTTCACTCGACCGACGCAAAAATCAATCGACTCGGTCGTCGGTCGAGTGGGTTACGTCCAAGACTGATCATAATAAACACTAACCCTATGTGATAAAATATTTTTAAAAAAAGCAGTTGTTGTTTCGAAAATATTTGTCAGAGATAAAAACTGTGACTGACCGGGTGGATACCGGTTGTACCTACAGAAAGGTTAACTGTACTCACATATTCTCGGACATTTCCTGTTCATGTCAAAATGTCTCATTATACACTTAGAGACTTTTCTAACGCAACACTTTTCAAACTTGGATATCTCAATTATGAGTTAAGATTTTGATTTAATTTGTTAAATGGGATCATTTGACTACATTCTGAGCCAACCTCCGCGCAGAGATTTGACGGGAACCAGCATAGCTGTATTTGAGAGCAAGGAACGACAACTCTGCATGGAGATTGATTCTGAGCAAGCTCACGATACAATCACAATCTCCACGCAGAGTTGTCGTTCCATGCTCTCACATACATTTGATCCAGTTATGCTGGTTCCAGTCAAATCTCTGCGCGGAGGTTAATACAATCATTCATCCGTGACAATTGGACGCTTTAGCACGTAGGTAGGTATAGTTTCCTCTTTTTGCTCGTTGAAATGGTGAAACGCAATATTATTCTAAATTTATTTCAATTTCATCCTTTAAGGTGGGTTTTTACACCAGGAAAACAAAAAAATGATTGAAAAAATGTATGACTCATATGAATATTCAGAAGCGCAACCGCGCATTTTGACAAATTGCATGCTACCCACCCCATGTACTAAAGCGTCCGATCGTCACAGATGAATGATTTTATCGTTAGTTTGCACCAAATGAAGCACATTATCACATCTAAAATTTTAAATGAAAATCTTTACTTATACGAGAGATATTCAAGTAAGAACAGTGTTGCGTTAGAAAAGTTTCCAATACACTTGCAGGTAACCTGCAATTTGCCAAAAATGCGCGGTTGCGCTCCTGAATATTCATATGAGCAATTCATTTTTTAAACTAGTTTTATGTTATCCTGATGTAAGAACCTACTTACAATGATGAAATCGAAATAAATTTTAATTATTTTTGCGTTTTACCATTTCCACGTGCAAAAAGATGAAACCATACATGCCCCACGTAGAGGACGTCCGATCATTACACATGAATGATTTTATCGTGAGATTGCTCAGAATGAAGTCAAATGATCACTTGTAACTGAGATATTCAAGTTTGAAAAGTGTTGCGTTAGAAAATTCTTTCAGTGTATATACATTGTGTAATCGGTAACAACACATATAGAATGGGTAAGCATTTCTATATTCGATAACGTTAAACTATACTGGTTTTTAATTGCACCAGAGAATTAACGACACAACATTACTGAACCCAGAAAATGTCGTAGGGATTGAGCTAAAGAATGGTAGGGGTCACCTTCCGTTTTTAAGCCTCACCATTTTAAAATATTAACACACAATTACATGTGTATGCCCCACCCTTTTATAATATGTCCCACGATTTTTTCGCCCTCGTTCCTTTGTCAATATACTCGAAAATACAGACACGTCCGACATGTTTTATTGGCTATTGGTGATTTTATGTAGTAACATATGTGTGTTACTCGGTATTAGATTCAAATTATGTTTAATGAGGGACATACCTCACGGAATGTATGCTGAATGCATACTTGAATTAAGTACTTACGTGGAACCAGCACAATTAAGACATTACCAATGTACAAAGTTTACCATACGGCGAGTTTTGGCTAAACTCCTATATCATTAATATGTTTACTAATGTTTACATTTTTTAAACAGAGAGTTTTATATAAAAAAAAAAAAAAAAAAAAAAATTTTGCAATAACTAAAGAAATCATGTGTTAAAAAAATACGGAAGAAAAAGTGCTCCCTTCAGGGCTTGATCTGGAATCTAAACACCTT
>VMBQ01001442.1:116627-132284 GCA_007657795.1 Dreissena rostriformis | reverse complement strand
TTTTTTTTTTTTTTTTTCCCTTTTTTTTTTTTTTCCCTTTTTTTTTTTTTTTTTTTTTTTTTTTTTTTTTGAATTGGGAAATATGTTACCAAAATTTGATTGGGAATGGGTCCGTTTGCTTTGGGAATGCTTCCGTTTTCCGGAGGCGCAGACAGTGCTGAAAAACCCCTGTTCTGTCAACTTTGTTGCGGAACTTTGGCCCAATCCCCCCAGTCAAAAGTTTATATTTTCCCTCAACATTAAAAATTAATGACCCTCTTAAAAAGCAAAATAAAGATTTTGTTAAGTTACAATAATGTCAGTAAAACATGAATGTAAATGCTATTTAAAATAAACAGTGTTTATTAAGAAAATAAAAAACTTTTTTTTATTATTTTTTAAGTAAATACAATATTTATTGAAATTATTGTGTGCTATAAAATCTCTCACCCGCCCCCATTTTGAATGGCCGGCCCCCAATTCCCCAAGGAGTGAGAATATGCCCTGGTTTTTGTGTTTTTTTAAATATATTTAATACAAGCATACATTTTTGGACTTTATTAATGTGCAATTGAGTGGTATACATTGTATAACAAGCATTGCAATATTAAAGAAATAAAAAATAAAATTTTATTTTTTAATGAAATAAATCCAAGGGCTATTGAATTGGAAATTTGCGGTATCATTTCTGATAGGCTTGGGAATGTTTTTCTTCTGTGTTGGTGATAATTAACCCTTATGGTTAAATTTTTGGGGAAAACAACAACAATGTCAAATGGGCACATTGCCTATCTATGAACAGGTCCCTTTAAAATGCTGAAATGCCCAACATTCTATAGTGGGTGATTACTTTAATATATACCTTACTTATTGCAACCATGTTTCAGGAGGTTGGCACCTACTTTGCACAGGCCCTGCAGAAACAGTCTGAGCTCAACTGTACAGATCATTTTGGTACGAATTTGAGCCCTGTTCTGAAAAAACTGGGCTAAATGCATGTGCGTAAAGTTTCGTCCCAGATAAGCCTGTGCAATCCGCACAGGCTATTCAGTAATGACACTTTCCGCATAATTTTTTTTTAAGAGACTTATTTAAAAAACAAAAACCAAACAAGTGGAAAGTGATGTCCCTGATCCCTTAGATTACACTTTACGCACATGGGTTAAGTCCAGTTTTTCTCAAACAAAGCTCATGTGTGAAAGTCTGCTTAATTTTGTTCTTGTACAGGCTGTTACAGAGGCTATATAATGGTCCTGAACATAAACTGTGAATGAAATAATTCAATTGTCAAATCAAATGTTTTTATTTGGTGAAAATAAACATAAAATATTTCATAACTGGTACAATATTTAGTATAAAATTTAATGGATTTTTGCATGATAAGCACACTGTTTTTTTGTTCAAGATAATCTGAACTTAAAAAAATCAAGTAGCCACTTACTTAGGTAATTTTATTTTTGTAAATATATGAATAATGAAGCCCTAGATACACGAGAAAGTTGTCTTTGGTTTATAATTGATTCATGATATATTTATATATATATATTATATAATCTCTAAATGCCAGATTTAAGTATGAAGACAACTTGCACATGTTGTATTTGGTCTCTTGTGACATGATTTACAAACCGTTTTTCCTTGCATCATTTTTGGAGGGAAAACTTGTCCTACTGATTTCTTTATCTATAATTACAGAGGCCTTTAAGAAGGAAACTTCCCACCAGGTGAAAACATTCAACCAGCTGGTGTACCATGAGGTAAAGTTTGCATATTTTTATGCCCTCTTCTTCCAAGAAGAGGGGGTATATTGTTTTTGGCCTGTCTGTCTGTCTGTCATTGTATGTGTGTGTCTGTCCAAAACTTTAACCTTGGTCATAACTTTTGCAATATTGAAGATAGGAACTTGATATTTGCATGCATGTGTATCTCATGGAGCTGCACATTTTGAGTGGTGAAAGGTGTCAATGTCATCCTTCAAGGTCAAAGGTCAAATATATGGGGGGGGCATAGTGTTTCTCAAACACATCACTTGTTTGCAATAACTATTATGTTTAACTTTATCAATCCACACTGGGAAGCAAGGCAGAGGTTATAGGAATGCCATTCCTCTGTCTGTAACATTTTCATGCCTGTTTGATATCTCCTGCTTTGAAGGATTTCATGAAATTTAACTTCTGTATAGGTCATTAAGAAGGTGTGAAGGAGAAATGAATCAATCACGCTGGCTGGTGGTCAAAGTCACACTTAATTAAAAGGTAAACTAAAGGTGACCACTTTTTGCATAATTACCTCTTATGTACATATAGGTATGTTTTTATTAAGCTTAGGAATCTTTTTGTTGAACTCAGGTGATTGACCCTGGCCCATAATGTCCCTCTTGTTATACACATTTATGTTAATCGTTACTTTTGAATTTTCCTTTTATATTTCAGGCAAATATTGTGGCTGCACTGAAAAAACATCTGCTTGTCCCAAAGAGTATGGCTGTGATATCGCTTCTAGAGTAAGTGCTACTTCCTTATTCTTTCCTGCATTATCCAAGCTCAGATTTTATAAAGAAAGTTTAATACTTTTTGATGCAACTTAAAGCCAGTCATGCATTTAATTCTTTGCAGTCTGCACATGCTTATCAGGGACGACACTTTTCTCTTTAATGGTATTTTTCGTTTAAAGGAAGTCTCTTCGTAGCAAAAATCCCATTTTAGATGAAAAGCGTCGTATCTGATTAGGCCACAGGCTTATCTGGGACAACACTTTACGCATATGAATTTCCCAGAGCTCTGGTTTTCCCAGAGTGCAGCTTAATTCTTTTAAAACATTTACAACTGACTCACTCTCTTTGTTCATTTGCAGTCTCCTGGTACAGCTGGCCCGTGACCTGCAGTCAGATTTCTACCGCCATTTTCGCGACTTCTTTGACATCCTGGTGTCGCTACTGGCGACGTACACGCAGCAAGTGGACATCCTTGAGAGCACGTTCTCCTGTGTGTCCTACCTGTTCAAGTATATGTGGCGATACCTGCTCAAGGATGTTGAAGTTGTGTTTGGGTAAGAAGAAACTAGTGTTATTATGAGCCGAGTTCTGGTAAAACTGGGCACATGCTAATCAGGGACTACATTTACTGCCTAAACTGCCAATGGCGGTAACTATAGAATTAGTATTAGTATTTCAAGTGCATGATGTTATATAGAACAAAGTATTTATGTTGGCTTTTTCACTTATATTTATGTAAAGGTTGTAGTTTGTTAAAAATTAATGTATTCACACTATATTGTAATATGTAAAAAGTGAGCTGAAACTTATCAGACTTAAGAATATGTTCAAAAATTTGACCTTTGGTTAATGAAAACTTTGGTTAATGATAACTATGATTAATAGTAACTATGGTTAATGAAAACTATGATTAATGGTGACTGGTTTCAGGGCCCTCAATCTATCAAATCTGCCACCGAATTTCGGTGGCAGTCCCCCACCTGAAAAGTATACTTTTTTCCCCTTTTGGGGGGAAAAATTCCCCCTAAAAAAAAAAAAAAAAAAAAAAAATTTTTTTTTTTTTTTTTTTTTTATAGAAAGATGTGTATCATGATAATTATATCTCAATTCTATTTCAATTTAATCTTTTCAAATATACTAAAATATCAAAAATGCAATGAATATAGTGCTAACATGTACAAATGTAATAATGAGAGAGTAAGTAAAAAATCCCCCAAAAATGGAAACGCCGCAAAAATTCCCCCTCCTAAGGGCTGCGGACCCCTTCCCCCAAAGTAGTGTGAGGGCCCTGGGTTTATGATTTCTTTGGTTAATAATTACAATGGTTAATGATAACTATTGTTAATGATTACAATGGTTAAGGATAACTATGGTTAATGATAACTATGATTAATTAAAAAATTGGTTAATGATACACATGGTTTATGATAACTATGCTTAGTGATAAATATGGTTACTTTTCTGATGCACCCAACAGTTAACCCTTTGCATGCTGGGAAATTTGTCGTCTGCTAAAATGTCGTCTACTGAATTTCTAAAATTAGCATTTTCTTCGATTTTTTTCTAAGACCACTATCAGAATAGCAAACAGTTTGGATCCTGATGAGACGCCACGTTCTGTGGCGTCTCATCTGGATCCAAACTGTTTGCAAAGGCCTTCAAAATCCGGTTCCAGCACTCAAAGGGTTAAAATTTGAACATCTGGGTTGTGCGGGACATATTTGTTTTTGGGTTACTCGTAGCTTTTGAAAGAAGGTCATGCTTATATTTGGGAAAATAGCTACTGATATTTTGGGCCTTTGTTTACATTTGCAATTCAGGTTATGAAAATACACATATCTTAAAAATATAGTGTGATGTGTGGATGTTTATTCTTACAAAAATGAAATCATGCTTGTTAATAATTGATTAATTGTGTAATGAATATTTAAAATTTAAAATATCTTAAGTTCAAAATCAAAATTATGTGTAATATTATGTAATTGAAAAAACTTGATTGTTCGCGTTAATTTCAGCTACTTTTCCGCCCTGCTCAGTAAGCAGTACAAGGAATATATCCGCAACTTTGCAGCAGAGAGCTTTGCCTTCCTCATGCGTAAGGTGAGTCTTCTTGATAATAGAAATGTATGTTTGGCTTTTTATTCACATTTATGAAAAGTAGAGGCTGGAGTTTACTGGCATCACCACGTATGTCTGTTTGTGTTTCGATGCAAACTAGTCCAACAAAGTTCGGCTACACTTTTCAACCCATAGAATACAGTGAAATGCTCTTTACTTGTAGTTGCACCATTAGTAATTAAATTTCAGTTTAGGATCTTTATAAACTTATTAAGAGTAAGGTATTGTGGGAGCTTATTACCACACCTTTACATTGACAACCCTGAGTATATAAGTCGCAAAATATGGGTATTTTGGCAAGTGGGCAGTTATCTTGCAGTGCTACTGTAGAAGAGCATTTCTTTAAACCGATATAATTATTCAGGTTTCTTTTTAGTTGATTTGATTGCCATTTTTGGTCATATTCCCAATGGCAAAAAAAGTATCTTTTTTCTCGAACCAAGTCCCAAAAGTCCCAATTGATGATTTGACTTTCACATGCTCAAATGTAGAGCTGTTAAAATGTTGACGTAACAAGTTTTGATTTAGTTATTTTACTTCAATGTATATGCGAAGGTTTTTCAGCTTTATTTAAGTTTTATCTACAGTTGTTGAATAGTTATAAATTATATCCTTCAATTTACTCTTAATTTGGGAAAAGCAATAGTTTGATATATAAATGTTGAACTATTGGTAATAAAACTAACATAAAACAGTAAATTACAAATGGATACTAGAAATGGCGCGGCAGAGGCCGACGCGTATCCCCACACCGAATGTTTGACCTAGGTGTGCCCCAGGGTTGGTAATGGGGCCATGCAAAGTTGAGATTGACAGTATTGTCATAAGGAAGTTCAGTATCAATTAGAAGTGAATTGGTGTAGAAATGAAGAAGTTATAGTAAAAGGCAATTTTGGGTGGGTGTGACCTATGTGGGCAGGGCACCCCAGGGTTGGTAATGGGGCCATGCATAGTTGAGATTGACCGTATTGTCATAAGAGAAGTTCAGTATCAATTTGAAGTGAATCCGTGTAGAAATGAAATTATAGTAAAAGGCAATTTTTGGTGGGTGTGGGCGGGGTGCCCCAGGGTTGGGAATGGGGCCATGCATTGTTGATATTGACCGTATTGTCATAAGAGAGGTCCAGTTTCAATTTGAAGTAAATCGGTGTAGAAATGAAGAAGTTAATGTAAAATAACCTAAAAAAATGAGTGAAAATCTCTGACCCGGCCCCACCCCAACCCCCATAACTTTTGACCCAGGGGTCAGATAAAAATTCCAAATAGTGCAGGGTCGCACATATGCTCAAAGCTACGATGTGTGTAAGTTTCAAGGTTCTAGTGCTAATAGTGTAGGAGGAGATATTGGCCAGGACGGACGGACGGCGGCGATAACCACAATTTCCCTTCCTTTTTTTCAAAAAGCATGAGGATAATTACAGTGGCTATAAAATCAGACCCCCCCCAAATAAGCCTTGCCATTAGACAACGGATCTGCAGCACAACACAGATTTTGAAGCATAGCGTTTCAGTTTAAATTGAATATTCAAAAAAATAATGACATTAAAGTTCAAAAGATTTTGTGGAGACCAGTCCAGAAGTTCCGCAGTAGAGCAGAAAAAAGGAGCAGGGCTCAACACCCTGCTATTTTGCTTTAGATCTCTATGAAATGATTGTATGAATGTATTTTTTTTTCAGAGCAAGGACCATGGCGAGCTGTTTGATTTCATGTTCATATCTCTTGAAACAGAGCCAGATGTAAGTGCCAGTATGCATGCACACATTTTTGTCCCTGTTTAAAATAACTTGCATGAAACTGGACTTTAGAAACAGAGAATGTCCATTAAAAAAGTATTTTATGTTTATCAAATGATGACAGAGTAAGTCCAGGGTCATGCCCAATGTTAATGTATTAAAAGGTAACAATAAAACATAATATTCACACCCATTAACACATGTGCATGCTCTTTGTTATTTTCTCTTTATTCCTTTACCACTCAGATAAGCACTTTAACGCATGTGTAGTCCCTTAGAAAATAAAATAAAATTTAAGACCTTTCTTACAAGGAACAAGTTTTAAAGCCTTCATTTCCAACCCTTAGATACTGATGAGCAGCAAACAGCATAATACCTGAACAGACTGCCAGTTACTCGCAGGCTGTTCTGGTTTTATGCTGGTTGTATATAGCCATTTTCACTAAACGTCTGAGCGGGACAGGGTTAAGTTATAGCTGGTACTCTTGATTGTTGCAGAAAGCAGAGGGTGTAGGTCGACTGATGTTTGAGATGATGAAGGGGGTCAAAGGGCAATTCCACAGCTGTGCTCAGAAGGTATGCTCCATAGCCCTTTGAGCGCTGGAACCGGATTTTAAAGGTCTTTGCAAACAGTTTGGATCCAGATGATCCAAACTGTTTGCTATTCTGATAGTATTCTTTGAAAAAAAAATCAAAGAAAATGCTAATTTTAGAAATTTAGCAGATAACATTTTAGCAGACGACAAATTTCCCAGCATGCAAAGGGGTAGTGTAGAGGTGTGATTTCTCCTCCTTTCAGCTGATTTGCTCCCTTTGAATGTAAAACTTACTTTGCAAATAATTATATACTTTGCTGAATCTATATACAAATGAAGAGTTTAATTTAACCCTGTAAGGGAGGGGGGGGGGGACATTTTCTACTTTTCTAAGTATTGAAGTCAGAGAAAATACATCTTCAACAACATATAATTTTCTAACGATACAATTTGTAATGTATGGAGGTGAATAAATGCTATAAATTCAACTACAAAAAAAATAATAATCTGTGAAATGAACTGAGGTGTTCTTGTCATTGAAACTTAAAAATACTGGACCACTATTTTTAAAGTGTTATTCGGCCATGGTACATTTCAACTTTTAGCTTATGAACATTAATTGTCTTGATAAAAAAAATCAAATATTTTCTGAGAACAATCATTGAATTAAATTGCACTTGTTAAACAACCATTTAACAACAATAGTATGTATGTGTCTGATCTTGTAGGTGTGTTTTTCAAATTACGACTCGATTGCTTTTCATAAGCAATTAAAAAAATACTGCAATGGAAAATAGCTAACATGAAAACACATTGTCAGAGGAACATTTCAAATTTCTATAGATTCAATATGAGAAAAGAATAATTTCTTTTTATCTGCCAAGGTGTTTCCGATGTTGCTGAAAAGACTTGGCCCCGTTGGACAGCAGAAGGATTCCTGGTCACCGTGGCAACACGTGGAGGACTCCATGGCAACCACTGTTTTGTCAATGGCGTTCCACGCTGATGTGGAACATCTCAAGGACGTGTGGGACATGATGCTGGTGAGTCGACATGTCTCAGTTTATGTATACTTTACCTCTATTATTGCCACTCTGGCACCCCACTCCCCCTAAAAAACTTTTAAGTTCCAGAAATTGTCTCGGTTTATGCACATTATTTCCAAAACTGTAAATGAAAATGTTAATGGTATAAGTTTTGTACTGTATTTTGACTACTTAAAGTTTGTTTTTATGCCCCCCGTAGGGTGGCATATAGCAGTTGAATTGTCCATCAGTCTGTCTTTCCGTCCGTCCGAAAACTTTAACATTGGCCATAACTTTTGCAATATTGAAGATAGCAACTTGATATTTGGCATGCATGTGTATCTCATGGAGCTGCACATTTTGAGTGGTGAAAGGTCAAGGTCATCCTTCAAGGTCAAAGGTCATTTTTTTTTTAAATCAAAGCGGCGCAGTAGGGAGCATTGTGTTTCTGACAAACACATCTCTTGTTTATTTATCATTGTGAGAAGTGCATTGTTTATATTTTGATGGTAATTCATTGGAAGTAGCTCCTTATTTGCTCGAATCTGGGGTTGATGAAAGGCCACGCATATTATCCTGACGAGATTTCTATAGTAATGAATATATATTTAGGCTGAATTTGGTTTTGAGGTTTCAAATTATCCAATCTTTATTCGCTTTTTTAGGATTCAATTGTTGCTGTACACAACCGCTGTCAAGACAGCAAGAAACCATGTTCAGCTGTTGTCAAGGAAACAGTGGGCCGTTTGTTACGACTGCTTGACATTCTCTTGACCTTCAAAACGGGCAAGGCCATCTGTGAACCCAACAAGATTGCCAAGGTACTTGGACATATTGGGCATAATTGCCAACAGTTTTAAATGTGCTTTGTTTGCTGTAAATATAGTAAAGGTAGCAGTAGAAAATATCTCATAGTCTGAAGACTTGGGTTTTTATGCATGTTTTTGTTATAAAACTGAACGCTTTAAATTTGCTTGAGTATGAAATCTATTGAAATAATACTCTATGATTTTTCTAAAAACAACAGTCAAACATTGCGCTGCAAAAATGCTCGTAAACAGCAGAAGGAAGTTCTCCTTCTGAGCTCAGCGTAATGAAAAGTAGTTATCAGTTCAATTTGCACTTATTTTAAACAAATCATGCAAGAATAAAAATATTTTTATGTATTATATCGGTCAGCAAACAACTCTCTGTTATTCTTTTAGTGACCGATAAAAGAAACAGAAAACAATATTTTGCAGATTGCATTTTTTTTGTGTATAATGTTGTTTCCAAAAACAAATATTTACTTTAAATAAAGATTTTGGAAGGTTTGCCACCGTAATTTAAGGTCACTCTTTAGCCTACCAGCCTAACCCAGGCCTTACTGACGAACTGGTTTTTTACCACTTAATCATAACAAAAATCTGTGATTGTTTTTTGCAGGTGCTTCTATCATTGCTGCAAAGTGGTTGTTACCCAAGTGAGGTCGGACAGGATATTGTCAAAGTCACGTCATCGTTAATACTGAATGCCAACACTAAACTGGATGTGGCAGCGACAACAAAGATTATCCAAACAGTGAGAATAAACACATTGAATGCAAAATGTTTGCATGGTTGTTTTTGGCCCCGCTGGCCTCTGGCCAGGCCAGCGGGGCTTATGTCATGGTCCTGTGTCCGTCTTGCGTACGTGCGTTAACTTTTTCTTTAAACATCTTCTCCTAAACTACAAGTCCAATTCTGATAAAACTTTTCAGAAATGTTCCTCTGGTGAACCTCTTTCAAATTTGTTCAAATTATGCCCCTGGGGTCAAATTTGACCCCGCTCCGGGGGTCACAAAAATGAGCATATGCTTATATAAAGCCTATTTTGTGCAAACTTTAAAAATCTTCTTGTCCATAATTATAGAGCCTAGGGCTACTAAATTTGGTTTGTAGAAATATCTTATAGTCCTCTACCAAATTTGTTCAAATTATTCCCCTGGGCTCACATTTGACCCTGCCCCGGGGGTCACAAAACTGAACCCTTCCAACTTTAAGCGCCCAGTGGGACGAGGGATAGAAAGAGAAAGTCACATGCTTTAGTACATTTCAACCCATGCGCATTGCACACTTTTTTCACATAAAAAAACAGTGGAGCGATACAGGGCCATCATGGCCCTCTTGTTTTTTATCCCCACCGAAATTTCGGAAGGGGATATAGTCAAGACACCATAACTCCAACACTATATAACTAATTGATCCTTGAAATATTAATAGATGACACAGGTGCCATGTTTGACAAATATTATTCTACTCTCTAAAACAAATGTTCTCATACAAGCAAACACATTTCGGCGGGGATTTGGCACTACTGTGACTTGTAAGCTCTTGTTATATATGCCTTGCTTACTAACAGGCACAGACAGTAAGATCATTTAAGAAATACCTATTGTATAAGTGAAGAGTGGTGTAATGAAATCACCATAAATGTCTGTCTATATAAATATGTGCATCTTTCCTCTTTCCTATCGTTACTTTACCAACAATGGTAAAGAAACGCAAAATAATTATAGTCCTTAGCTACTTTTACAAGTTATTGTCTGCTGTCTTTTACACAGTACATTGTTTCATTAAAGTTTCACTGTTGCAGGTGTTTGTGACAGACTACCCTGCCAGTCTCGTGTACACCTTCACTAAATCCCTATACGATCTAGCGCTCTTCGAAAAAGACGTTCTGCCGCCATTTCTGAAGTACTGTCAAAAGTCGGTCGCTAAAAACGATCCTGAACTGGCCGATGAAACGCTTGGAATCGCAACAGACCTGGTGGTATGCAAGTGTCCGTTACTAAGCAACGGGGATCATCTGGAGAGCATGGACACTTACATGCTGGATTTTGGTGAAAGGTTTGAGCGCCATTTGCATAGTTCTGTTATATATTTTGAAAATAAAAATAATAATGATCATAATAATATAGTTTTATTGTTGTGCTAAACCTGATATGTTTCAACTTGTTCACAAGTTATTCAAAACAGTGAACATGTTTTATTTATATTAAAAATATTTCAGGTTAGTCTCTAATTGATTACAATCGAGCAATTATGCAATCAGCTCAAGGGGTGCCGCCCCTTTCAAGCATTTCAGATTGTTGTACCAGGTCCCTCAGAACCTTCTTTTTTAACTACTGATTTTAGTCCTTAGCATTTGTATGCCCCCTTTAAAAAAAAGGGGGGGGGTATATTGTTTTTGGCATGTCTGTCTGTCTGTCTGTCATTCTGTTTGTCATTCTGTCTGTCTGTCCAAAACTTTCATAATATTAAAGTTTTGTCATAACTTTTGCAATATTGAAGATAGCAACTTCATTTTTGGCAAGCATGTGTATCTTATGGAGCTGCACATTATGAGTCGTGAGAGGTCAAGGTCATCATTCAAGGTCAAAGGTTAAAAAAAAAACAAAAAAAAAACAAAAAAACAAAGAGGCGCATTAGGGGGCATTGTGTTTCTGACAAACACATCTCTTGTTTTTTATACAATTAGTATGCTGTGTGTTGTTCAAAAGTTCATTTTTAAGAGTAACCAATTATTAAAACGCCAAGTGATGTGTTTTTAATACTTGTAGTAATAATAAGTTTGAATACTTATATTTCTTGATTTCTCATGCATTCTGTATGTACTGTGTACAAAAACGAGCCATTTAAAGTATTTTTTTTATATGTTAAGTTTTCTTTAAGGGAATATATAGAGAATATTTGTTCTTGTCAGTGTAAGATCGTTTGTTATTTCACAGGTGATCATAGAAAATATAATTTTTTCATGATCACGAGTGAAATAACAAACCATCTTACACTGACATGAACACATTTTCTGTTTCTTTTATGCCCCTTTTTCAAGAAAATAATTAACAGCTGTTTCCCTTTTTGCTGAAAAGTTACCCTTTCTCCCATGGGCTACCTCAATACATTGAAATGACGTCATTTTGTTGACGAAATGATGACATTTTGTTGACAAAATGACGACATTTTGTTGACGAAATGACGTCATTATTCAAGCGAAATTCTTCAGTTAAACTCTTACAATGAAAAAAAAACGGTAAATAAAAAGAAAATGTGATGGATTCGGTGGAATAGCGATTTTATTTCACTTGTGATCATAGAAAAAATATAAACAAGGATATAAACAAGGGAAGTAAATCTTGATATGATAATCTAAAAAAAGAAAAAGGAGTTCAGAAAATTAGTTATTTTCACCAGTGAAAATAACAATTTGTTTATTTTCACTGCTGTTATTTCACTGCAGAAATGTCATATTTTATCATTAGGTATAAAAGAAATCATTAATTTACATACCTGTATATAAATATCTTACATGTTCCAGTTTGGTAGGAAGGAGCGTTCCAGACTTAGTCACAGATATCCTCAACCAGTCTAGTCTCGATAAAAAGAACTTGCCCCGGCTGTGGGCTGCCCTTGTGTGTCTGCCACACATCAGGTACACGGCAATTTATGATATTTTAGTTGAAATGTTTTGCATAAAAGTGTGCGTTTAGTAGGGCTGTAACGATACATTCGAATATTCGAATTACTCGAATACGGCTGTGGACGAATCGTATTCATTATTCGCCACCTCCCGAACCGAATATTTGACGAATACAAACAACGTGGTTTCCAGTTTGAAAGTTTAATCATCTTATCTTACCTTAGAAATGAAGGTTCATACAATAAACCCCTATATTTAAATGTTCTGCTCCTTATTCCGGCGTTTTTCATTATGTTTACCCCACCCACTATGTTACACAGTGATATTAGCAACTAAAATGGCGGGCACCGGTTGAACATTTACATTAAATTGAAAAATCTTTCGATGATTGTTTAATGTTTATTTAGTTAAATACGAGTGATTTGATTCTCAAACATACACACAAAGGATTAGCAGATGGAATTTCTTTTTTGTTTATCTTTACGACAATGATTGTGCAACTTATCAACAAACATGGAGCCTAGCAAAGGGAATGCTACAGTCACTAATGTGTCATCTGTTGACTCTTAATTGTTCTACTCAAGGCTTGTATGGGTACTAGTCATGTTTTCTCAAAAGTTTTAAAACTGTGTTCAAAGTTTAAGCAGTTCTAGTCAGTGTTTTGTTATTTCAAAGTGTTGTATTTCATATTTTCAGTATGTAATGATACTCAATTAATCATATTGACAAATACTCATAGTTTCATACTATATACTGTCATTTCAGTTGTCAGTATCACTTTTGTTCATTGAAATTCATATTCGCGAATAAATATTCATATTCCCCACCCTGTATTCGTGATACGTATCGTATTCGTCACCTAGTGTATTCGTTACAGTCCTAGCGTTTAGGATTGCTTTAATCAGATTGTTGTTTTATTGATCAGATTTGTTGCATGCAAATAAAACCTATACTTGTAAATGTTTGATTAAAGATTGCCAAATGTCTAAGTTTTATTAGCTTAGCTGTTTTCGAAGAAAACCCGAGGTATTGTTATAGCCCTCTCGTCTTCCGCGTCGTCGTCGTGGTCGTCCGAAAACTTTAACATTGGCCATAACTTTTTCAATATTGAAGATAGCAACTTTATATTTGGCATGCATGTGTATCTCATGGAGCTGCACATTTTGAGTGGTGAAAGGTCAAGGTCAAGGTCACTTCAAGGTCAAAGGTCATTTTTTTATTATTTTTTTCTTCAAAACTGCACCCGCAGCCGAGCGTTGGCATCCGCTCGACGGTGCTCTTGTTAAATAAAATTGTCTTGCTCTCAAGTAATAATTTTTAACTAGTATAAGAAGTCAGGTGTGCAAACTAGGTTGAAATTTTCTTGACTGTTGTATTCAGCATTCTGTCATTGTAAAATCTAGAAACATATTGATACATAATCCATGGGTCAGTCAAACTTATGTTTCATATGAGATATATCTAAGATGCATGGAACTCATTATTATCTTCAGACCACTACAGAAAAGGCAAGCAGTTATTGCTGACCTCTTCAAGCTGACAACAAATCTGATTGGTCAGATGTCACATGACCAAGCAGCAGCCAATGAGACCTTGAATCTGATTGGCTGTCAGGCCTTGGTCACCATGGTGATGCTGTTGGACAATGAGGAGGTGTTCCAACATGTACCTGTGAAAATGATCACTGAGTATTTATGGTGAGGTGGATAATTTCCGTTTGATCTGACTGCTTTTATTAACCCTTTGAGCGCTGGAACCGGATTTTGAAGGCCTTTGCAAACAGTTTGGATCCAGATGAGACGCCACAGAATGTGGCGTCTCATCAGGATCCAAACTGTTTGCTATTCTGATAGTGGTCTTTGAAAAAAAGTGAAGAAAATGATGATTTTAGAAATTCAGCAGAAGACATTTTAGCAGACAACAAATTTCCCAGCATGCAAAGGGTTAAAACCTGTATTGCTGATTGATAGTAAATTTAAATTTACCAATGCTTATTTTCAGAATTTGCTATACTTTATCATTAAAATAAAATAAAATCACTGATTACTCTAAATAGCAGTTTTGTCAAAAGCTAACTTCATTACAGTTGCTTTATTTAGATATACCAATGCTATATTTTTGCATTGAAGATGTTAAACAGTTTTCAGGCATTTAAAATTCCTTGTATTAAAAAGCCTGTTAAATATCAGTATTTAAAATTTCTAAATGTAGCTTGCATGAATTATTAAAGTAACAAAATACATTATTTTAAAACTGCATCCATGGTATTTGTTAGAACTAAAAACCACCATATTATCATATTTAATTTCCCAAATCTGTTTCTGGTTCCTGTACAAAGAGATATTAAGTCGAGTTA
The DNA here is from genome assembly GCA_007657795.1 of Dreissena rostriformis. Classification (NCBI taxonomy): domain Eukaryota; kingdom Metazoa; phylum Mollusca; class Bivalvia; order Myida; family Dreissenidae; genus Dreissena; species Dreissena rostriformis. The sequence goes on along the minus strand of VMBQ01001442.1, from coordinate 117,605 downwards.
TATCAGGCCTTTTTTCTGGATATTTTGGGGAAAAATGCAGTTTCAAGTTTGGTAAAAAAAAATGTGCGAAAAGTCCACTGATTTGGGTAAAATTAATTTAATATTATTCTGTTAAAAAAAATCAAATTATGAGAAGAAAATCATACAAATTATAGTTATATTTTTTGTTGTATGTTATTTAAATTAAATTGAGATAAAATGATCCTTAGACACTTCTTTCTAAAAAAAACAGATTTTTTTTTACAATTTTGCTTTGGGAATGGGTCCATAGAGATAGATTTAACAAGATACAAAATGCTTTTATTTTTGAGTGGTACAATATTAACAGCCTGTTGTTGCCTCCTCCAGTGCTCATAGCAAGAACGTCCACACCCTGCGTTTGGCCGATGTGTATTTCTCCCACGCAAAGAACCAGTCTAAGGATGACGTGCTAGACAGCGACACCTTTATGGCAATATTTCCGGCCCTGCAAACCAACCTGTCCACCCCACACACTGAGGTATGTTGGAGGCGTGTTTTTAATGCCATACCTACATCGAGTACAGAGGTTCAATGACTGAAATCACAACATTATAAAAGGGTAGTCTGTCACAAACATGTATGTTGGAGGCCTTCCTTTAATGCTATACCTACTGTAAGTACAGTGGTTCAATGACTCCAAGTTCACAACATTAACAATATGTGGCGTGTTCTGAGAAAACTGGGCAAAATGCTTGTGCATAAAGTGTCATCCCAAATTAGCCTGTGCAGTCCGCACAGGCTAATCCGGGACGACACTTTCCGCCTAAACTGGATTTTTGCCAAGAAGAGACATCATTTAAACGAAAAATTCCATAAAAGCGGAAATTGTCATCCCTGATTAGCCTGTGCGGACTGCACAGGCTAATCTGGGATGACAATTTACGCACAAGCATTTTGCCCAGTTTTCTCAGAACACGCCACATATGATCCCATATGAACCCTATGTTTTCAGTATGC
>VMBQ01001442.1:92015-111386 GCA_007657795.1 Dreissena rostriformis | reverse complement strand
AAAAATGGCCATAAATGAGCTTGTCCGGGCCATAACTATGTCATTTATTGTCATATTTTAAAATCATTTGGCACATTTGTTCACCATCATTGGACGGTGTGTCGCGCGAAAGAATTACGTCGATATCTCCAAGGTCAAGGTCACACTTTGAGTTCAAAGGTCAAAAATGGCCATAAATGAGCTTGTCCTGGCCATAACTATGTCATTCATTGTCATATTTTAAAATCATTTGGCACATTTGTTCACCATCATTGTACGGTGTGTCGCGCGAAATAATTACATAGATATCTCCAAGGTCAAGGTCGCCACGACTAAAAATAGATTGATTTTGAAACAAGGGGGGTAATTGTGATGAACAATCAGTAGCAATGCACATTTTGAGTTGCAGTTGTCTCCCTTTATCAGACTTTTTTTTTTATTGAAAACCTGGTTTTGTGACAATTTTGTCCCTTGTTTTATTTTTGAAAGACTGTCCCCCCCCACCAAAAAAAACAAACAAATTTTTTTGTTCATTATTTTTTCATTTTTCAAAGATAAATGTAATAAATGACCACACCCCCACAATTTTGCTAAAATTGCCATAACTTCTTTATTTATGATCAGATTTGATTCATACTTTGACAAATAGATGAGCGGTCTTCACCCGCTAGGCGGTGCTCTTGTTACTTTAGTTCTGAGCGGGAAAGGATTAAATTGTAATTATGTGTAGCATGAGCATGATTAATCTTTGCTTTAAAGTTTATGTTGTATTTTTTTCTGTTATGAATGTTATCAAGTTTTAATCAATTCTTTGTTAAAATGAAATGAAATGTCAGATAGGGGTTGAACATTTTAATTTTAGTATTAATTGCTGTTATCCAGTTTGTCAAATACTAAAAAAGGTTTTTTGTACTTTTTTGAGATTTAATTTTTTTCAGCATTTGCTCAGTCAGTTTATATTACATCAAATTGAACGCTTAATTATTGAACAACATTTTTCAGGTTCCATTAAGGTATCTTCTGGGGAGCTTATTTGTGAATATGAAACTGCTGTGGGAGCCAATCAGAACGCTGATAGCTGGACATGCCCAGAACATGGATCGCACTGCATTCTGGGATATCTTTGGCAGCCATCTTGAATGGGCAGCTGAGCAGAGTGGTGAGATGGCAGTAAAACTCGTTGATTACGGTTTAATGTGAAACTGTTATATTCTCTAAACATTTCTTTACCTTTATATATTAATTTCACATTTCTTCGTTGATAAGTGGCAATAAGAGTTATTTAGAGGGTCACTGTGGCTTAGTGGATATTGGTCTGCCTAGAGACCTGGAGGTCATGGGTTCAATCCTACCTGTAAGAGGGTTATCCTATTTAGATCTCCCAAAGACGCCAAGTACTGGTTCTACCCAGAAAATGGACTGAAGAGAGTTTCAATTACCAAGGTTTTCAAGCTAGAATAAATATGCTTAAACTAGAGTTAGATTTTGATTATATTTAAATTTCTGATTTTTTTTTTGCAGGCTTAAGACTTTCTTATAATAATGCATTGTACTCTTCGATCATGCTCTTTTTATGTGCTATTGAAAAACAATACAACAGCAAAAACATTTTCTTCATCAATAATCACTTTCTTCCAATTGCAAAGCAAAAGCCATACACACAGTACACCATTAAATAAATTGTTAACTACATGAAACGTCTGAGTAATTATAACTTTCAATTATTTTCCAGAAAAATATTTACACCAAACTGACACATCATCGACAAAGGCTTCCACCAATGAAGACGATGACGAAGAAGCCAATGCAGGGTCCCCAACTGCTAGCAGACTACTAATCGAAGCAACAAAGTCACTACAGGGTGTGGACGCGACGCCGCCAGATTTTGTCAATTTCCGCCACCAGCTCTGGCAGACCATGCAGCTGTTTTCAGACCGTTGCTCGGGGAAATCGCGGCTTCTTGTGCCACTCCTGTTCAGATTTTTAGAGTATGTGATCCACCTCTCTTATTTCAATACTGATTCAGCTAGGTCTAAATGATAGGGGGCATGCTCTTTTTTGATCTGACGACATTATTATCACCCGCCTCAGGCGGAGGGATATAGAATTGGCATTGTCTGTCTGTCATTCTGTTGGTCAGTCTGTCACAGAATTTTGAAATTGGTTGGAATATCAATTCAACGGATTGTTTTATTAGTAGTTTCAATAAATGATTTTAATTGACACAGTGCAACTATTTTTATTTATGAAAGTACTTGTAGAATGAAATGTGTTACATGTGTAATATAAAAAATATGCCACCGGGATAATACAACTTCGCTGGCTAAATTTCTCTTTTGACAAAAGAGCACCCTTCCCTTTTAACCCTTTGAGCGCTGGAACCGGATTTTAAAGTTCTTTGCAAACAGTTTGGATCCTGATGAGACGCCACAGAACGTGGCGTCTCATCAGGATCCAAACTGTTTGCTATTCTGATAGTATTCTTTCAAAAAAAATCGAAGAAAATACTAATTTTATAAATAAAGCAGACGACAAATTTCCCAGCATGCAAAGGGTTAAGATCCTAGCTGGTGCACAGCTTATACAGTAATTCGCAGTTCCAATAATTGCGCTTGATTCTTGTGTAAATTATGATAGTGAATCAAAAAAGTACACGACTTGGTTATTTAATTCAGCTTAATGAACTTGAACTGAAAGCCTTGGTGAGTGGTTCATAATTTTGTTTAAAGCAAATAAACTGAACCTTGTTAAACAGTTAACTTGGGTTGTATTTGTGCTTTATCTTCATCAGTTTTTTGAAAGAACACAAAAACAAAAGTACACAGACATTGTTACATTACAAATATCGGGTCATAAAGAAAATCAACTGATTGTCATTATTAGAATGATTGTATAGGCTTTTGTTTAAATATTTTACTTTAATTTAACATCAGTTTAAAAAATCCTTAATTTTTTTATTGTATAATAGGGGTGTTTATTTTTCAGAAATGAGTACTACCTCAGTGACATGAGCATAGCACCCACTCAAAATATAATGCGAAAACTTATTGAAAATCCCCAAGAAGAGGCTATGGACTGTACAGAAAGCTCAGACAATGCTGTTGCTAAACCAAAGGAGAGTGGAAAGAAGTCCGCTAAAAATCAAGGGAAAAGAGTGTCTGGTGAAAATATAAGCGAGGAAAGTGTGAGAGAAGCTGCTGCCAGCAAGGTGAAAAGACCTAGTACAAGATCCACTGTCCAGATTATTGAAGAGATAGTTGAAATTATTGATAGTGATGACAATGATGGCAATGATGATGTAGAAACTGCTTTGTCAAGTGGGATAAAAACCAGACGTCAAAGAGCAGGGAAAACTGAAGGTGGCAACAGTGTAGAAGTCAGAAGTTTAAGAACGAGAACTCGAAATAAGAGTATGATAGAAAGTGAGCCAAATGTAGTTAATCCTAATGCTGAAAGTAAAAATGAAAGCAAAAGAAAAGTAGGGCAAGTGAAAAAAGATCTTACACAAAGTGTTTCAAAGAGAATAAAAACCAGGAATATGGCTAAGATTGACGGCACTGATGTAGATATGGATGTTGACGAAGAAGTTGTTGATTTGACAGAAGATGAGCCAGAGGATGTAGAGGAATCGGACAGTGAAGATAATGATGACACCAAACAGGATAGCAGTAGTCCTGGAGTGGTAATAACAGACGTTGAAATGTATGATAAGCCATCGAGGAATCTGAGTGCAATAGAGGAACATGGGAAAGACAAAGCTGTTGAGCAAGATGATACTGAGGAGACATCAGGGAATAAAAAGTCCAAGGGTAAATGGAATAAGCCTGATGCAGCAGAGAAGAAGAAGAGGAAGGCTGCTGCAAGTTCACTGGTGGTACACTTGGCACTGTTTGCCAAATTCACAGAGCCCATGTCAATGTTCAGAGAGCCTGAGCTGCGAAAACTGTACTATGAGGTAATTTTCAAAAAACTAAGTCTCAACGTTAAATATTGTTTAATGAGAATGCTTGTCACATTTTGATAACTGATTTTGGTTCTGCCATTTGTCTGTTACGAGTTGTGCATTCTGGGTAAACTTTTCATTCAAATCTCATCCTAACATCCTGCTGTCTGCGGTAAACTACAGAAACAAATATTGTAGGGACCTTAATAGCACCTATGCAATCACTTTACACATTAATGCAACAATGCTTTTTTTCAGCTGCTCATTCACAAGAACGCAGAGGTTCAAAAGACAGCCTTTAGATGCCTGATGACGTACAAGTTCAAATACCTGGTGCCTTACAAGTGAGTTCTGATACAGTCTTTGAAATCTATTTGCAATAGTGTGCATGACATGAGGCAATAAAATTATATTTGTTTGGTTTTCAGATTTGTTACTTAAATTAAAAAAGCATTAATATTTGTATTCTTATTTTAGTTGGTCAGTTTATTTGCAATTCTAAATTTTATATTTTTATTAGTCTACAGACATCATTGTAAAGATTATTGGCAAGTACGTTTACATGGCTTTTTTTGTGCTTTTATAGCTTTGACCATATATAGGCCCCCTACCCCCTAATATAGACCATTTCCCCAATCAGAATTCTTCAAATTTTCTTCAAATTTAAGTTTTATTGTTAGTTTTTTTTCTTTTTTCTCAGTTTTGTCAAAATCCCTCAAAAATGGGAGGCTAGGCCCATTCTGCATATCAAGAAAAAAAGTTTAAACCCTGAGGTCCTTTTTCACATATCAAGAAAAAGCCCTGCTTCACAAGGTTTTAAAACCCCATATTGTTTACCCCGCAGAGAGAACTTTGATCGCCTTCTGGAAGACAAGTCGTTCAAGAACGAGATCGTGCTGTTCAGCATTGACAGTGAGACCAGTGTGGTGAGTCTGGACCATAGACAGGACCTCCTCACCGTGCTCATGAGGTATGGTTGCTCAGTAAAAATTCAAGATGAAAGTTAACCTCATTTGTGGTTTTAATGGAGTAAGGATGGAAAACGGATGTATCCATGCGGTTATTATTCGGCTTCAAGCACAAGAAAGTGTTTGGTATTGCCAATTAGAATGTCAATTTGTTAAGTTCCTTTGCTTGTTTATGCAAAGAAAATGGGTACATGCACTCATTTATGTGACACCTGCGATTAGTATGAGAATATGTTTTGTATTGCCTAGATTGTATATAGAAATCTATTTGCTTATATTAATATTATGTTTATGGGGACCCTCATAATAATGATAATATCTAAAAGGCTGTTCTGGTTTTATGCTGGTTGCATATAGCCATTTTCACTTAGTCTTTGACCCAGTTTTACTGTCTTCAGGATCCTGTATGGCAAGATGCACGTGAAGACGGGCAAGAACACGTCTGGGAAGGCGCACAGCTCGGCGCGCCAGTCCATTGTGTTGGGCTTCCTGAACGGCTGCAGTCACCAGGAGCTCGCACTCTTCATTGAGCTGGTGTTTGGACCCTTCCAGAACCTGGTATCAGGTAATTAATATAATTGTGTTTTTTTTTCGTTTTTTTTTTTACAATTTTGTCAATATATTAACCCATTCAAAATGGAGGGCTAGGCCCTTTCCACATATCAAGGAAAAAACCATGCTCACTCTCTTCATTGACCTGGTGTTTGCACCCCTCTAGAACCTGGTTTCAGCTGAGCATACAGGGCCTGGGTTCATAAAGCATCTTAGGGAAATCTTAACCTCAGTTGTACTTAAGAGCTTGCACTCTTCATTGACCTGGTGTTCGCACCCTTCCAGAATCTGATGAGCATACAGGGCCTGTATTCACAAAGTGTCATAGGGAAATCTTGAGTTGAACATAGGACACTCTACATTGAGCTGGTGTTACCACCATTCCAGTATCTGATGTCAGGTGAGCATACAGGGCCTGTATTCTCAAAGTGTCATAGGGAAATCTTAACTTAAGTTGAACTTAGGACACTCTACATTGAGCTGGTGTTTACACCATTCCAGAACCTGGTATCAGGTGAGCATCCAGGGCCTGTATTCACAAAGCATCTTTGGGAAATCTTAACTTAATATGTGCTTTAGTGCAACTTTTGGATCACATTTTCAACATATTTGCACCTTTCCAGAACCTGGTATCAGGTGAGCTTCCAGGGCCTGTATTTATTAAGCATCTTAGTTAAGTCTTAACTTAAGGTGCACTTAAGTCACCAGGAGCTTGCACTTTTCATTGACCTGGTGTTTGCACCCTTTCAGAACCTGTTATCAGGTGAGCAGCCAGGGCCTGTTTTCACTAAGGGTCTTAGGGAAGAGTTTAGTTAAGGTGTACTTAGCTGCAAATTTCAGATCACAGTTTCAACATGTGTGCACCCTTCCTGAACCTGGTATCAGGTGAGCTTCCAGGGCCTGTATTAACTAAGCATCTTAGTTAAGTCTTAGCTTAAAAGTGTACTTAAGTGCAAATTTTGGTCAGCATTTTTCTTGTGAGTCTCCAATGTANGCAAATTTCGGATCAATTTTTTTACCATTAAGTTCAATTCATTCTGCTTTAAAATATTGACTTGGTTTAATATGTTTTATTTAAAAATTCATTTAGTTCCATCTAGCTAGTTTGTGTATGTTTTTTTTTTTATGTTCAAATGTTATTTTTTTTTTAATATTGCTAACAGAAAATACCTGATTTAACACTGGTTATTTGAAAATATATTTGCCCATGAACAATAGCTGACCTCTAGCATTTTTGGGGAATAAGTCAAGCTTTTTTGGAAAATATTGATTCAAGAAAAATATCATTAATTTGTACCTTATAAAACTGGCCAATCTATTTGCAGAGAACCCCCTGAAGATGGTGAAACATATCAAGGAAGACACAGACCTGACCTGTGTGCTGCCTGTGAACAGAATGCAGGGGTGAGTACGTGGGACGCTGGTAAAATTGTTGTAAATAAATAAATAAATGCAAAAAGGATGCAACATCTTTCATATGGTAGGGTAACATTTATACTTACAGAAAAAGACTTTTGTATAGTTAAAGTAGACAGGTATGAATACATGCATTCTATTTTATGTATATTTTGCAACTATTATTCTTACATCTTTTGCTTTATTATTTTGTAAACACGCAGTTACTTAATACGTAATTGTTTTATCACATAATTTGAGGGTTGAGCATACATGTAAGTATTTAATACAATTTTTATATCAAACTGAAGATACAATATGCTCTTTCCCTATCTTGAAGCATGTTTTTCATACGTACAATTAATGCTGGTTTGAGAATAAAACACTTCTAAAAGAATCTAAAAGAATCATGTAACCATTCAAGAAGGGATTAATAAATTGTTTCCGTCATATACCGTTTCTAGAGCCCTCAACTCCATTGACATGCTGTTCAAGAAACTGGGACACCTGTTGGATGCCTTCCTACCAACTGTCATCCAGATCATCGTTGGCATGGCAACGCTGTGTGGAGTGTTGCTTAGCAACAGAGACAGGGTGATGCTGCACGCGCTGAACCCTCTCAAGAACATACGACAGAATTCTGTCTATAGGATAATACAGGTAGTGATCAACATGGGAATAATTGGGACTCCAGAAACAATATCATCAAGGGAGAAATTCTTAGTGTAATCCATTAGTTTTTTACTTAAGGTTAGTGACCAATTGACAATACAGTCCTGGATCATGCATACAACATAAGAATAATAAAAACTGGGGTCGTAAATGCCCAGGTTATCATAATAATTCTCTTGAAAGGGTCTTTAAATACATATAGATATCAATGAAACTGTGACCAATAAATTACTTTAACATGTTTTATTATTGTAATATTTTAGAAATATAGTTCAGTCATCAAATATAACAAGCAAATGATACAAAGACACACATCTTATACTTATAAAGCCTGATAGAAATGCTTTTTAATGCAAGGCTTTTTGGTCTGTTTAATTTTTTACCACGGAGATTCTGAGAAAAAATGCAGTATTGCTTTTTCTAAAAATGATTACCCAGACACAACATTTTGGCAAACAGTTTCTGATTGTTTATGCAGAGATCAAAAAATAACTGAAGTCATTTTCCTTTCATGTTTCTTAGTTGTTAAACACTGAAAAAAATATAAATGAATGAACAATCATTTCAAGTCAAGTTCTCTACATGTTTCTAGGTTGTTTAACGACAAAACATTTTTTTCATGAAAAATCAACTCAAGTCAGTTTCCTATTCCTGTTTCTCAGTTGTTCAACGAGTATGACAAGTATCCATGGCGGCCGGTGGAGCTGGATGCCCTATTTGAAGGGGCCGTGTGGCCCCAGCTGGACCGGCTCTCCTACGAGGGTATCTACCACCCCACGCCCCTGCTCAAGCTGCTGCAATGCTGGACACTGAATCAGAGGTGAATATTTGAGCCGTGTTATGGGAAAACTGGCATGTGCTTAAACACTGAATCCACAGTTAATAATTTAGCCTTGTTCTGGGAAAATGGGGCTTAACGCATGCGCTTTAACACTGAATTCTAGGTAGATATTGGAGCGGCGTTTTGGGAAAACTGGGCATTATACGTGTGCGTAAAGTGTCGTCCCAGATTAGTCTGTGCAGTCTGCAAAGGCTAATTAGGGACGGTACTTTCCGCTTTTATTGTATTTTTTGTTTAAAAGGAAGTATCTTCTTAGGGAAAGTCAAGTTTAAGTGGAAAGTTTCATCCCCGATTAGCCTGTGCAGATTGCGTTAAGCCCAGTTAAACCAGAGCACGGCTCATATGTATTTACCCTCTCACAAAAGTTTGTTCCTGTTGCAATACTGGCTAAAATAGTTCTGATGTATGAGTTATTAATGGCTCTAGTACAAGGGCACCTACCACCCCACACCCCTGCTGAAGCTGCTGAACTGCTGAACACTGAATCAGTGGTGAATATTTGAGCCACGTTCTGGGAAAACTGGGCTTAATGCATGTGTGATTTTCACCAAATATATAGATTATATTTGACAATTAAAATTTGACTTGTAGTTAAATGTTCAGGGCCATTTTATTGACCTTACAAATAGTCTGATACATGTATGTACACGAATAAAATTCAAATAGACTTTAACAAATTAGCCTTGTTCTGTAAATAGTGGGCTTAATGCATGTGCGTAAAGTGTCGTCCAGGTTAGCCTGTGCAGTCCGCTGATTAGCCTGTGCAGTCCGCAGTCTGATTAATGCTTTTATGGAATTTTTCATTTAAAGGAAGTCTCTTAGCGAAAATCTAGTTTAAGCGTAGTGTTGTCCCTGATTAGCCTGTGCGGACTGCACAGGCTTATCTGGGATGACACTTCAAGCACATGCATTAACCCTTTCAGTGCTGGAACCGGATTTTGAAGGCCTTTGCAAACAGTTTGGATCCAGATGAGACGCCACAGAACGTGGTGTCTCATCAGGATCCAAACTGTTTGCTATTCTGATAGTGGGCTTAGAAAAAAAATTGAAGAAAATAATAATTTTAGAAATTCAGCAGACGACATTTTAGCAGACGACAAATTTCCCAGCATGCAAAGGGTTAAGCCTGGTTTTCCCAGAGTGCAGCTGATATGTATTGACCCTCTCACAAAAGTTTGTTCCTGTTGCAATACTGGTAAAAATAGTGCTGATATGAACCCTGTGTGTGATATGAAACTGTTATCTTGTCAGTTGTGTGTGTATCAATCTATGTGAAACACACTGCAGCTTGGGACAAGTCTTATAAAAAAAATGTTTTAGGTTCAATGACATCTCTAAGATTACAGGATCTGCAGTAAAACAAATTGAATGAGTCAATTAACATCCTTACAAATAGGGCAAACATAGTGAAAAATTGAAGCTCTCTACCACATTTTTATAAAACAATTGGATTTTATTGATATATAATTTTCTTTTTAAATTATTGAAAATAATAATATTGCCCCCTTAATTGGAATAAACCCTGTAGTGTGTTGGATTTTGTTGCATTTTTTGTTAAGCACTTTGAGAAATTAACTGGCAGTCAGTGCCTACTCACACTTCATTTGGGCAAGCTTAACCAATAAAGAAGTTGACCATTGCTAGGTGAGCAGATGTGTTCAAGTACTAGGTTTATTGGTAGACTACTTTCATTCTCATTTGAACAATACTATAAAATGTATTATCAATTGTACATTTTCAGATATTTCTCCCTGTTAGCAAAGCATCACAAAGGAGACACCCAGTACTCTCCACTGCCCCATGTGATCAAGCTTCTTCTTCACCCAGATGTGAGTCCCAATGTTTGCTCTTTTGTGATGGAGATGATTGACAATCTTCTGATGGACCCGGAGGAAATGGAAGAGGAAGTCATGGTCATTGAGGTGAATGACATGATCAAACTGTCGTCTGCAGAGAGTGAACAAGGTTTGCTCTTACTTAAATTCATATTGTTAGAAAATATGCTGCAGAATGTGGTGTTATTTGGCTTAATTGGTGTTTATATTAACTGGTAGATTAGAAATTGTGTTCCTTCTTTATAAAGTACCCGAAAAAGGCACTTTTGGAATCGAGGATTTTTTTTTAACAAAATTCCCTATTTCTGTCAGAAAAAAATCCCCAAAAGATAGAAAGTTGTGCCAATTTCATCCAAAAGCATTATCTGCAAGTAGAGCGTTCAGGTCATTTTTAGCTCGGCTGTTTTCGAAGAAAACCGGAGGTATTGTCATAGCCAGCTCGTGGTCCGCCGTCTGCTGTCTGCGTCGTGCTTAAACCTTAACATTGGCTCTAAAATCAAAGTGCTTCCACCTACAACTTTGAAACTATATATGTAGATGCACCTTGATGTGTTCTACATGCCACACCCATTTTTGGGTCGCTAGGTCAAAGGTCAAGATCACAACTGCAACCACAGCCGAGCGTTGGCACCCGCTATGCGGTGCTCGTGTTTGTTTTTAATTATTTGAAAATTCTTTTAATAAAATTAAATAGAGCTTAAAATTACATTTAAAATGATGCAACGTTCATTATTCTATGACTTACAGTTTTGGAGATATCAAATTGTTTAGTCTTGAAAATATGCAGTGCAAAGGAACAAATAAAATGAGAACTAAAACTGAACATTTTAGCAAAAAAGCATTTGAAAGAGTATTTAAATGGGTTTGTGCGATAAGTACAAAGCAATTGAAAAGACGAATAATTCCCAATCAAAAGATTTCATGATGCAAATGTTTCCAAATTTCATGGTTTTTCCAACTTATTTTTCTCAACTGGCTCGGTAATGGAACTTTTCCCAGTATGGCAATTCGCTGTAGATATATGTTTTGTGTATTTAAAAGCTCAAAAAAATGTTCGATCTCTGACAGGAATCTCCCTGGGATCACGACTACTGCTCCCCCATATCTCTGACATCCTGGTCTACATACAGAGATATGTCACGGCCCTGTTTGCCCGGCAAACCAAGAAGCACAACGTGGCGGGCAAGGAGCTCAGTATCCTTTCCAGGTCAGTCTGAGGCCATGGCAAGCTCTCAACCCTTTACCACTTAGATACACACTTTGACGCGTTTATAATCCCAAAGAATTTGTATGCCCCATTTAAAAAAAAAGGGGGTATATTGTTTTTGGCCTGTCTCTCATTCTGTCCCAAAACTTTAACCTTGCTCATAAAATGAAAATTCTTGGGTCTATGTTCTTTAAACTTCACACGTGCATGCATCTCGTTGACATCTATAATAAAACATGGTTTGAGGTCACTAGGTCAAAGGCAGACATTCCCAAAAGTTTTTGAAGTCCACAGGACATCCGGTCCTGTAAACTTAGATAACTTACAGGACCGGAAAGGGATTTATAGGACCGAAACATCAATGTACAAACGTATATATCCCAATACATTTGCGAAGTTAAGTGTTATGTAGATTGGCAACAACTCAGGTGCTCCATTACTTTATGATGATTAATACTTAGTGTAAGTTGTTTTCCTAAGCCGATAAGTAACATTTGTTTTGTTAATTCCAGGGGTGTCAATTTTCCCAAATTTTAAATCCGGAAAATTAAGCCGGGGGTCTGGGGCCACAGGCCCCCAACAGGGATAAAGGCCAGAGCCCCTATGAGGGGAAACTCCCGAGCCCTAGCTTATTGTCCTTTTTTATAGTCTTTCTAGTTTCATTTTCTGATGAGTACAATGCGAAATATTATAAACCAGACCATCCGTATCACTGCATGTGTATTGTCATTCTATAAACATATTATAAAGAACGTGGAAAATAAATTAAAATCGACGAATCATACCGTAACCGAATTACGAATGTCCGAAAACATGTACGTGTTTTGCACATGAAATAAAATGTGCTTTGTGCATATCGTTTGACTGCAAAAAAATGAAAACGAGTAATCAGTAACCTTGCAAATACGTAATCAATATATAATTTGGTTAACATATTGCTTTACAATATTCTATTACAGTGCTTTACTTTGTTGTTGTGATACTTTGCTTATCAATCACTTAAATTTCAAGATGGCGGACATTTGCAGATTTTCGGAAAGTAGCGAAGAGGTTTCGTCAGTTACCGTTCATGTCCGTGACAGCCACTAACTAATTAGACCTTGATAAATAAAAGACCGGACGAAATCTTTACCGAGCGCAAATGTCCGGAATGCCGAGGATCGAATATTCGTTCTCAAATTATAGAGAACTTGAATGAATTCTATAAACAAAATCAACTTTTCGTCTTGACTAATTTTCCGGACATTCGGACCGGCAACATGGCATTTTCAATCGGACCTGCCTGTAAAACGTCGGTCAAGTCCGACGGTCTGACACTTTTGGGAATGTCTGCAAAGGTCAAGGTAACTGTGACCTCTACATTCAAAATATAACCTTGTTTCTAAAATAGCTGCCATGCGGCTTCAAAGCACAGTAGGGGGCATTGTGTGTCACAAACACAGCTCTTGTTTTAATTTAATTTAAGATGTTTCTTACTAGATTCGAGTAATAAGGGCTTCATTTCCAATCCTAAGATACTGATGAGCAGCAAACAGCATTAAACCTGAACAGACTGCGAGTTACTTCCAGGCTGTTCTGCTTTTATGCTGGTTGCATGTAGCCCTTTTCACTTTGCTTTTGAGAGGGAAACAGTTAACCAGAAATCTTATCTTTACTGAAAGAAGGGGTTGTTGTCCCCTTGGAAAAAGTTATTCAAATCCTACTGTTTTCCAAAATAAATTAACTCATGATTTAAACAATAAGGGTTAACATACTGGATTAATGAGTGTGATTATTATGTGGAAGCATCGTCAGCAATTTCTTGGCTTTCGTTCTCAAATCATCTTAGGAAACAATTTAACTTTCTAGTTTAACTGAAGTTAAATGTTAATGTCAAATATCACATGCATTAAGCCCCCTTTTCCTATGTATTCCCTGCAGGTTGAGCAAGTTTGTACAGGATGAGGAGAGGAGTCAGACACTGGTGGGGCTACTGCTGCCTTTCATGGGGCCAAAGTTCACCAGGAACCCTGTGAGTATAGACAGGGGGCTGGGGGTTGTATGGGGCTGCTGCTGCCTTTCATGTGGCCAAAGTTCACCAGGAACCCTGTTAGTATAGACTGGGGGATGTGTGTGTGAGGAGGGGTGAAGCAATGTTCTAGTGATCAGCTTATGAATGTTGTTGTTTCATATAGATTTGCACTTAATGCTACCCATATTGATCACATTTCTTGCAAAAACTGTTTAAGCTGATAAATTATTTGTATTATTTTTTGCAGAAGTTTGATTGAAATTTCGTCTTGTTTTGTCCCATTTGAAGCAGGGACACTCTGCCCATAGCAAGGGAGATATTTTTTATTGTATATTATGATGAATAAGAGGAAGTCAATGTTAATGTCACATTGTGTGATGATATGAAGTATATAGGTATTTAGGAGGATAAAGGACTACTGTGAATATCAACTGAGAAATCAATGTCTGGGCATCATTAAATTGTATGTTAGGTCTGATATTCCCTGTCATCTAAGCTCTATAACAATAGTAAAAATAAGTATAATAGTTATTTTAATAGTAATTATAATAATTATATAAGTAAAAATAATCATGATAATAATAATAAAAAAAATATTATAATAAAAGAATAAAATAAAATAAATAAATAATTAAAATGAAAAAATAATAAGATCAAATGTTCTCTTGTAGAAAACGGAGGATGACATTCTTAGCAGCGTCTTGAACCTTTTACGTCAGATGTCAGATAGGAGTGCCTTCTTCCAGCGCGTATCCAAGCTGTTTGGTAGCCTGGAAAACAGGCCTGCGCGAGTGCTACTGGCACAGATATTTGTGGTAGGTTGAAGATTGTCTTCTGTTGTATCCCGTAAACAAAGTTTCTGAAGGGGTATTTTGGAGTCACTCTATCTGTTGGTGTTTTGGTCAGTCTGCTTATGAGGTTACAAGTTTGTGAAGCGAACCAATGTCACATTTCTAAATGTTTAGTTAAACTTAAAATAAGTCATCCTCAAGAAGTGTAGATGTGCAAGACTTTTTTTATCCTCAGTAATCCACACATTTCTGAGTTATTTTGCCCTTAAACATATCTGACAAAGGGGTTTGAGGATATAGGTGGCGTTTGTTACACGTTTTAGCTCTAGTTATAAAATTATTGTACTTGTTGACATAAAAAGTGGAAGCCTTGGAATTGGAAGCTATTGGTCACTTTCCTGAACCTTTTCAGAATCCAGTTAAGGGAAAGAACTGTTCAAATATACCTACACATGTTAGCTTCCCCTGATAGTTTTCACATTTAGTCTTAATATACCTCAATTGTAGCATTCTTGGTAAAAACAGACTATTAAGTACAGGTCTCTCTCCCTTTTCAAAAAGTTTCTTATTTCTGCAAAAGAAGTTACTTTTAAGTAGAATGTGTGCTATTGTTCAAGATGTCACAATAAACCATGTTGTTTTATGAAAATTTAGTGCATTGCATAAGAAGACAGGATAAGTCATAGAGTGTAGATGTTTGTTTTTTATTCCCAAATATACATGACATGTTTTAATGGCCATCTTATTCTGAGTTGCAGATGAAACAAAATCATGTTTGCCTTGAATCTTTTAGAATTGTATTCATTTGGTACACACACATTGGTTATTGTTCACATAAGTTAAGAAGAAACACCCTTTACAATGTTTAGTGAAACATTGATGTCGAAGGCCAAAATAAAGACCCATTTTATGATTAGAGTATTATGTTTCTTGAGGGAAACAAGACCATAATTATATTTTCCATTAGTCAGATGTACTCTTACTTGGCATGGTCATTGTGTACAAAAAACAATATTAATCACTTCCTGGTAACCAAGCCAATGTTCAACTTGTGTCAAACATTAATTTAACTTCCCGTATTATACAAGTACAAGACTGGGAACCAACCTTAGGTACAACTTGTATCAAACTAAAATTTCACTTACCATATAATACCAGTACAAGAATGGTTGCTGTTTATATTTTTATTTTGAACTCTAAATGTATGCTTGCCTCTTGGTTTCAGGAGATTTGCAAGGGCAATGAAGACCTGGAGAATCTAGCAACTATTGTTCAAAAGGTAAATTCATGGCTATATTGACAGTATATTTTGAAAATTATTAATCAGCTGTTCTTCAATTAGAAAATAAAAATTAGGTAACAATTTTTGTCTCCATAAAGCTTAAAACAAAGTTTTGTTTTAACTATGATGACGTGACAGTAATATTGCTTGATAGGGCAAACTTGTAAAGCCATATTTGTAATTTGATAACAAAAAGTCCAATGTTAAAAACGACTACCCTCTCATCAATTGTGTAAATGTTGATTTACATGTATGGAACAGCCCTTATGACGATATAAAATAAAGTAAACTGTTTTAAAAGTTAAAATACTTGTAAAAACTTGTATATTGTGGCAAAGTACAAGATGACAAGAACCATAACTATTATAATGAACTGAACAACCATAATAATCCCTTAAAAAAGCCAACTGTTTTGGAAGTAAACTTAACTGTAAAACATTTTATGTTGATGCTAATTACAAGAAAAATAACTCATTAAAGTGATCGATTACATTTAACAACTGTCTTTAGGGTCTGAAATTAAAGCAAATTATCTAACATTATTATAAACCTTTTTATAGTGAGCCTTAGATGACTAGATCCATAACTCTTGCCATTTATTTTGATTTAATTATTGTCTTGGAATTTAAAAATAATTTAATTATTGCGTTAGAATTTCAAAATAATTGAATTGTTTTTTCAAAGTAATTAAATTATTGCTTTAAAATATCAAACTAACCTCCACTATTCCACATAGATCAATTCCTGGGACGCGAATAAAACAGAGGAACCAGACTACATGCAGCGACTTGACGGGTACCGGTCAGCGTCCAGTCTGGTCAAAGGGATGGTCACCATAGATACCAACATCTGTCTCACCCTCCTCCATAACTGCTGCTTCTTTATAACTACGGTATGTGTCTTTGTTTTTGCGTATTTATTTGAAAAAGTATACAAGTTCTCAATTATACAGCTGTTTTAGTTTATTTCTCTTGAAGCTTGTTCATATTTTCAAACTTTGCCGTCTAATTTTCCTACTACTATAAGGGTGCAAGAGTACCAGGGCAGGGAATTTAGCAGGGAATTATTGAATTTTAGCTAGAAATGACTGAATTGTTTAGGTGCTTGAATTGAAGCTGTGTGCTGGAATTGTAGCAGGGAGGTTTGCATTATAGCGGGATATGATTAAATTGTTGCTGGGGTGCTTGAATTGTTGCAGGGGGTTATGATTTAATTTATGCTGGGGTGTTTCAATTATAGCAGGGAATGATTGATTGCCAGAGGGAAAAAATGCATGGTAACAGGGGTGCTTGAATTGTAGCAGGGAATGTTGGTTTCAGTGAAAATGTAGCAGGACTTTTTATGCCCCCTTCTTCGAAGAATAGGGGGTTTATTGTTTTTGGCCTGTCTGTCTGTCATTTTGCCTGTCTGTCCAAAAACTTTAAGGTCAAATATGGAACTTTAAGGTCAAAATATGGAACTTTAAGTCAAAACATGGAAATTTTATTTCAAAGCTGTGCAGTAGGGGGCATTGTGTTTCTGACAAACACATCTCTTGTTCAATTTTGAACTGACACAGTGATTCTTGAAATGTTTCTTAACCTTTTCCTGCTAAGAAGCAAAAGTGAAAATGGCTATATGCAACCAGCATAAAACCAGATCAGCCTGTGAGTAACTCGCAGGCTGTTCAGGTTTTATGCTGTTTGGTGCTCATAAGTATCTTAGGAGAGTTGGAAATGAAGCCTTTAAATCTTGAATCCAGCAAGAAAGGTTGCTTTAACCCTTTGAGCGCTGGAACCGGATTTTGAAGGCCTTTGCAAACAGTTTGGATCCAGATGAGACGCCACAGAATGTGGCGTCTCATCAGGATCCAAACTGTTTGCTATTCTGACAGTATTCTTTGAAAAAAATCAAAGAAAATGCTAATTTTAGAAATTCAGCAGACGACATTTTAGCAGACGACAAATTTCCCAGCATGCAAAGGGTTAATATAATTTGATTTTCTAAGTTACTATTAATGAGTCAAAATGGGAATCTGAGTGGGAAAGGGTTAATAAGCTTCAAAGAATCTTACATGATTTCTCTACCCTTGACAGGTTGAGGACATGTCACTGAGGGACAGCTCCACGCTGTGTGTGGTGAACATGGTGCGCAGGTTTGGAGAAGTGACCTATGACGAGGCCACGTACAACACTGTGATCATTAGGGGACTCATGCACCAGTTGCACTTTGGCCTTAAAACTAAATCGCAGGTAACATGTGACATTGACATAGCCTCAAGTGTAAATCACAGGTAACATGTTAAATTTACATGAAGGGTTAATTATAACATGTGCCAAAAGTTTAAATCACAGGTAATATGTGGCATTAAATATTGCTTCAAATGGAAACTAAGGGATCATGTTAAATTTACGTAAAGTGTAAACATGTGACATTGATCATGAGCCTCATGTGTAATTGAAGGGTAGTGTGTGACATTGCACATCAGTCTAAGTAGCAAAACACAGTTAATGTGTGACATTGCATATTGGTCATGTGACATTGCATATTTGTCTAAAATGTAAGTCACAGATAATGTTTGATATAGCACATCAGCTTCAAATGTAAATTACTTTTACAGGTTATGTGTGACATTGAAAATCTTTGTGTAAATTCACATCAAATTTGTTAAATTTATAAAGTAGTAAGATTTATTTGCTATACGACCACCGGCCCTTGCATATACATAAACTGAATTACAGTTGTAAATCTGTTGCATTCTTTGTTACTTTAATTGGTCAAGCAACTTCTATTTTAATGTGTTTTTGTTTTGTTTCCAGACTGTATTACATGAGTTTGTGACAATTTTGGCTACCCTGGTGGACACGTTTGGAAAGCAGTCAACATTTGAAGATTTGAGGCCTCTCAGAGACAAAGACGTGGAGGCCGATTTCTATGAAAATGTCAAACATATTCAGGTAATCTTCTATGAAAATGTCAAACATATTCAGGTCATCTTCTATGAAAATGTCAAACATATTCAGGTAATCTTCTATGAAAATGTCAAACATATTCAGGTAATCTTCTATGAAAATGTTAAACATATTCAGGTAACCTTCTATGAAAATGTAACATATTCAGGTAATCTTCTATGAAAATGTCAAACATATTCAGGTAATCTTCTATGAAAATGTCAAACATATCCAGGTAATCTTTTGTAGGACAATACTTTGTACTTTGTTAGTGTGTGATAACTATTAATGATAAAAAACACATGCAAATATATGTCCATTTGATGTAACTGTTCAAACATGTTATTTATTAGGTTTGGTATTTTATTACACAATTAAATAAATAAAAAAAATAAAACTTTTTTGCAAGTTGGTTTGCTTATTTCAGTATTTGGATATATGGTGGCTTAGCTAAAGCAGGACATCAACCATGTACTTGTGAAATCCATAAGTTCAGTGACAGGTTAATATTTTCAAGCTATATCACTTAAATGCTGTACTTTACAAAATGTTCATTTAGAATTAAGCTCTTGTTCAGTTTTTCAGTGTTCACTGGTATTTCCCTATGAAGAATCAATAATTATATAAAGATCATATAATTTCAGGTGTACAAACGATCAAGAGCTGTGCGTAGGCTCATCAAGTACCTGGACACCAACACAGTGCGACTGGAGACGGTCAACTCCGTATTCCTGCCGATCGTCTCCTCATTCATCATGGACGACTCGTACAAGAAACATGCCACCGTTCAGGAGGCTGGAGTCGACGGTGTTGGCGTCATCTGCAAGGTGTTACCGTGGAAACATTACATGGGCCAGCTGAGATTCTACCTGAAACAGCTGCCGTTGAAGATGGAGAAACAGAAGCTGCTGATCAGGTAAGGATGAAGGCGTTAACCAGTACAAAACATAAATGGGAAAAAGGGC
>VMBQ01001442.1:28001-79184 GCA_007657795.1 Dreissena rostriformis | reverse complement strand
TTTTTTTTCCCCTTTTTGGGAAGATAGCCCATGGCTTTGGAATTGGGAATTTTATCGGCATTTTCAAGAAATTGGGAAAATAAATTCAGTAGCCTTCTTTGGTAGCACTTTAGTACAACCATATATATTGATATAGCTCTGTATAATAATTCAAATTTAAAGATCAAAATCATATAAATCATTATTTTGTATTTTGTTACATGTAATTGAAATAAAATTGTGAAAAATAATCATAAGACACTTCTTAAAAAAAAAAAAAAAAAAAAAAAATGGGATTTTTTTCCCAAATTTTGGGAATAAAGTATACCTTTTGCCATTGGGAACATAGCCATTATTCGGCTATAAAATCAGGCCAAAAAAAACCTGTTCCCTGATAATTATTTGTTTGTAAATTAAAGTTAAGTTATAAAATGACATGATTTTACAATGGTCCTTAAAAATAAGGTATTACATATTGGCTTCAAATTTAGAGACATAATTATAACTTACAATCTTCAAAGATCCTTATTACGTATTATTTGCAGAACCTGTTGTCCAAATACTCGGGCCTGTTCTATCTGCCCATGGCGGCCAGTCTGGTGAACGACGAGTCAGTCAAGTGTCGCAAGCTAATCGCTCTCGCTATCAAGTCCCTGCTGGGCAAGCTGGACCATAACACACGCTCCAACCTGTTCAGCAACACCTTGAAGTGGTTCATGGACAGCAAGGTAGGACAAGGTTGTATGGGATAGCAAGGTAGGGGCTAGGTTGTGATTCTACTGTGAAAACTGGGCAGAATGCATATGCATAAAGCATTGTCCCAGATTAGCCGGTGAAGTCCACACAGGCTAATCAGGTAAAATACCTTCGGCCTACATTGGATTTGAAAAGAAAAATTTCATTAGAGCAGAAAGTGTTGTCCCTGATTAGCCTGTGCAGACTGTCCCTGTTAGCCTGTGCTGATTGCACTCGCTATCAAATCCCTGTTGGGCAAGCTGGACCACAACACACGCGCCAACCTGTTCAGCAACACCCTGAAATGGTTCATGGATAGCAAGGTAGGGGCTGTATGCATGTGTGTAAAGTGTCGTCTCAGAAAACCTGTGCCGTCCGCTAATCTGGGGCGACGCTTTCCGCCTAGACTGGATTTTCGTATACAAGGATAGTAAGGTAGGGGCTAGGTTGTGATTCTAGTCATTTCCAGTCATTGCCAGGTCAGCTCAGTTGGTAGAGCCCCAGACTGATAATAAATTCAGCCACGTTCTGGGAAAACTGGGCTTAATTCATGTGCGTAAAATTTTGTCCAAGATTAGCCTGGCTAATCAGAGGTGATGCTTTCCGCTTGAATCGGATTTTTGGTTAGAAAGGGCTTCTTATAAATGAAAAGTTTCATAAAAGCGGAAAGTGTTGTCCCTTATTAACCTGCACATGTCACAGGCTAATCTGGGACTTTATGCACATGCATTAAGCCCCGTTTTCCCAGAACAGGGCTTGAATGGATGAGGAGTTTGAATCCCACCAGCCAATCAACTATTGTGGGGATTGGTCAACATAAATCCCTCTATTTTCTTATAACAAACATACCTTATCTCTTTTTAAGAATGGTAGATTTTTGCAAGATGGATTTTTTCCATGGGACAATAATCAAGAATGTTAATGTTTTATGTAAATGGTTCTCTTTTTTCTTGCTTTGTCACCATACAATTTTTCATTGAAAGCTTTCCAAAACCTATCCATTATGTTTAATTTCTTTAATTTGTACTTCATATAAATCTCCCATTTTATCCGTATTTCACTTAAATAGAGCACATTGTTTGCATGCTTCTTCAGTTGCGTCTGCGTATCATGGCAGCCCAGCTGTGTGGACTGTTTGTGGAGGTGGAGGGCGGCAATTTTGAGTCGCGCATGGCCGACTTCCTTCCCGTCATAGAACAGCATTTGGAGCCTGGCAAATACAAGGCTGTATGTAGCAATAAAATTTACCTTGGGTTTTATATTTTTAATTTATTTAAACCTATTTATTTTAGCCCAATTGCATCAAAAGCAAAAGGCTTATTAAAACGCTCTCAAATCTGTTTCCTGGGTATAACCAGTAATTGGTGTCTTTGTGGGAACGCTCCCACAGTGAGGATCAAACTGTGACCTCTTTGTCGCTATATCCATATTCACTACGCCACTGCAACATGGAGCAGCATCTCGAGCCTGGCAAATATAATATGTAGCATGGACATGTAATTTATATGATGTTCATAGTTAAAAATGTGCTCCATGTGATATGCCTGTAGTGATGTGGACTATTACTATGAAAATTGAGCTGCCATATTTTAAATAAATGAATTTTTGCACTTTGACAAGTACCATTGTCATGATTAACTATATTGAGAACTGTATGTTTTGTTCTGACATGTAATATATGCTTGTTGTCAATAAATGAAATATAAAAAAAAAAATAGTTAATATTATTTGATGACCATTTTTCGCGCTTCGACGAACAAAAACTGTTTGGTTCAAAGAAATTTTGGTCCAGCGTGATCCCTGACACAATGCTAAAAAAAAACAAACAATACAGATGCTACTTTATACATGCATTGATAATTTGTTTGCCCCTGCAGGTAGAGCAAGAGATGGTAGAGAGAGACCAGGACCTGATGGTTTACACGGTTCTCAACACACTGGTGAAAGCCCTGAGGGAGTGTGCAGGGGTCATCACGGGGTCACGCTGGGAGGTCAATATGAATGTCATCTGGGGTGAGTGCATGTTGTTTAATGTCATCTGGGGTGAGTGCATGTTGTTTAATGTCATCTGGGGTGAGTGCATGTTGTTTAAACAAACACATTTTTAGCTTGATTGAATAGAAAGCATAAGGCTCATTGAAACGCTCGCAAGTCCTTTTCCTTGGTAGAACCAGTACTTAGTGTCTATGGGGAAGATCTAAATAACACTCTCACCGTATGGATCGAACTCGTGACCTCCCGGTCATTAGGCGGATACCATATTCATTCCGCCAAGGCAACCTGTGAGTGCATTTAGTCCAGTGTGTGGCTTGTCATTATAAAGGGCATTGCCATTATTTTGCAGAAATTATAAATTGAGGGGAGAGTTGTGTTTTCAATTTTTATTTTTTAAGTAAGTTGGTTTAGATACTTTTATTGAGTGTTACATGAAACATGTGCAGACTTATATTTTCTACTGCCATGGTAACGGTTAACATATCTTATTACATATAATTACTATAAATAATAATAAATTGATATCGCAAACAGGACGGTATTCATTATGAGTAGCATTACACATTTTGTATCTCTTCTTACAGAGCACGTAGAGACCTATGTTAGCCACGCCCATATCTGGGTACAGCTGGCCGCTGACCAGCTCTATGGACTGTTGTTTGCTGCCTGGCAACCTGACCAGCTGGTTGCCACGGAGACACAGGCCTATACCCAGTACCTGACTGTGGATACCAGGAGAAGGGTACTAAGTCCGTTATTACTAAGTCATGCTCACTAATTAACTTATATGAACAGGGCATTTAATCTCTTGTAAATTTGGATGAATTTATTTTCGTAAGTATTTAATATTGGCAATGCAAAAAAAAGCTCAGTTCTTATGTTTCATAATTGCTAGAAATTGAATAACAAAATTGAGTGTAATAAAATTAATTTAAAGCGGCTTTTTCTTGAATAAGTTAAACATAAATATTATAACACTAGTTGAAAATATTTAAATGAATCCATTGGAAACTTTTTTTGTCAGGAAATGATTTGTTTGGTATGTTATATATTATTTTTTCCTTTGAGTAAGGGTTTATTGAGAAAATGACTGGTTAGGTATATAGAGAATACTATGTTAGTGTGATTGTGTACTTAAATTTATCCCAAGAGTGAAGAAAGGTTTTACATGGCGAGGCTTGCCGAGCGTTGTAAGCCTTTCTGAGACGAGTGGGATAAATTTAAGTACAAAATCACACTTACATCGTATTCTATTCATCCTACAAAATAAAATAAAAAAATGTAACCTGTTTTTTCTGTTCATCATATCTCTACGTCCCCGATTTTACCGGGAAAGAATACGACTTTTGTCGTTTGACGTGTTAATAATGATGTCATGAGAACGCGCGCTTAATATTTGTAAAAAATGTTTTTTGCTGTTTGTGTTGCATTTTGTGTTTAAAATATATTACATCTTGGTATCAAATTGTTTGTTTTGTTGAATCTGATTCGATTTTACTAAAAATGAACACTTTATAGTTCATTCTGAGTAATATGACCTTCCTCCACACATGACTAGGTGTGGGATAAACATAGGTGTGGGATAAACCTTATCTTTTCTTTATGGGGCCTATTGTGTTCTATAAAATCACTTAGCTGTAGGATAAAGAAAGTTCTTTGATCACATTAGGCACAGTATGTTGCTAAAAAGGGGCATGGTCATTGGCTGAGCCAGACTGTTGCCATTTACCAGGCTTGTGACATGTTCTATAAAATTGCTAAATCTTAGTAATTTTACAGTGTAATTTGTAATTAACATATTAAAGCTTAGTACATTTTGCCATTACCAATTATAGTTTGTTGAACATCATTTCTTCTGTCATTTCCCTTGCAGATGAAGTCGCTGGCTATTGACTTCATTCATCAGCTGCAGTCAGAGCTTCTAAATGAGGATGTTGCTGGACAGGTAGGAGATCATCTTTCACTTCTTGTCAAGTCATCTATCAAAAAAGGAATTTTTAGGAATAGCATCAATAAACCGTTTTTAGCAAGTAAAACGCATTTGGTGAAGGTTTTCAGGTCTTTTGTTTCAGCCTTTACAGCAGTATGTATGCAACCTTTATTGACATATGAAAGTAGTGAGCTTTAGCTAATCTTGTTACAATTATTTTCAACGCATTGACCCATTGCTTAGATAACATTTCAATAATTATCGTCTTTACTGACGAGTCTTATTGTAGTGCACACACAAATAATCACACTTTATTTTCATATTTGAGGTAGCATTTAGATGGCCTTTGCTATACTTACTTTAAATGACAACCAACTGTACTCTTAAAATACACAGACAAACAAGTAAGGAGAACATGAAGGAAATGTATTGCATTCTGAAAATCTATTGCTCATTATAAAGCAATTACAAGCCTGCTGGATCCAAGAAAGCCAGTACCCTGTAATTTTCACGTTTTCAACGGTATTGATGATCTTTTATAAATGTATTATACCAATTATTATTTTATCCCAGGTTATCAAGAATCTGATCTTCATCACCAAATGTGCTCGGCTGTTTGACCAGCAGCCCCTTCCAAAACCCGAAGTAGAGCCGGAGGTGGAATCGGGGGATCCAGCGATTGAGAAACGAGGACGTGTTTTCTCGGTTCTGTGGTTGGTTCGCAAGATGATACGCGAGGCTCATCACGAGGCCATTACTAATAATAAGAGCACCATTAAGGTACATGCATATGATGAATATGTGAAGCTTAAATGTAGTGAACTTTTGTCACTTTAGCCCCAAGGTGGTTTTTGTCTTTATTACACTTGTACTCATAACATTTTCTGGTGTTCAAGGATTAAAGTGCAAAATTGTCATCACGTTGTGATTGTCAAATGCATGCATAAAAATGTACAGGATGTGATCAAAGAAATATTTAATGCCAGTGTTAATAGTATAAAATGTCTGTTTTGAAAGTATTGATTAAAGCTATTCAATTTCTGAGAAAACATGTTTACTTATATACTGTCATTGAAAGAACAGATTAAATTCTTAAAGATTTCATTCAAGGCATGTGTCCAAAATCCAAATTTAGTCTGTACAAATGGCTGTATATATTTAGCAAATGCATTTATACCAATGTAGAAGTTGTTTTCAAAGAAATATTTATTGCAGGAGTTATCAGTATTAAATGTCTTTGTTGAAGTGTTGATCCTATTCTGTATATTTTTTAGAAGAAAAACTTAATGTTTCACATCTGGTAACACAAGTACAACGAATGAAAACACTAACGATTAAATACTCAATACTTTCAGCGTATGCACGTGTACAAATGGCTGGCAGCCATCAGTCTGGACCTGGGTCCCTCCATGGATGTGACGATACTCAGGACCATGATACCCCCACTGCAGAGAGAGCTCAACGACCAGGCCATGATGCAAGGTTATTCTTAGACTAAACAATACAGAATAAACTTAAAGCCAAGAAAAGTACATCCACCTTTTGTATATATACATGCTACCATTTGTAATTATTTCATCAAGAAAATGATATACATAATTTAAAGAATGAAGTTGATAGTTAGGCCTAAATTAAAATTGAGTTTATTTGCCCTNTTTGTCGTCTGCTAAAATGTCGTCTGCTGAATTTCTAAAATTAGCATTTTCTTCGATTTTTTTCAAAGAATACTATCAGAATAGCAAACAGTTTGGATCCTGATGAGACGCCACGTTCTGTGGCGTCTCATCTGGATCCAAACTGTTTGCAAAGGCCTTCAAAATCCGGTTCCAGCGCTCAAAGGGTTAAAGAATGAAGTTGATAGTTAATTCTAAGTTTGACTCAAAATTTAAAGCAATTATTGAAATTTCCAATTTTAATAATATTCTGTATTCTTAAATTAAAGTCTAAGAATTGTTTGGTGAATACAAGCCCAGGTCAATCTTTACATGTCATTATAGAATATAATGTATGTTTGTACTCTTTTACATAAATCAATGTTTTATGCTATTCTCCTTCTGCAATGCTTAGGCTTGACTTCCGGTATAATTGTGTGTAAACAATTAAAATTGTGCTGTTATCAATAAACAATGGTGCATTAACCAGGAAAATAATACACCAGATAATAGTTTATCCTTAACAGACCCTCTTCCAGCAATTCGAGCTTGCCTGAATTGCCCTAGTAGGATAGTATTTAAATAACATACCCGTAATAAGTTTAAGTAACAATGTCTACAAGGAAAATATAAGTATATGTCTGTGTGTTTTTTTTTCTATTAATGCAGACATATGGTTTTATTCTATTTTAAGAGATATTTTTTTCATTGTTAACATGATCTTTTTTTAAACATTTAGTATACGAATATTAAGCAGAATAAGCTTTAATGGTAACTTTTATATCTTCAGAACTAAGTATTAAGTGAGGAAGCTGTCATATTGCTATCTTATAGAGAACACTATGTTAGAGTCATTGTGTACTTGAAATTATCAGACGAGCTGAAGAAATGTTTACATGGCGAGGCACAAGTTTACACAACACCCAGAGTTTCCTTCTATAAAATCATTTAGCTGTAGGATAAATAATGAAACAACTAATTGAACAGCTACATAACTCAATATAGCTGAACAGGACAAAAGTCATCAAACTTTCATCAACTACACACACTTACAAATTTGTATACAGATACGTCCCTGCGAACCCTCGCTGGTGAGGTGATAGACCTCTTGAAGAAGACGGTCGGTGTGGAGAGATTCACGGAGGTGTACGCAAGCACACAGAAGGAGCGCGGGGATAGACGAGACAAGAGGAAACAGCAGAAGGCTTTCCAGGTCTGATAGGGAGCTGTGTTTTAATGTTGGATTATTTACAAGCAAACGGGGCGTATTATTGGGGCACCCTAGCTGTCAGGCAAATAGGAAAGCGGGCTATTGGGCGTCGTTCAGGCGAATGATGTCTGCTCAATAACTTGAACAGTTTAAATCAGATCATCATGAAACTTGGCAAAAATGTTTATGGGCTTAAACACTCGGCCAAGTTTTAATCAGCCAGATTGGATTAAGCACTTCTTAATTATGGTCCTTGAATTTAAAAAAAAAAGCCAAATTTACTTTGTCTGTTCACTATAGTGATAGTTATAATCAGATCATCATGAAACTTGGTGGTAATTCTTGTGGGCATATAATCTGTACCAAGCTTGATAACCAGCCAAATTGCATGAAACACTTGAATTATGGCCCATAAATAACCCCAAATTAGTGTTGTCTGCTCTCACCTCTGCTCAATAACTCAACACAGATTTAACCCTATAATCAGGAGACTTGCTTATACTGTTTATGGGAATAATATCCCATCAAACATGTAGTTGGGAAACCATCCAGATCGCATTAAGCACTTTTGAATCTTAATCACACAGAGTTAAAGGTATTTTGTTTATTTTGTAGGCTGTTTCCAACCCAGAGGTGGCTGCCAAGAGGAAGCTGAAGAAGAATCTGGCCAAGATTGCAGCCAAGAAGAGAAAGATCCACAAGATGAAGCCTTCGAAGCAGGCCAAGAAGAGAAAACTGCAGGAGTTTGCTATTGCTGAATGAAAGAATAGTTTGGAATGACTGGTTTAATAGATTTTATGCAAAAATCGTAAACAGTTACAAAGTGATGTTTATATGTATGGATTGTTACTGAATAAAGAAATGATAATGATTTTGCTGATTATTCAGTTATTGGGGTTGAGCTGTTGAATAGTCCATTTATGATTAATTAGCTCACCTGGGCTTTTGTTATGGCACGCTGTTTGTCGTGCAATGTCAGAATTTACCTTGTTTATACTGTAGAGGCCACATTTTTTGTTTGATCTTCATGAAACTTGGTCAGAACATTTGTCCAAATGATATCTTGGATAAGTTAAAAAATGGTTCCTGTTGGTTGAAAAACATGGCCACCAGGGGGCGGGGCATTTTTCCTTATATGGCTATTATATATAGTTCAACTTTGTTATCACTCTAGAAGTCACATTTATTGTCCAATCTCCATCAAAAGTCGGTCAAAACATTTTTTGTAATGATATCTTGGATGTGTTCTTAAATGTTTCCGGTCTGTTGAAAAACATGGACGCCAGGAAGCGGGGTATTTTTCCTTGGCTATAGCAAAACCTTGTTAACTCTCTAGAAGTCACATTTATGGTCCAATCTTTATGAAACTTTGTCAAAACACTTGTCCTTATGATATCTATGATGAGTTCAACAATGGTTATGGTTTGTCAAAACATATGGCCGCCACGGGGTGGGGCATTTTTCCTTATATGCCTAAAGTAAAAACTTGTTAACACTCTAGAAGTCACATTTTTGGTCCAATCTTTATGAAACTTTGTCAAAACACTTGTCCTTATGATATTTATGATGAGTTCAAAAATGGTTATGGCCGCCAGGGGGCGGGGCATTTTCCTTATATACCTTGTTAACGCTCTAGAAGTCACATTTTAGTCAATCTTCATGAAACATGGTCATAACATTTGTTCTAATGATATCTGGGCTGAGTTCGAAACTGGTTCCAGTTAGTTGAAAAACATGGCCGCCAAGGTGCTGGGCAGTTTTCCTTATATGGCTATCGAGTCCATTTCCTGAACTAGAGTCAGTACTTGGTGTCTATGGGGGAGATCTAAAGAACGCTCCCACAGTGGGGATCGAACCTGTTACCTCCTGGTCGCTAGGCGGACATCATATTCACTACGCCACGGCGACCTTTACATTCAAATTTAATCAGAGGGATTCATTCCGGCCGGGTTGATACTGCTGGTTGCTGGTGAACTGCTAGTAATGTTACACCTCATCATGTCCATTGTACACATGTATATATGTATGTAAGCATAAATATGTGTTTATTTCTGAAATCAAATGTGTCCGGTTTCTAAAACATGTATATATTAATTTTAATGTATACAGTCCGTACGTTTGCCGCTCCTGTTGTTGCCTCGGAAGCGAAAGGTGTTTCCTTGCTTGCATGAAGTCCGAACTTTATCGTTCTTTAATGAATACATGTTATGGATATACATTCGATTCAATTGAACAAGTGTTAGTTTAACAACTATAATTAAACTCTTGTTAAATGGGTTCTGTTACTATTGAATGCTATAAACTTATAAATCATGCATCCAAACGGTCAAGTAAAGACGTGTTAAAGAATGTATCAACAGTTTAGTATAGTCGCTTAACGTCAATATATTTAGTTGTCATATAATTATTCTTGTTTAGGCTATGTCTCTGGTTGTTTCAAGAGACCTGATTAAAAAGTAAGTCTAGTTATTGAAACTAGCATAAGTTCATGTATTTGGTTTAAACATATTTATGTTAGCTCGATTGCATCTGAAGATTGTAGCGCTCTCGAGTCCGTTTCCTGGGCCGAACCAGTACTTGGTGTCTTTGGGGGAGATCTATAGAACGCTCCCACAGATTGAACCCGTGACCTCCCGATCGCTAGGCGGACACCATATCAACTACGCCACGGCGACCTTAGGTATATAAATTACATGTATTTGCATTCAGTACTTGTAAATAAACCCGAGAAAAGTGTAAGTAGGCGACTTGACTGCCGCCATGTGACTACAAACTTTAAAAAAAAATCAAAACAAGCGAACATCGGCTACACATTCGTTGACTGACAAACCGCATTACGGTATTTAGGTGAAATGGCGTCCTCATTACGTTATGACATCACATCAGCTAAAAGGAAACATTAGGGATTTATCAGTCAGTTGTAATAAAATAAGAAGTGTTTGTTTTAGCTCAATAATAAAACTCTCGTGTTGTGAGTTTGTAATCGCCTATCAGAGATGGTTAACAGCGGTAGATTGAAAAGGTTGAAGGTATTAACTTATCAAATTTAAACTCATTATGAAAACTATGTTTTACATAACCAAAACATACAATCAGTACCATTTTATTATACATCGCAAGCGAAGTTTGACCGGCGTATATTGAAGTCACGCCGTCGTTTGCTTGACTCGTCGGTGTTTCATTTGGTGTGTCGGTAGATACATTATCTGCAGACCAGTCCGCATAAAGTTTTTTTAATTTGTGGAGCGAACGCCTACCACATTTCTCTAGCCATTGCATTGTAACTTTTTGAAATATTTCATCACCATGAAGTGTAGATGTGCAAGACACAATTTTCATGCGCGGTAACTACACGTTCCTGAGTTATGCCCTTGAACTAAGATATTTTTATGCATAAAATGTTTAGGAGTTCTAAAACTATTGAACTCATACTTAAATATATCACCATCATTAAGTGTAGATATTTAAGACAATATGTAAACGCGCCGTCGTCTACATGTTTCTAGGTTTTGTAGAGCGAACTCTTTTTCGCAAACTATTAAGTTGAAACTTCAAATCGTTACCATTAAGGGTAGATGTGCAAGGCACTCTTTCTCCTGCTCATTGATCCACACGTGCCTAAGTTATGTGCCTATAATGTAGTCACTGTTATGGCAAAATAATATGCCATCACCATAAAGTGTAGATGTGCAATGTACTTCTTTAATGCCCATAGATTCACACGTTATTGAGTTAGGTGCCCCTGAACTAGCCATTTTATGGCAGAAGTGTAATATGTTTGCAATTTGTAAAGCGGATTACTCTCACATTTCTGTAACGACTTAATTGAAACAATTTTCAGGTGCAGTGATCAATTAATTACAGAGTTATGTGCCTTTGAACTGAACCATGAATAGACTTATCCCGGGAAAGCACGAGTTTAGAAAAACCCACTAATCACCCCGGTACAAACACCGCTGGTCAACTATATTAACCAATGATAGCTTACTTTAAATCCTAACGGTTGATACGGTTTGTGATTTTGAAAGGATTATAAATGGGTCAGCTTTATTTGTACCTGCAGATTAGTGGGTTTTTCCAAAAATAGTTTTTTTCGGGATACATATATACGGCTGCTATGTCTGTGACAAAGCGGTGCGGGGATATTTTTTTTTGTCACGTTTGTGACAAAATCCTAGTTGTAATTCAGTACTTAACATAAGACGTGAGTCTAATTCTTGAATAATAAAGTTAATTATACTAAGTATTTAAATGATAATTCCTACAAACAATAAATTCAGAACGGGGCAGATGTGTTTCAATAACTTCCAAATGGTCATTGGTGGTCAAGTTACCGGTTTTATTTAATATTCATAAACAATACAAGTATGATACGTTAAAATATCATTATTACACTTCTTTATTCTATATCCTGAAATATTCTAAGTATCGTCTTCTATGAAATTATCAAACGCCTACTTAACTGTTTTTCTAAACATGATACGCTTATTTCTTTGATGCATATTACTATTGTGAAGTATTACAGAATCGACATGTTAAGTTCCGAATAACATGAATTGGCAATCGCTTGCGTTTGTACAACTGTTAAAATATCTCCTTAAATAATCTATGACAAAATCTGATTTAATATAAGGACCCAAATGATTGCTTCTTTCTGAACAATATCAATCAGCTAGGATCGTTTAAAGGGACTTGTTCACAGATTTTGGCATGTTTTGAAGTTTGTCATTACATGCTTTAAATTGATAATGTAAACATTGGAACTAAATAGCTCCAGTAAAACACACGAAGAAAAATTAAAGAAAGAAAAAAAAAGTAATCCACATCGGGACTCGAACCACTGACCCTTGGAGTAAAAGTCTAGTAATCCTCGTAATGTCACACAATATGACGATAACAACCGAACTCTCCAAATTATTCAATCGTTTCGCGTTTGTGACGCTTAATAATTTTCAGGTTTTAAAATCGTCAAACGATGCATTTAATTGATATTTTAGAGCATGGTAAAAGTTCAGTATACTCGCGAATATCAAAACATTTTTTTTTTCAATTTTGTCAATTTATCAAAACGTGAACAAGTCTATTAAATGTTCAATTTGCGGGGCCGGCCATATCCAAAGTATTTGAGCATCAACTTCAATCGAAACGGATGCTATATTTGGTAATAATTTCCATCTCATTATTTTGGTCGACTTAACGGGTGTCAGAATGTGGTATTCGTGTGTGAGTCAATCGGGTTAATTACACTATAATTCATCCCCATATCCAAGTGCGTAAGATTTTATTCGAATCAACTTTATACACATCCGGCATGACATCAAAAACGATGGCGAGCTACTTGCAAAGGCCATTGTTGTATGATAATCGATATAAGCGATCCATGGCGTGGCTATCTTTATTCATCACATGAACTTATTTTATCAACAGAGGACATATACACCTGTGATAAAAAAAGAAAGAAAAAACAACGTTTTTTACCAACCATGTAATGTTCAAATAGTACATTTCTCGTTGAGGTTCTGGGCAGCAATTAATTTTTAATAACAATCACATTAAGAAGCAAGTGTTAATTAGCATTTAAAATCAAATCAAATCAATATTTTTTTATTGTCGGTATGATATACAAAACATTATAACATAAGCTATGAATAGCTTTTGACCGACAGTTATTATTATCCTCTACAAATACAACGCAAAACAATGTGAAAACGCAAATTTATGCTGTACAACAGTTCATAATGAGTAAGATATCAAACAAAACTTAAACGCAGACATAAACTAATTTGGTTCTCGTTCCGATCACTTGATGTACCGACCTCTCGAACTTTTATTAGCTGTTGCAAAGTACTTGTATATTTGTTTTATAAATAGCAAATGTCTTTTAAATATTGGCAGTAAATGGCATGCTAAATAAAGACAGTCAAAACATGTATATGGAAGCTGTATTCATTAACATAAGTTACAGCAGTCGTATTTGTTTGTATGATACAAATTGATAACAAAAATATACATATTGTATAAAAATAAACATTATAAAAGAAACCAACTCTATTTGAAGCGTTCAACAAGAAACATGTATTATTGACTAAAATAATCTCTATATAGATTTAAATGTTAGTTGAGCTTATTTTATTTAAATGTTGTTAATTCTATGATGTACACAAGACTGTTCCATGTCTTCGTATTGCTATGACAACAACATGTTGGAGCACCATGCACAATACTTTGATTTTTGATTTTCTAACGTCATCAGTGATGTTGCTAATACATATTTGTTATTAACCGTATCATTTTTTTAAATCTTAACATTTTACATATTTACGTATTCATTATAAACATGAAATTAAGAGATGTGTTTGTCAGAAACACAATGCCCCCTACTGCGCCGCTTTGATTTTTATTTTTTTAGCTCGACTATATATATTTATAGATAGTGGAGCTATCCTTCTCACCCCGGCGTCGGCGTGAGCGTTGGAATGTTTAAGTTTTTGTAATACCTCAAATATTTTCTATGTCCCTTGACATATTGCTTTTATATTTTGCATACTTCTTTACCAACACGACTCCAATCTATAAACAAGAGCAGACAACTGTAACAAGCATTTTATAAGAATTATGGCCCCTTTTCCAAATTAGAATATGCATATTATTGATAAATCTTTGTTAAAGTTTGCGTACCACCTCAAATATTTTCTTTGTCCCTTGATATATTGCTGTTATATTTTGCATACTTCTTTACGAACATGACCCCCATCTATCAACAAGAGCAGACAACTGTTACAAGCATTTTGTAAGAATTATGGCCCCTTTTTTTCCACTTAGAATATGCATTTTATTGATGAATCTTTGTTAAAGTTTGCGTACCACCTCAAATATTTTCTTTGTCCCTTGACGTATTGCTTTCATATTTTTCATTCTTCTTTACCAACATGACCCCATTCTATAAACAAGAGCAGACAACTAAGACAAGCATTTTGTAAGAATTATGGCCCTTTTTCCACTTAGTAATTTTGAATATTTTGTTAAATATTGTGTTTACATCCACTTTACTCCTAAAGTATGAAGGCTATTGCTTTCAAACTTCAAATACTTTCTTACTATCATAAGGGTACTGCACCTAGCAAGTTGAATTTGACCTTGACCTTGAATCTCAAGGTAAAATTATTAAATTTTGATTGTATTGCCATAACTTCTTTATAAAGGATCAGATTTGATTCATACTTTGACAAACAACACTTACCTGACATACCACAATGGACTTCACCCAAACCATCCCACACGCCCCACCACAGGAATCCCCCCCCCCATTTTTTCCTCTTTTTTTCTTTTTTTTTCTTATTCTAATTATTCCCCCTCTCCCCCCATTTTTTTTAAACATGGTATAACATGGTAAAACATTTCATCCCACCCAAGCTATTGCTATCAAACTTGAAATATAATCTTATTAGTTTGTCTTGTTTATTTACAAATGTTTAATAGATTGTGGAAAATATGCCTGAACTCAAAATCGTCTATAATGTACCACTTCTTTAAAACATAAGCGATCAATAAGTTTCAATTATGGTACTCTTACAGGTAGAATATGACTATATTACCTTGACCTTATTGAATATGAACAATTTCTCCGTGATGGCTTACTTTATACTGTCAAGCACTTGAATAGTCGAGCGCGCTTTCTTCTGACAGCTCTTGTTTTTGACCTTTGAACTTGAAGGATGACCTTGACCTTTCAACACTCAAAATGTGCAAGTGTGACGGAATTTCAGAAGGACAGACGGACGGACAGACGGAGAGTGCGATCACTATATGCCACCCTACCGGGGGCATAATAAATCAATACTCATACATAACATCGTGTGTTTAAAAATAATCACTAAATACAGAGTTAAATTGTTTGCAAAATGTCATTTGTCACCAAAAAACTATTAACAGAAAACTCATCCACACGCATAACCAAAATTTGGACATTCACTCATTTAATGTAAATGATGGTATGCATAGACAATACTATTCAAAAGCAAAGAACAAGATGATTTTTAAAAATCAGAACAGTTTCTGTATTTAATCATGCATTTTTTACACAATTTAACAGTGATTCTTTTTTAATGCTATGAATATGTAATAGAACATTTTGGTAAATCTTGAAATTAAGACACTATTATTGGTTTTCAAAGAAAAGCGTTCACAGTTTCTTAATTTAAATGTTTTCGGCCATAACCCTTGAATTATATAAGCGTTAAATAAACTTGTTTAATTATATCAACATTGAATATTTAGTAATAATGTAACTCCAGATTATTATCCGGAGAGGAATTCTTAATAACCCACGCTAGTCTTTTATTAAAGGCCAGTGACCAAAGCCCTATACAAAACAGGACGATACATAAAACACTACATAAATTATAAAACTTATTAAAGCTGGGATCACCCTTTTGGAACGGTCAACGCAACGCATTTGCGGTTTAAACCGGTCGAATGACGTTTCGAACCTTACTCTTTGCACATACTTAATCAAGACCATAAACGTGTAAATAAAAATTAACCTTTTCATCTTGTATACATTAATTTATTCGTGCATCAGAAATGTGTTATTTTGCTGCTAGGATGTACATTAAACCATTGAGTAAGTAAAGTGCAATTAAATCGAATTTAAATGTTCTTGTTTTTCTATTTAATTTGAATAAGTATTTTAAATTGCGTAATATTTAACGACAAGTCAGGGTTAAGTGTGCGACCATTCCACTATTTTTCTTTGAAGAGTTTCGTTCTCTTTGATGCATTTCTGTAGCAATTTTTTCAGAATAGAAATACATTGTTTCTGATATTCTCTTAATTTAACTATATTTCCAAGAACTGGTAAATCATGCAATACAGATGAACCAACTTTGTCGTGCCTAGCACAATATTCATCAAACTTTCTCAGTATTGCATGCGTCTCAGAATTTAATGACACGTAAAGTTCTTCAATATCAACCTCAAACTTGCGTGCAACTACGTTCAGAGATTGTGTATCGATCCCGAGTTGTCTCTTGTACATTAGCATTTCCTTCATTAAAATGTCAATTTCTAAACGTTCACCTTTTTGTCGTTTTGAATTCACAGCTGCCACAGCCGCACACTTTGATACATCATTTAAACGTCGCTTTAAAGCATCGACCTTTGCAGCTACAATCTCTTCCGTAAACGGTGTTATTGAAAGTACAAGCGCATCTCTTTTCAATGCGTTCACTTTATCAACAAGAGTATTCGCAAGTCTTTGAAAGTCAAAAGTGTGCGTATCATGGTTATTTATCATGAAAATACGTGGGTTTTCTATGGCGTCTTCCATCAGGTTATCATGGCAGTTCTTTTTAATAGCTGCCAAGGTTTTTATCCTCGACACTTCTGTCATCGGTATCCTGCTCCCTTTCTGCTTGTTTTCTAGATCGCTATCAATTTTTGACCGAATGAAAAAGAGGTTTGCGTCATGGAATTTAGCTTGTATCTGTTTTGCCAACCATGTATCGTATACAGTAAAACGACTTGAAGATACTAGAATGATGAAGTCATACTCTTGGAATTTTACCTTTTGCAGATACGTATCCTGTGGACAGTTTCTAGTTCCAACTCCGGGCAAATCCCACAAAACAAGATTCTTGTTGTCAGGGTGCGGATACGGTGTTGGTAATGAAGTGGTTTCGACACAGCCTGTCTCTGCAGCCCCTTCGTCTTCGTCTTTAAGACCTCGCAATGCGTTAATAAAACTTGATTTTCCACTTCCTGATTGACCAGTTAAGGCGATATTAATTGTGATATCTCTCCACTTATTGTTGTTTTTATCAAGCATGCTCATTAACTCTGTATAACCACATTGATCAAGTACCTTCTGATAGTCAGTTACCTCAGCCGGAGTAAACTGAAGAAGAAAATACTTTTTTTCTCAAGTTCAATATACTTAATTTTCCTCGTCAATAGGTGTGTGAGGGTCGAGGGCATCCCACTCCACACCATACATAGTTTACAAGCATATATATGCATATAATAACACATGTTATAAATTCTACAATCAATAGCTCTTAGATTACAATACTATTTTATAGAAATTATTGACAACAAAATAATTCTGAAGTCCCGTATCACAACTATTGAAAAAGAGGTTACACAAGTTCACATTCTTTACCTTTTAAGCAACTCATTAAAATAGTTAATTTCATTCAGTACATGGTAGTAGAAGGAAAGGTACGAAGAAAATACATAGTAATATGCATCAAATATCTTAGTTCAGATGTTATAAGCTCGTTTGCTTAAGAACAATTCAAGGGCGCACTTACCAATATTGTATCGTCAAGTTGATCACTTCCTAGATCGTAGTCATCTACAAAAAACAGATGTCAACGTTATAGGCTAATCTACTTATAAAACAAGTGTTCCTTTTACAGGACATCTTGCTAATGTTACACATATTAAACGCTCAACTGCCTTAAGGATCTTCATCTTAAGTAAACAAATACTCACGACTGGTGTCGGATATCATTGCGTTGTATTAGGAAGGATATAGAAAATGTATACACTGAGTAAAGTAAAGCTCGGGTACCAAAGTTTGATCGAGAACTGATTGTCATGGCTAAAACTAATTCCCACTGTATATAATATTAACGCGACATCAATGCCGATAAAAAGCCTAGCTCAAGTAGGTGTTGTCAAAATATGCGAGAGCACGTTTGGCTGATAAATATTTCTATCGTGTAAAATACAAACTACATGTATTCGTGGTTGAATAGCAGCGTTTTTTTTTGTCGAGCCCTATCTTTGTAAGAGTCAAAATTGTCGAGTGTATGCACGTGTACGAGATTTAAACGAAAGTGACAAGAACCAAGGTTTTTTTTTACTGTCTTTGAATGTCACATATAGTGTCAATATGCGAATATCTTTTATTTCGCTGATTGGATATTTTGTCTTGTATAACCTGAATTTGATACGAATTCAAAACATTTAGTTAACATGTTTCACTATGTTGCAGCCTAAAATGAATACATACCGTTGTACTTTGTGCTTCATCATGTTAATACACACATGCATATATACCCAAACGACTTACCGTGCGAATATGCATCGGCACCGATATCGAGTGCTTCCAGGTTTGAAGTCCATAGTTTATCTTCAACGCTTCCAGTTGATCCAGTTGCTCCTGCACCTTTATTGAAATGCCAATGCTTAAGGATTGTGGTTACGTATAGAAATGATGTTTCATAATTATGTATTAAATGTGTATTGATCCATGATATAGAGTTATAATGTATCATGTTTGGTACAGTTGTTAATTTACTGAAACATAAGATGTTCTTTGTGAAATAAATATTTGTAAAAAAAAACAAAAAACAATAATGACATGTTGTTCTAGACTTACACTTTCCTTTCTAAATATTCGGGAAATGTTTTTGGGCTAGTTACGTATTTCGTATCAGAAAGGTGCATTCAGTTCCTTGCGCAAGTATTGTCGATTAAACACATACAAATAAGCTTTATTTATAAACATTTATAACTTATATAAATTTATAAAATAAAAGTCATTTGATATGGCTTATGTAAAACAGTAAATTCAGATTATTCAAATTCAAATCCCCCCAATTATAATGATAGCTAAACAAAGAGCACATTCATTTGAGAAATATCTTTAATGAAATATCGACTCTGAGATAAACCAACAAGTATAAACAAACACTCAGGAACACTAACGATAAGAGTACTTAAACCAGCATAACTTGTGAATTAAGACATCATTCACACATTTTGATAGTATAAAACGAATTATTGAAACATATTGACTGGCATTGTTGAAAGGTGTAAATGGTTAATGATACATTGATCGGATGCATACTATTTACGTACAAACAGACGGACGGACGTAGAGTATTCATGTTGCGGAGTGGTATTTAAATGACCTACCTATGTCGAAACATTCTTCGTCGCTTTCGAGTGAAGATGGTTGATTATTTTCACCACCAGTGTCATTTTTATCTGGAGCTAAATACAAATGTTTAAGAAAGTAGAACGAAAATAAATATATGTTTTCTTTTTAAATTATATAGCAAACATGGGGACTTTCAGAGTTTACAAGAAATCCGAATTCACTGTAACAACAATATCATGTACGATAAAGCATAAGGTATAACTGGTTGCGAGTTTTTCGCAAAAAATGGCTGTACTGAAATGTACTGTAATGTAACCACACTGATATTCTAAATAGTATTGATCAAACTTTGAAGTGATTTGAATAAATGGTAATGGATAGCGTTTTTTGTTAAATTGCCAGGTTACTTTTTAAACGCAGTTTTATGAAACTTAACAGTTTGACTGTCGATGCGGCGTACATTTGTACTAGGGTAAATCAATATAATTGTTGACCGTTTGACATAGTTTTTCCATACCTTAATTATTCGCAAATACATTATTATTACATTTCAGAGTTAAACAGACGCCATTTTGACAGAGAACATGTAAATCCAATTTAATATATATATATACGTAATTTCAATACTAGAAAATGAAATATTTAAGTCAGATACTTACACTGAAAGTTGAAAATTGGTTTGGAACCACAGTGTCCACAAATCCCGTAATAGCTTGACTGGCTCTTCCCACATGTTACACACAACATTCTTGTTTGTTTACAATCAGTTATACCGCAACGCTAAAAACGCATTCCTTTAAAGAATTGAAACATACAATAAATAAGTTACAGTTTCCGTAAAAAGTTCTAAGACAAAACACGACAAAAATCGTATCTACAGTGTTACATAGTGATTGACATTTTCTTTATGCTTATTGTTAATAATACATAGCACTGTTTTACAAATCAATGTCAATTTATTTTTTCAAAGGATAAACTTTAAAGGAATTGAGTAAAATTATGTCTAGGTATTTTT
This sequence comes from Dreissena rostriformis, assembly GCA_007657795.1. Taxonomy (NCBI): domain Eukaryota; kingdom Metazoa; phylum Mollusca; class Bivalvia; order Myida; family Dreissenidae; genus Dreissena; species Dreissena rostriformis. The sequence continues at coordinate 58,778 of VMBQ01001442.1, read as the reverse complement.
TTATTTGCTATACGGTTCTAGTGAGAAAGAGTGTACATCTTTGTGTTTAACTATTGTAATAGTACATCGATATAAAAGTGTGTTACTTTCTGCAATTAATGCATGTATTTACATAGTCTGTATTCAAGTAACACTTGGTATGTAACATAAAGACCGTTTCTAATACTACAGTTGCCTTATGTTACCAAAGTTAGTTTTCTCTCCAAAAACCAGCAACAAAGGTTTCAATTTAGATGTGTTTTATTTAACGGACATACATTTTAAAATGTCTGAAGACATTAGGAAGAAGATTGTTCATTTAGTACAAATGTGTTTTTATGTCAGAATGTACTGACCACGCTTGCTTTTGATAAGAACATATTGTTGACGAAAGTCCATTCTCGTGGGCGACTTTGATTCCAACTTGGTAAGTTAAAATATTGTTATTATTAATAGAAACGTGTATTTTATGAAATGTGTGTGGATTAATTTGATACTCATTTCATTTATTTTTCATAGTGTTACGTGTTTGTTTCTGTTCGTAATTATTATTATTGTCTGTGTAGACTACAATGGTCTACGCCAACAATAACATGTACATACACTTAAATGGACTTTAACATGAGCCCCACCCCATATAAAGACATTTTTCTTCTTCAATTTTCAATGTTAAAGCAAACTACCGAATCTCAATACGCGATGTACACATAAGTATATTAATATTAATTGCGCATGGTGTGGAAAATATACTTATTTAATCGCGTGTACGTAAACTATACGATGAATTATTACATGTACCTTATAAACCATTTCTGCGAACTTTGTTTTATGATTCTATGGGGAGGGGGGGGGGNGGGGGGGGGGGGTAAAATCTACTCCTCTTATGATCAGAAAATATACAGCAGAACCCAATCGTCTTTAAAATAAATACACAAAACAAAAGCATTCATGCAGTTTTCCGGTTCTCGCAGTGGTTGGTAAATGCGCTTCTCACCTAGGCGATCAGGGTTCAATTCCCGTTCCCTGAAGCATTTGAGTTCGGTTGGGGGTTACCGGACAGGAGGGTTTTCTCCGAATACTCCGGCTTCTCTCCACAATACAAGACCTGAACAAAATTAAAACCTTTCGATAACAACTTAATAACTAGAAAATACAAAATAAAATACAAAGTACGTCCCAACTTTGGTGAGTCTAGTAAGTTAATTAGGTAGGAGTGCTGAAACACACTCCTAGTCCACATATAATGCATCCTCCGGTGCATAAAGACCAAACAAACTTCGAAATACAAACAAAAACAGCATATATGTCAAAATATATACCACTTTAAATACATTGTTTAATATGATCATTAATGGGGGCCAAGTATCGGAAATGACCTTGTGCGGAATTTGTTGTCGATAAAATGTATAACCATGTGAAAAATCACCAGTAAATTTCTTTTTTATGAGCTTCGGTCACCTTTTAGTGTTAATTTTGTTTGCATACTCTTACAGTATGGTTTGAAACAAACGAACAACTAAGCAAACTGTTTTAATAACATTTTAAAAATGTTCAAACCGAAAGTTAATATCTGATTTCGAAAGTAGCCACTATAATAAAACAAAATTTGTAATGTTAATCAAAGCTTAAATATTTTATATTACAATTTCTACAACATAAACAAGCTATCTAAAAAATAAAACAATATTTATTTTACCTGAAAAAAATTCTTGATTGTAAAGAGTTAAAGAATCACAGCGAAATAACATCCGTTCGTGTGTTGAAGTTAACCTTGAATAGACATTCCGCTATCGGATTGCATGGCTACATAGCACTGAATANAGACCCCCCCCCCCCCCAAAAAAAAAACAACAACCCCCGAAGCGATTAACTTATATGTTTAAGCACATTCGAGCGTACGAACACGTACTTTCAATTGTTAATTCACTAAGCAGGTTTATAACAGAGAGAAGAAATGAATCTAGTAACAGATCTTGTTTTAAATATGTTTTAAATGTGTACCCCGTATTATATTAAAACAAAAAGCGTTAAATAAATGTAATGCATTTTTCATTGAATATATCATACACATTTGATTTCTAGCGTTCGACATTCTTGTAGCGAATTAGCGCTATTGCTTACTTAACCCATTAATGCCTAGCGTCTAGAAAAAAGGCTTTGGCAAACAGCGTAGACCCAGATGAGACGCCGCATAATGCGGCGTCTCATCATGGTCTGAACTGTTTGCTTAAAGGAATTTCGGAGAAAAAGGATTAAAGAAATATTCTAAATATAGAAATAAATTAATAGACATCNGGGGGGGGGGGGGATCTAAAGAACGCTTTCACAATGGGGACCGAAACCGTGACCTTCTGGTTGCTAATCGGACACCATATCCACTACGCCACGGCGACCTGAGTAAATGTTGATGGGATGTGTATAAATATTTGTGAAATATGTTTATTAGGGGTAACTTTTTATCATCAATTTTCTTCATAATCTGCCATGTGGCTTCGGGTGCGGGAGGGGATTTTTCGTCTTTATTGTTCCAAGTTTATTTAAGTAAATAGATTGTTTTTAGATTTTATGACACACAATGTGAAATTTTGTCATTTTGCTTATCTATGATTAAGTCCCTTCAATCTGAATATTTCAATACTTATTTATCTTAACATCGCTATACGAGATCACCTTTTCGTAGATATTATACTTAAAACTATGTAATGTATTCAGTTTGTTGGTTAATTGTGATTAAAACGCTTCCAAAGTCTCCTACATATTGCATTATAAAAGAGTACCTAAAAAGAACGTGCAGCAACTGATTTATTATACATTTTCGGGATCCCCTTATTATAAGATCTGATTCAATTCTCGCAGATATTATATTTTAATGCTGACTTTTGGCATGTCAATCTATGTTCAAACTTAAGAAGCGTTTGTACATCGAAATGCGAGATTATCATATATATCCTTATCATATAAATGCGAATTAACTTTCCGAGCAAAATATTTAGAACAGATGCGTTTTTGTTCATACACTACAAACTTTCCGTTGCCAGCATAGGAGCAGACCATCAGACACTCGGGTGAAACAATAAGTGCAGCGTAACCTTTTGCCGTTTTTATGCTATTATCGTCAATATAAAACTTCCTGCTTTCGATTTAAAAAAAAGTTGAATCTAGTTTTTGATTTGAGTATTTCTTCACAAAGGACAAACAATTTGATGTCGATTTTAAAGGTATTGTGTTTGTTGCAATGAAATAGGTTGATTGAACTCGGTTTTAGAAACATACGTAGGACATTTGTTACATGGTTTTTGCCTTTACCAGGATCACTTTTGAGCTGTACGTATGTACAAATACAAGCTCAAAGCGTTCTAGATTCGGAAGTAGGAAGATTCATTTATCATTAAACCCAATTTGAATCGTAATATTTCGATTATTTTGTGAAGTCGGGTTCCAAGTATAACGTACTATGGCCGATTTTGATTTATCAATAGTGTTGTTTTATAGATTGAAGATTCAAGATTTTATTTACATCATTTCCAGAAGGCCATGCATGCAATGGCCCATGTGGACACATTTTAGTACAAACAATATAATAACTACAGTAATAAACATATATACATAATTATAACAAGCACATGAGATTATTAGTAAGCGAGGTTACACAACGTTTTAAATAATAATTACAAAAGTAGTGTCAATAAATAATTTACAGCAGGAAATACATATTAACCGTAATAATAATATTTAAGATGAGTACTCATACTTATCAATACATATTGCATTAATGCTTACGTACAATTACTCTACAAACACAACCCAAAGAGAGTAAAACAAGAACTCACACAAAATACTGATTATACAGCTAAAGCAAATAGTCGGCAGACTACATAGATAGACGACAAGCATGAAATACGTTTAATTTTAGAGGAGTACTCATACTTATCAGTACATAATGTGTTATTTTTAACACACATTTACTCTACAAACAAAACTAATGAGGCGTAAACAAGAACTCACACAAAATACTCATTATACAGGATTTCATTTACATACGAAATCAAAAACATCAGCAATTTACATATTTCAACTAGTTAATGGGCAAAAAATACACCAAAAAGGCGCATACATGTTCGTAGATCTAACTCAAAATGCGGCATGGACAAAAACACTTAGTTTTCTTAATACAGATTTACTATCGGAAGACATAAATGCTATTAATGTTTGCATATTTGGTCGTTTTCTATAATATGAAGGTATATATTTACATCTTAAATCTGTATATACGTTGCATTCAATCACAAAATGATATTCGTCTTGTAGACGATTACAAACAATACATGTCCTTTGCTCAACAGGTGTCGGGTTTATAAACCAGTGCTGAATCGGTACAGATTATCTCGATGAAAGCGTCGTTTAGTTATCTGACCTACTTTCGAAAGTTGTGTAGAGTCGCTTGTTAACAGTCAACTGTTAAACTTCCGTAGAAGGTTATGCTCATTACATGTATATATTGATATCAAGCGTACAGCAACTGATTTACGTTAACTCTCAACATTTATTTCACATTTACAGGTTGTTTACTCAGCTTCGTTCGGGTATTTTGATTTACGTTAACTCTCAACATTCATTTCACATTTACATGTTGTTTACTCAGCTTCGTTCGGGTATTTTGATTTACGTAAACTCTCAACATTTATTTCACATTTACAGGTTGTTTACTCAGCTTCGTTTGGGTATTTTGATTTACGTTAACTCTCAACATTCATTTTACATTTACATGTTGTTTACTCAGCTTCGTTCGGGTATTTTGATTAACGTTAAATCTCAAAATTAATTTCACATGTACAGGTTTTTACTCAGCGTCGTTTGGGTATTTTGACCTTCTTGTATAGACAAGTTAATTGATATTGTTTAAAAACGGGATTGTTCCGCGCATGCGCACTGAATGGTTGTCTAAGCACTGTTTACAGTAACGTAAAACATATGTAAACTTACGTTTAGTCAATAAATTAATTCGAAATTACAAAATATATATGAAAACACCTTAATTATTATTTACATATATCATAGTAAGTACCAATATTTTATAGATTTATAAATGTATTATATTTATTTTTTATAAAAATACGAGTTAGCAATTTATAGTACCATAGTAACTTTTTTTTAGAACAACAAACGACAATTTTATGGTTTAAACGGATTAAAAAAAAAACCTATTAGTTGGCCGTGGTAGATGTTGTGCAAGGATCTAAATAAATTGAATTAAAACAAAGCAACATTATTAATCTCGATAATCTGGATACCAGAAATGAAATTATAATTATCAGCGTACTGGGTGTGCTAGTGTGAGTTGTTTTTCATAAATGATCGAACGTGTTAAAGATGAATTCGATCGACCATATAGAAAAAACAGATAAAAGTGCAAAGTACATGCCAATATGTATAATACGAGTGCGATGTTCATGTGCGTTTAACTTGGATTATAACGATACTGGATTTTAACTAACAACAAAAAAAGGACCACCTTCTGCACACGGTGCAATTAAAACAACATACCATCTATCATAGGGATCATGAGTTACACAGATCTCACATTTTATAAAATATATTTCCTTAATTTTTTATAAAAACACTTAACCCCATGTTATGGTCAATTAAAATTACTTGGTTTAATAATGTTGTTTCGTACCGGAACGTACCATCTTTCTACGTATCGGGAGCATGACGTTGTTTTAGTTTACCTGCTCAATACCTTTAAGGTTTAACTGCAATTTGTAGAATATTAAAAATAGAGTAGACATTTAAATTAAAGATGTAGTGAGGTTATGCTGGCTAAAATATATACAGTATATAGTTTCTGAACATATGTTTGGACAGATTACTTTGGATTGTTACAGTCCGTTGCATATGTTATTTAAACAACTGGCACTTAGTTATGCGTTAAGAACAAAATATATGGATATCTTTCGTGTGGTCAAATAACCAGATATTAATCTGCCTGTGTGGTTTAGGACACCATGTTGTTAGCTTGTAACTGTACGCGATAATCATTTGTGATTGACCAACACTTTTTGGTGATAGAAGTAATAGCAAGAGCAACAGAAGTAGTAGTTACGGAAGTAGTGGTAGCTGTAGAAATAACCGATATTTTTGTCTGCGTTGTATATTATCAAAATAAAAATACGTTTGAAATTTTCAGGTTGGCTTAGGGCCACGATGTCTATGATAAGTTTATAATATGTAAACACTGGAAATAGAATATGTGGAACTGAAAAAACTACTCAAATGAAACAGACACATAGCATTACATGGAAACGTTTGTTATCAGCTTATCTATTCCAGTATGTTAATGCGCGTGATTGAAAATTCAAAATATATTTTTTACAAATTGTTTCCAAAAACCTTTCAAAATACAAAATCTAGAACGAGAACTCACATTTTACGACATTAACTCTGCTGCGTTAATTGTTTGAACGTATATCTCGGTAACAGAGAGAAGTTTTGAATTGAAACCAAAAGATTATGAAAGGACTGAAACCCTAAGGCGACAAAGCTCAATAGCTGAAGACAAGATGAGTGACGATATTGAAGAAACGTCAATACATACCAAGCAGGCAGTCGACGACACCACAATAGCTGTAGCAGTAGATGCAAATCAACAAGATCGTACTACTGAAAAGGTGTCAGCTATTGAGAAATATGCATCGTCTCCGAGTAGCGGAATAAAGTCGACTGAAACTAATCTAGATGAGCACTTCGAAATAGATGCCAGACGTACAGTCGAAGACACCGAAATGGCGTTAAAAGCACATAACCAAGATTGTACAACTGAGGTTTTGTCAACCATGAAGAAACATACCGAGTCTGTAAATAGTGAACTAAAGTCGACCGAAACCAATCTTTCTACCAATATAGAGAAATCCACATTAGATATTATAACTACTGTCGAAGGCGCTGAAATTGCATTAACGGGATGTGTTTTAGATTCTTCTTTTGAGATTGGGTCAACAGTCAAAAGACAAACTGAATTGTTGAATAGTGAAATAAAATCAACTATAAAAGAAACTGAAACGACATTAAAGGAAACGCTGCAAGATGGTACCACTAGGATTCTGTCAGCCATTGATTCTTTGCGTGGGGTTTATGCCGTAACAACAAATGTGCCGATACAAGACGATTTCGTTACAAAATGCACAAGCAAGTACATTTATACTTTCACTTGTTACTAAGTTCTGCACAGCTTAAAGAGCGGTACATAATTTTTCCTTCTATCCGTTATACTGTAAAAAAAATAACTATATATGTATGGTCCGTTTATTATCCCCTACCGTTTTGCTGACGAAACAAAATATGCATATTTCCATATTGCCTATACGTTGATTTATCGTATGATCCATCTTTTAGCTGAGTTCTTTCTGTTACCAAATCAACCACAATTGTTATTTGACAATTAAACATATATTAACGTTCATATTCCCTACACGGTCTTCTATTCACATATACTAATTAATCAATATTGCTTGAATTCTTTTTAATTGAGGTGCATTATTTAAGGCAAAGGAGCCACCGAAGATGAATCAGAAGAAACAAAAGATACAATGGCCCGTTTAGGGGATTTAGATATGGACGATAATGATTTGGGTAAGTTTAAGAGGCCCGTTTTGTGTATATTGTCATTTAGTAATATGCACACGAAAGTATTTGAAACTATCAATAAGAAATTTAATTGTGTGTATATATTTTTGCGTATCTATCTGTTTTTACACTTTCCTATTGTTAAGTAAAATGGATGAACTTGTTTTCTGTCTGCTTTCAGAAGAATACGATATTGGAAGTGACACGATAGACGACATTTTGGTAAAGATTCTATATTTGATTTTGATTTAAGCCATCAGAGCACAAAGTGTTTATCTGAAGGATTTGGGATACCGTGATGTCCATCGTCAATAATTAACGATATCTCTGAACAGGTTTACAGATTGTATCGAAACTCCGCAGGAATGATCAATTATGTACAACCTTTAAAATTGTTAAAATTGTTCCCTCCGCAGCATATGTAGGTAATCAAGGCTACACTACTTTTAAATGTGGAAGGTAAAACGTTAACTTATTCTATTTGGAACCGCAAGGGCCAGAGGTTAAATATTTGGTTTGTAAAATCGTATATTTGTTCTCTACAATATGTGTTCAAATCGTGTCCCTTTGAGACAACTCTGGAAACGTCCTAAGGGTCACATGATTATTATAGTGTAATATATCAAATTGAAGTATTTTTGAAACGACATAGATGTGTACTATTATGAATATAAACATCTTATACGGGCTTTCTATCTCGTTTGCTAAAATTAAGCCCCCGGGTTCAAACCAGGAGGTGATTTGTTTTAGCTCATCTGAGCACAACGTGCGCATGGTGAGCTTTTGTGATCCCCTTTTCTTCGTCGTCCGTCGTCAACACCTACCTGTCAAACAATAGGTCACTAGGTCTTAAAAGAAAAAGCTTGTTAACACTTTAGAAGTCACACTAATAGTCGATTCTTCATTAAACATTGTCAGAACATTTGTTCTTAAGATGCCTTAGTTGAGTTAGAAAATGGTTCCGGTTCGCCGACAAATATGGTCGTTAGAGGGCGGGCAGTTTTCCTTATACGGAATCCTTGCGAACTCTCTCGAAGCCACAAATTTAATCCAATCTGCATGAAACTTGGTCAGAACATTTGTTCTCATGATAGCTCAGCCGGGGTTGAAAATGTTTGTGGTTCGTTGAAAAAACATGCCCGCCAATGGCGAGGGCAGTTTTCCTAGTATGGCTATAGTGAAAATTGTGAACACTTTATAAGTCACATTTTTCTTCCAATCTTCATAAAAACTTGGTGACATCAATTGTTTAAATGTAAGCTCTGCCGAGTTCGCAAATGATTATGGATCGCGGGAAACAAGGCCGCCAGGGGGTAGGCGAGATTTCCGTTTACGCTATAGTGAAACTTTGTTAACATTTAAGAAGTCACATCTTTAGTCCAACCTTCATGAGTATTCATGAGTATTCTTATCAAAGCTCGGTCGAGTTTTAAATTGGTTGTGGTTCGTTAAAAAAACATAGCCGCCGGGGCTCGGGGCAGTTTTCTGTATATGGCTATAGTCAAACGTTGTTAACACTCTAAAAGTTGCATTGAAAGTCCAATCCTCATGAAACTTAGTCAGAGCATTTGTTTTAATGATATCTCGGAGTTTGATAATAGTTCCGGTCTGTTGAAACAAATGCTGCCAGGGAGAGGGGCAGTTTTCTTTATATAGCTATAGTTAAACATTTGTAATGCTCTAATTACAATATTTCGTCATGAACTTGATGAGAACGATCGTCCAATGAAATCTCGGCTTGTTAACAGTCAAGAAGTCGCTTATTTTCTAGTTAGGTTCCTTCGGGACTCAGGTTAGCGCCTTAGGTTCCATGGCCCTCTTATTTATTTATAACATTGCGTATAGGGATAATTTTACAATAGTCGCTCTCTGTAATCACAAAAGGCCCGAAACACTTATATTTAGTATGTAACACCAGATAGCGCTCTTCTTCAACGATAGTTCAAATCATGACCCTTGGATCAAAATACCCCACGTCCCATGAGTCACATGGTTTATATAGAGGTTTAAAACAATCACTTTGAAACTATTTTCTAAAACGACAAGTTTTTGGCAAGTAACAGCATATCGTCTACTTAGTTTCTTCATATCATGCTGCTGACGTCAAACAATTGCCATTCTTGAGATTGACATGTTTTATATAAACTTGTAGGATTATATATATATATTTATTTTTCTCTTAAACCACAATTCCAACGACTATATTTCTTATGTGTCATCCAATAACGGTTCTGTACAAGGTTATTTATATCATGCCATCGGGGTTAACACTTGCCACAAATTAAGAGATCACTTGACTTAAAGATTTATAAAGCAAAATAATAAGATGTGTTTGCCATTCCGTACCGGCCACACAACTTTTGTGGTGATGTGTCATGAAAATAGTTCGACATCTTTTCTCCCTCTATCCTGATTCAAGTAGGGCTTCGGTCAGTAACGAGCATAAGTATGTGCATTAAGGACTGCTAAACCAGCCTACCAAAGAAAAGTGTGAGTAGGTCAACTTCCGCCGTGATATGACTAAAACCATGTTGAACATGGTAAAAATACATGTACGAACAAACCATCTCCAAAACCTCAATGTATAGATGTGTAATATTTGGTGGCATGATTCATGATATGGTTGTCATCTCCTGGTAAGTTTTAATCATGCCATGTGGTCAAAATTTATAACGCCTCTCTGTATGGTAAGGGAATCGATTAATAAATTCTTTCATAGCAACATTCATTAAACAATATTATGAAACCACACGACTACTCAGCTTCAATATTTGGTGCGTGACACACGATTGTGAACCTCTTTACATGTTGTTCGAATCTTGCCGCTGTGTCAAAACTGACCACGCCCCAGGGGTTTCATTTTTAACATAGACCTTATCAACAAAATAACTGAAAACTTTCCTCTTTGTCACCTGAAGGAACGTTTAATATTTGGCAATTGGTTCCTTTGCAAAAAAAAAAAAATATGTTATAAGGTTTATCGCCTTCTAGTTCAGCTGGGTTTACTTTGTTTTCTATAAGGATGTAATATTCAATTATTTAGTCCTGTACCAGATGTATATATTTAATATTCAATCTATTTAGATAACTCAACAAGAAACAAGCGAGTATCTAAACGTACTTGACCAATGTGGATATGCAGAGCTTATGAGAAAGCTCGATGAAACGAACAACAAATGGAAAGATGTTAAAATCAAACTTGCTATTACGGGTGAAACCGGCAGTGGCAAATCAAGTCTGATCAATGCTTTGAGAGCTCTTAAAGACGATGATGAAGGCGCTGCAAAGACCGGTTGCGTTGAAACCACAACAGAACCAACGTCGTATCCACACCCTAACAACAAAAACCTTGAGTTGTGGGACTTACCCGGGGTTGGAACTCGAAACTTCAAAAAAAAGGATTACCTTACCAAAGTAAACTTTAAAGAATATGATTTTATTATTCTAGTTTCATCAGTTCGATTCACTTGCAATGATACTTGGTTAGCAAAGCAGATACAAGCTAAATTCAAAGATACTAATCTATTTTTCATTCGAACAAAAATTGATAACGATTTATTCAACATAAATAAAGGAAACCGAAGACCTATGACATCAGTTGACCGACGAAAAACATTACTTAGCATAAAAAAAAACTGTGAAGATAATAACCATTCTACAGACGCCTACGAGTTTAATAAATTTGCGGATACTCTTCTTCACAAGGTGAATGCTCTGAAGAGGGATGCTTTAGTTCTGTCCTTAACCAGTTTTACCGAAGAAATTGTGGCCGCAAAGGTCGATACTTTGAATAGACGACTCCGTGATGTATCAAGGAGAGCTGCGATGGCAGCAGTGTATTCCCGTCGACAGGAAGGAGAACGCAAAGAAGATATTATTCTGAAAGATGAAATTATATTTTACAAGCAACAGCTTGGGATCGATGCACACTCTTTAGAAATCGTTGCAGTACGATTTAAGCTAGATATTGAACAAGTTTATTCTGCACTTAATTCGGAGACGCATGTTATACTGAGGACATTCAATGAATATTGTGCAAAGCAGGACAAAGTCGTTCCGTCTTATTGGCATGATTTACCAATTCTTGGTAAATGGATGAAATCAAGAGATTATCATCGCCAATATTATGTTATGCTGAAACGCTTGTTAGACAAATGCGTGAATGAGAATAAAACACTTCAACGAAACATAGCGATATGGTCAAACCCCTAGGCAGCAATTCAGATGTATCGGTAACTGCTGAAAATAACATATTTTACATTCATACTGAGTAGCTTAAATAATAATGACAAAATGATTCATCGGGATATGTTTTTGTTACGAACAGCAGCTTGTGGGTTATATTTGCAAGACCGTGTTGATATTTATGTTTTGAGTGTCGAAGCCCGTTAACTAAGTGTATTAATCATAATTAACCTGTCGGCCTCCAAATGTACAAATTTGCGTTCTGCATATGGGCCCCATATTTGTATTTGTAGAATAATAGTATGCAGTGTATCGTTAGGTATATGAGTTTAAAGCGTGACCTTGACGCTATAGATATGAAGTTAAACAATATGTGTATATAATTGCATAGCGATGTTATATGTGTGTTAAAAGTATTCAGGTTATCATACATTTCTTGAAGATGTTATTCATTTATTTGAAGATTTTGAAGATGTTGTAGATTGTTTTGTAGATCGGGAAGAATGTGTTTATACTTAATTTACAAAATAGACACATGTTCATGCTCTGTTTGTAATTATTGCATTAGAGATATTTTGACTGTTTTGACTTGAGCTATTTTGCATCGATATAAACGCTTAGAAAAAAGTTCACATTTAATTTTGCCACTTGTTTGTTTAATGTTATGATATCTGATATCTCTTCATGCTATATACTTAGGTATTTTGTTATTTACTTTGCTATTTTTGGTTTAATTCTGTGCTAGGTCTCGGATTAGGTTCGATTTAAGTTTTGATGTTAAGTGATTTGGGTTATGTACTGCTCGTGCAATTGATGACTGGCCTTAAATAAAGGCTAATGGATTGCTATACTAGTATTTCTTCTGATAATAATTATGTAGTTTAATTTTTCATTTATTCGTGTTTCAATGAGTGTTTGTGGTTGTTTGTTTTGTAACATGTGTGAGTGTGTGTTATGAAGCATAATTGGCGAGTATGAATTATTTAAGAATTAATAATTTGTTTTGTAAACATCGCAACGCATGCTGCTTGTATGTCAATTTTTATAAGTTTGTATATGCAAAAACAAAGAGAGCTTAATCCATCTTTTGATGAAACTATACGTTTAATAGTGCTGCAATGCTTATTACCCCCCCCCCCGCCGTATTTGAATATGATTTTATTATTAATCTAGTTTCATCAGTTCGATTTACTTGCATACTAAGTTAGCGAATCAGATACAAGCTAAATTCAATGATGCTTATCTATTTTTCATTCGAACCAAAGTTGATGACGATTTAATGAACATAAATAAATGAAACCGAAGACCTGTGACATCAATTGTCCGACGAAGAACATTACTTAGCATCCGAAAAACTGTGAAGATAACTTCATGCAAGATGAAATAGTTAACACGCGCATTTTCTTAGTAATTAACCATTCTACAGACGCCTACGAGTTTGATACATTTGCGAATACTCTTCTTCACATTGTGAACGCTCTGAAAAGGGATGCTTAAGTTCTGTCATTAACCTGTTTTACTTAAGAAATTATGGCTGCGAAGGTCGATACTTTGAATAGACGACTCAAATATGTAGCAAGAAGTGCTGCGATGGCAGCGGTGCATTCAAATAGAGAGCCCGGGGAACGCAAAGAAGATATTATCCTGAAAGATGAAACTATATTTTACAAGCAACAGCTCGGGATCGATGCAGAGTCTTTAGAAATCGTTGCAGAAAGATTTAATCTTGATATTGAAGAAGTTTATGATGCATTACATTCGGAGACGCGTGCAATTGTGAGAACTTTTAATACATATTGTGCAAAGCAGGACAAAGTCGTTCCGCCTTATTGGCATGATTTACCAATTCTTGGTAAATGGATGAAATCAAAAGAGTATCATCGCCAATATTATGCTATGCTGAAACGTTTGTTAGACAAATGCGTGAATAAGAATAAAATACTTCAACGAAACATCGCAATCTGGTCAAACCCCTATACAGCAAATCAGATGTACCGGTAACTGCTGAAAATAACATATTTTACATTCATACTGAGTAGTTAAAATAATATTGACAAAATGATTCCTCAGGATGATTACGAACACCAGCTTGTGGGTTTTATTTGAAAGACCGTGTTGATAGATTTATTATTTGAGTGTCGAAGCCCGTAAACTTAGTTTATTAATCATAATTAACCTGTCGGCCTCCAAATGTATACAATTGCGTTTCTGCATACGGGCCCCACATTTCTAGTTTTATTTTAATAGTAAGCAGTGTATCGTTAGGTATATGAGTTTAAAGCGTGACCTTGACGCTATATATATGAAGTTAAACAATATGTGTATATAAATGCATAGCGATGTTTCATGTATGTTAAAAATATTCGGTGTATCATATATTTCTTGAAGATTTTATTAATTTATTTGACTATTTTGAAGATGTTGATCATTTTTTGAAGATCGTAAGAATGCTTATATACTTTCGTTGCATAATAGACACATTTTCATGCTCTTATTGTAATTATTGCATTAGAGATGTATTTGACTTTTTTGCCCTAGAGCTATTTGCTTAATTCATTTTGCATTGATATAAACGCGTTGAAAAACCATTAAACATTTGATTTTGTTAACATGCTTGTTTTATGATATGATATCTGATATCTCTTTATGTTATATATTAAGTGTTTGTTTTATTTACTTTGCTTTTTTTGTGTTAAATTATGTGCTAGGCCGGATTAGGTTCGATTTGAAACCAGTAAAGTTTTTATGTTAAGTGCTGTCTGTTATGTTCTGCTTATGGAATTGATGACTGGCTTTAAATAAAGGACAACCGATTGTTATAATATTATTTCTGCTTATAATAATTATGTTGTTTCAATTATCATTTATTCGTGTTTCAATGTGTGTTTGTAATTGTTTTGTAACATGGGTGAGTGTGTGTAATAAAGCATAATTTGCGAGAATGCATTATTTAAGAATGAATGATGTTTGTTGTAAAAATCGCAAAGCATGCTGCTTGTTTTTCAGTTCTGATAAGTTTGTATATGAAAACACAAAGAGCGATGAATCCCTAATTTGACAAACTTATACATTTTATTGAAGAACGGACGTGCGCGGAAATATTAGAAAACATGAACATTACTATGATAAATGAAGACAGCAATTTTAAAACATTGTATGTTCCTATTTACATATGAATCCTTAATGTATATTATTCACTTTTGTTTAATACAACTTCATAAGTCTCCTTATATTATTTACCAGTGCAATTTGCTTTTAGACAATATCTTTTCATACTAAGCAGAAATTCACATCTGAAAAATAACTTTGTATAAGTAAACATATTAGAGGAACTATTAAGTAAATGTTTAACAAAAGCAGACTAAGGAATAAAATCAAATTGAGACTTATTGTATACTAGGTGTAAACAACCTTATAAACTATACAGTTACACGTATAAACCAGGAAAACAGACTATACATATAAAAATTGGCTTTAGAAATCCAGTATATTTTTAGCCTGTGGTTATAATCTTTGTTCAATGGGATTGTTATAGTTCTTATCCTGTTTAACTTACTTCAATATGTGTATATAATATTTACATGCGAGGAAGACAAATATATTATTCTACAATTGTCAAAAATAATTTACCATCTTGTACCTTTTATGATATTTGTTTGCTGTTGTTAATATACCAGTCCTTGTATTGGATTGTTTTTAATTGAATAGTCCGTATTTTATTCGAAAGTAGTATTTATAGTCTTTACTTTTTGAGAATGCTCAAAACCATCAAAATCCACTATATTAGACCCTATCTACATAAAATTGCTTCATCATTTGTTAAGAATTCGTCGATGCGAAGAATGATAATATACCAATGTTAAAATAATAAGTTAAAATAAATACAATCTTGTCACTCATTTTGCAATTTATATGCAAATATATATCATTTTGTGTCACTGAGAAGATGGTTATATGAATAAAAGTATCAATATTAAACATGCTTATTTTTTTATCATATTAAACTATCATTTAAATAATCAATTCCAAGATTTGATAAACATAATACAGTTACTGTTCAAAATATAAAACATATCTGTAAATCAATAGTAATAAAAAATAAATTGGAAGTCTTTGAATGAATATTTTACATCTCAATTCATATAGATTGAACAATTGTTGTGTCCAATTCATACCTTTATAGGTCAATTATTAGGACTGAAGTGTTCTTGCTCACTTTATGTTGTTGCACACTATGAATGTTATTCCCATTAATTCGCTCTGTTCTTATATTATTGAACATTCATCATCCTTAGTTTCTATGTTTTAGGAATGTATATACCCTTACTACGTGTATATTGTATCTATATATCCTATGTATGCTTAATGATTATCATGTTTATATATGTTCTGTTAAGTTTAGATATAAATATAATTGATTGCTGCAACACATGAACGTTGATGACAATTCGTATTACATATGCGGATTTGTAATTCGTTTTTTATGTTATATTTTTAACACATATGTGTTGATATAAGCGTGAGTGTTGGTTTCAGAATTAAGAAAATAAATATTTTTTGATAAATCTAAGCTCTCCTTATCCAACATTAGTATGTTATGTGTTGCGCATTTATGTAATTAACACATGAAAAGCATACAGTAGAAACTGACATTTTCTGATTGGAGTAATTGACACAGTCAAAATACAATAAAATGTAAAATATATGTTGTAAAATCTTATATTGATATGTAAATTAGCCGCTATGTTCGATTGTAGCCACAATCAATCCTCATATGTTGAAACTTCTTCTGTACATTTTTTGTTGCTGTTACGTAGTATATTTATGTTTAATTTGCTTTACATTTCTCTCCATACCTGTATATAAATGGATAATCTTACATTTATATCGTACAACTGAAGGGGTCTCAATAACAGTAAAAAAACGTAGAGATGTCTTTGATTTGTTTTAAAGCGAAACAAGCACATATGTTTTGTCTCCAAGACTGTCAATTTACTTCGGATATGAACAATAAAATATACTCAGAATGAAACGGGGCATGTTTCTTTAGTTTCGGGCAATCAAATTCAATAGGTATTAGCATTTTATTAAGAAAAAACTTACCAATCACAGTAAATAAAATTGACAATGACTTTTTTGGTAACTTTAGATTGGACTTGACATATATCACAAACCATTTTATCTTATGTTCAATATACGGGCCTAATACAGATACGCCCATCTTTTTTTACTGATCTCTTAAAATAGATAATGTATTTCCAAACTTATGATTTCATTATATGCGTAGACTTTAACTGTGTACTAGACTAGTTTATTGAAATACTGTGCTTTTGTCTAAATCACACTTCCAAAACCCTGTTTACCGAGGATGCTTGCATTTGGGCGAAAAGGGTAGTTGCATAATATATCGTTTGTATTCAATTTTCAAAAGAACACCGATCATCGTTACAATGAAAAGATAAATGGCAATGTAAAATTAATGCAACTCTTCAGTCAATAGAGGTTTTCAGCGGAACGAGACTCTTTATTGCTTAAAAAAGACGAGAGTCTTGTTCATACAAAAGGCATAAATATACGCCTGTTACGAAGTGAATGGGCGGGAAGGGTGGGGGTCTGTTTGCCCGCCTGCCTGTAGGAATAGAAAAAACATAGTCCGCAAAGGTTCTCCTACACTTTTCAACGTACATCATTCACACTTTTTCAACGTTGACTATCTATACAATCAGGATTATTAACATAAAATATTAACACATTATTTTCTCAGACAAAAAACATGGTTCACATGTGTTGTATTTGGTTTGCAATATTGTATATACAAAACGTTCGCACATTATTCACCTTGGGTAAATATGGCTACTTCATGGGTTTACAGACTCGATTAACGCGTATAACCATACATTTAAAGACAATCATCTAAAACTACACTTAAAAGGTTACTTTGGTATGCAACAACAAGTTCTTGTTTTCTACATGTACAAGTTTCCTTTTCAAATCATGTCCGTTGAGACAATCTCTGGAGTCACATGACTTGTAATATTATATAATTAAAATAAATTCAACAAGAGCTTTGTCACAGACAAACAGCAGTTCAGATTAATGTTTTCGAAGTAAGAACAGGCTCTTCATAGATTTTTTTTAACATTGCTTGAGTATTTTTTTGTTTTGATAAATTAGTCTGCAGGGTTTAGTTTTCACTTATTTTTTTAACCAAAACATCCATAAGTTTGGTATGACGAATTAAATTAAGAACGCGTGCATATTTACCGCTCACATATCTAACGAGTTTGTTTTACCTAGCTTGAGTCCCTTTTGTTTTGAAAAAGAATCCAGATGTTGTTTTTCTCTTAATTCCGTAACAAAAGCTTATACCAATTTTGTCTGACAAACAAACTGAAATAACACGCATATTACCCATACGGGCCTGTATCCACATACTGAATTTCAGCGGGACGGACGGACGCACAACGAAATTTGAATTAACATGCATATTTGGGACAAAGCCGTCTATTCACATACCAATTGTATCAACCTAGCTTAAGTACTTTCTAAGATATCACGGAATCCAATGTTAAGCTTTCATTTTATTCTGTAACCATACCGACAACAATATTTGTCTTACAAAAAATAACAAAATGAAATAATACACATATTCCACATATGGCCCACTATGCACATTTTTAGTTTCATCATGCTAGTTTAAATTCTTGTCGAGTAATCGCAGGATCAAGAGGTATCGGAAAGACGCATAGTAAGAACAAATGAAATAACGTGCCCTCTATACGCATAGACTGTCGCTGCTAACTTTAGTGCTTTTTTGAGTCATCGCGGGAACCAAATTATAGTTTTCAAATATCTCTGTAACTATAACATGTGTAATCATAGCAACCACAATTAATCGATTACGCAATCTGCTCTCCATCTTCAAAGTATGTTTCATCGACCAAGCTTGAGTACTTTTTTGAGTTTTAAGAGGATCCATATTTTAGTTTTTAATTTATTTCCTTAACCAAGCCTTCTTCGATTTATGTCTGACGATAAAACTGAAATAACGTGCAATTTCCCGTATTAACTTCTTTCAACTTACTATATTTCTTCAAACTAGGTAAGTTTTTTTGAGCTGTGTCATGATCCAGATTAGAACGAACACTCTATAAAATCAGTTGTTCAAAAATGCATGTTATTGTGTACAGATTATTTCATACGTTAAAAGTTAACTAAGGTAATCATTAACATTCAAATAATTATTTTCTGTAACGTCCCTTTTATTGACAAACATGTACGCGCATTACATTTACTGTTGATAAGATTCCGAATCGATTATATATGATGCATTTTAATTTCGTTGGTTCAAAAACAAAGATCAGATCCTTAAATAGACGTTTTGTTTAAGGTTATCCGAAATGATAACACCTGCCCTTCAATAAATTTCACAGCTTGTCAAATGAGGCGCTTTTGTGTTTAATATGACGACTTTAGGTAAAAAGCCCGTTATATGTACGTTCCAGCATACACTAAAAAGAACAGTTTAGGAACAACTGTTTTAGAAATCAACACAGTGGCTTCCAATGTTAAGGGATCTTTCCAATCGATTTAGTATTTGACAATTGTTCGACGTGTAAAGAAAATAGTACAAGTACAGTTGTACCAGATGTGATGTAAAGTTTACCCAGTCGATATGCAATACAAAGGCAGTCATAATCCGGTTTCAGTTTTCTTTCTTTCTCCAAATGGCCATTTATCTCTTTGACGAGATGCACCTCACTACTGCCCTCAACAACATCCAACTAACTATAGCCAATTTTGCACATGTTTGGTGGTTCACTAGCCAAGTCGATACGATTTATACCTGCAGTTTACTATTATCCAAGTCCGTACAAAGGAAGGTTCTCCGCTAGTCGTCTTATAACAACCTGACAGTTTGCCTGTTTCCGCATAATGTTTCTGTCTAACGTTCAACTCCTTGTATTCATTTACAACGATACTGTGATTTGGAGTGAGCATAATGCCGTTCTTGTTCTCAACTTGAATTTGCTGTCCAGCTTAGGAAGACTTTATGCACCTGATTTATGAGTTATCTTCTCCGCTCTGCTTTCGTTTTCGGCTTTTGACATGTTACATATAATTGATTCTAAACTGGACATAAGGTTTGTTATTTTATTATCACCAGTGTGCAATTACTTATTAGACAAAACAAGTGGTAAACAATATAAACGAGGATGCTAACGAATCATGATTATGTTATTATAAAGTGAGTTCTTGATTGTTGCTTATAATTACAAAGACTTAAGCATTCACGTGTTTAATGAAGTCAATAATTGATTTATGTACTTGCTATTCTGCAAGGTTACTTGGGGATTTTTTTATTTAGATAACTGGGAGACATAAAACGTTATAAAAAAGTACCCGAGGTTATGTGTTTTATATGGGAAGTCATTACCGATACATCTCCAAGAGTTTAACTATACACACATACGCTGGTCTGTTCAGATGGTAATTTTTAGACATCTTACGCATCAAAAATGCAAATGCTGCATATAATTTTGAATCATCAAGTCCTGAAGAAGATATGATGTATGTGGCCAACTATTCCAAAAACAAGCTTCTGACACTGTCTTATAAGGTCAAATAAATCTCCCTTCCTAATGTTTCTAATTGATCAATTGGATTTTAATCTGGAATTCACTCCGTACCTGTTCTACCTGGCCTGTATATGCTCTGCTTGTAATTGTGCTTTAAATGTATTTCATAGGTCTAAAGTATTAAACGACCCAATCACAATGCCTCGCATTTATTATCATGAATAGTTCGTATTTGTGTTATGGATCCGATGTGTCAATACATAACATATGACTTTATGCGTAAACTAAACATAATTTCCCGACCTCTACATGACTTCACATCGGCTTAATCTTGGCGCCAAAACCATACAATGAGACACAACATGTGTGTTCTTTATCGTTACTCAAATTTACAATTTGCACAAACATATTATAACATTTCCGCTTAATAATAGCTTGATGAAATCATTTAGTGGACATAATATGCAGTGCACAAATATACGTTTTGATACACATATTCAAGTTCTTATCGATGTCACGCATAAAAGCACTAACATGAGTTAATTTTAATACTCCACAGCACTAAGTGTGCACACGGTCATAACTATTTCCTTATATACGTGTGATAATATATAAGGATATTGGCCAGCCTACACACTGTGGTAAAAAGAAATCACGGCACATTGTATTGCCATCCAATACGAAGCTGCGTTGTAAATATTCTACGCCAACAACTACGCTAAGGTGAAAGCGCTCATGAAAATTTTTAAGATTAAAATGTCATGAACAATCTCACGCGTTATTTACCCGAAAGACAACACAAAGCATCTCTAAAGAAAGTTGACATTGGTGATGCATTTTCTTATTTGATTTGATATTTAGTTTTTACAATTATGTATTTAAGTTCCCTTATTTCAATTATTTCAATTGTGCTTGCATTAAATGCGTTTTACACCCTAACCATGTTAGTCGACCTTGGTGGAATTGATTCAACAAATTCGTCATAGTGCAAATCAGTCGCACTTTCACGATTTGTACTCAGATAAAATAACCAGATAAGATTCCTGATAAATGTTCAGTTTGGATGTGTACTACAATAAGTGAAACATTAAATATGTTGAGATATTTGCATTAATATCGTAGTTTTAACCAAGAACATTTGTACTGTTTTCGATGTGTTTGTGCTTAATTGTTGGTTTTGGCAACATCCGACAGCCACCGAATCGACCGGCAATGCAATTCTTTTTCAATTCTAATGTCTTACATCAACATTTAACATCTATACGCTCTTCGGTTAAATAAGAATTATAACAATTATCAATATAATTTTTTATTATGATTCTCAGAAGATAACAGAATAGGCAAGTTTTGAAGTCAACAAAATAAACAGCAAATAATTGCCGGGATGACTGATGATTATAATATATTTTAATATCCGACACGGAGCATTTGTTTTTATTATAGTATAATATATGAATTATACGTTGAACACTATAAAAGGCCCACAGTGATTAATAACAAAACTTAAAAGCGAAAAATATATTTGCTTTTACTTTGCATTGTCATGTTGAAAGCAACCTTTTTCTTTACCATTGTATCAACCTGTGTTGAAACCAACCTTTGTCTTAACCATTTTATAAACCTTTGTTGAAACCAACCTTTGTCTTAACCATTGTATTAACTTTTGTTGGAACCAATCTTTGTCTTTACCATTTTATTAACCAGTGTTGGAAGCAACCTTTGTCTTAACCATTTATTATCCTGTGTTGAAACAAACCTTTGTCTTAACCATTTTATTAACCTTTGTTGAAACCAACCTTTGTCTTAACCATTTTATTAATCTGTAGGATAAGGTAATCAGCTTTGTATGTCAAAATAGAGCAAATATTTGACTTCGGTTATCAAGGACACAATAACATAAACTACATAACAAGCTAGAATATGGGCAGTTAAGGCTAACAAGTAATACAATTTCAAAATATTTAGAAAATAAAACATAATAAAAAAAGGATAATAAAAAGTCACTCGACACGATAAACATATAATGTTCATTTACTAAAGTTTTTATGTGCAAATGGAATTTGCTCTTTCTGTATGTATTAATGTATTTCTTCCGTCTGGAATTTTTCTTTCGCTTAATGCTTTTAATGTATTCGTTTTGGTGGATTATGGTTATTTGTTTATCTAACTTTCATTGTCGCGCTTTATACATTTCCTATGCTTGTATACGGAGGCTCAGCATTTTTTCCCGACCTCTGCAAGACTTCATATCGTCGTAAACTTGGCCCCGAAACCTTAACAATAAATATAAAATATATGTTACACAATGTGGCACGAACGTATAAGTATATACAAACAAATCATGATCAGTTAATGTACGTCATAATTAATAGTTGTAAAGACTCATATCGGCAGCACTTGTAAATAATACTTGGTTTAATTGGTTGAGTAAAAACTATATGCAGTGCCAAATATTGTCATTCTAGATCAACAAGTCGAATGTTTTGCGAACTCTCGCATTAATAATCTCAAACGTCATTGAAGTTCCAAATGTGCACATGTGCTTAGGTACTGTTAATGTATAGTTCATTGTGTCTATAGAATGACCAGCTAATGACATTGCAGTCAAAAATCACCGCATATTTGTATTCAACTCCAAAATAACGTTGGTCTTTTTTTTCTTATGGGAAATAGCTCGTGAACATATTTAAGGTCACCCTTACTTTAAATAATGTAAGTCATTAATAACCTTAACATAGACATATATATATCCGGTGAACATCGATGACAATTTGTTTGATTCGGTATTCCTTTTTGTAGTAACATTGATATAAACGAATGTACATGGCGCAATTGTGTACGTATGATCCTTTATTTTGTTAAGCTTTTTTTTAAACTGTTTATTAAGCACTTACCATATTAGCCGAACATTGATTCATCAATTTCGTCATAGTGGACACCTTGTGAGTCTAAGACAGTCATTTTCCAGAATTTAAATGTGTATATGAAAATATAAATGGTAATCTTTAGTTCAGTTGAATATAGACACATACAATTCAAATACTGTTTACATGTTATTGTTTTACTTATATGAACCCATTGTGTCTCGTTTTAATAACATGTTGAACGGCTGCTTTATTATTTTCTTTAATATTTTTATTTATAAAAGATGCTTGGTATTTAGTTAATATGAACCTTTAACAATTAATGGACGATGTTGATACATTGAAAACATGTTGAAAGATTATAAAAAAGCTTAAATAATCTGCATTTTAATACGAATTCACTTTAGTAGCATTTTATAAATTATAAAACATCCTCTCACTCTTCTTACCTGTTAAAGGTATGTCTTGCATTTCAATATCCGAACGCGTTGGAGTGCTAAAGATGTTACAATATATTAGCCAACTTGAACTGTTTTCTTGAAAATTGTATATTATACATTATTTCAGTAGGTAAAAATACACAATATATAGTTTTTGCAGCGTCGGATTATTCGAAAACCTACAACTTACACATCTTGCTGTGTTCTTCTACCAACTGCAATTTTGTATCCTGTAACACCAGAGCACTCGCTATCAAGTCTACAATCTAATTGATATTTGGCATATGCAACGCTAAATCAAGAAATATGCTCACATCCAACCGACATTATTTATGTAAATCAAACATAAGGTAAAATAAAAAAAAATGTATTTGAGAAAATACTACAAATAATCTCGATTTGTTTTACATACGTCTGTATACAGCTGCGCAGGCAACGATATTTCCAGTCACAACCACGAAGCAGAAGACACCCAGCGATATATAAAGCCAGAGCAGATCGTCACAATAAGGTTCTGAAATAGCAGTAGACTATGTATAGTAGTGATCTGATATGTTTTCAGCAATAAGTGTTTTTAATTTATTATACTGAAGTAGTTTTTATCAACGCTCGTGTTTGTCATTGAGGTATTACTGTCACAGGCATATGAAAGGCCCAAGGTCTCTCACCGGAAACCCACAGGAATTACATGGTTCTGATCAGCGTGTTTGATGTTTGTGTAATAAATGTGGCGTATAATCTTGTTTTTACACCAACTCCATAATGACACAGATCTAGGCTGAGAAAAATGTGCTGACCAAATGTAAAGAAGATTAAAAAGCAAATGGCTCATGGTTGGTCATTTTGATATGATCGAATAAAAGTCAACACATCGTCTAAAACTATTCAAAATATCTTAAGCAAAACCTCCCACACCATGGTAGCCATGTTTTTCCTTAACAAGGACTATTTTCACACTGTCCCAATTCATCAAATAACAAGATTTAAATGGTGTTTTAGGATGGATGGAAACACGAGTTACTTCTAGGTTATACTACTCTTGCCATAAAATTATTAGAAAACTCCCCTGGACAGACGGCCATATTTTTCCAAACACAAAATATAGTAATACAGACAGATCTTTTTTGGCTAACCATTTGGAAATAAACTCTTTCAAGAAAAGTTGACACACAAATACAAAATGATTACGAAGCACATACTTATGACTTATCACAATATGATAAAAGAAAAAAGCACCATTTAGAACCTTTGCAACACAGAATCCTGTACATAACAATGAAACTATGAATGAAACATGGTCAAGTGTAGTAGTAAAGTCTAATAATATGAAATAAGAAGACATCTTTATTGATAATCCCCGAATATTCCTGTCATTTTTTACTCAAACGTTGTCGGTTCGATCCGTGGCTGTGTCTTAAATCTTTCTTTCTCGCTTGCATTTTTGGTTTAATAAAATAGTTTTGTGCATTGTAGTATGCCTACAATCTTTCATACACATGTCATTTTGGAACGCAGGTCTGTCATATATTTTTAATTGTTATTAGTAATTAAGTTTTTATACAATATTCCCTGAAGCGGTATTGTTATAGCCGATCATGATGAAAACGAACTTATCTTAAAGTATGCTGCACATGTTATTCCATGGGGACGTGGAATATTACAAAATTAAGAATAATTTGCAAATTATAAAACCATCAGCACAGAACAGACACCATTTATTACAAATTACCTTTTTCATCCTTGCTTAAAGTTGTTTCTGTAACTGGATAAGTATTAACTAACACAGTTGTTTGGTTGTTTCCAATTGAATATTTGTCATTTATTGTAAATGCACTTGTTGTACTTCTAGAAGTAGATGCTGCGCTTGAGATCCACGTCCTGAAAATCAGATTCAGCACAATATGGTTACACTTTTTTTGTCAACGTTTGTACATAGTTTCTTGAAAGCGATTTGAGATCTACGTGATACCCTTTATCTAACATAGTTTCGTTTGTATGTTGTATTTTGTATGGTTTTTTAATCATAGATGCTGACAGTCGTTATACATCTGCATGCATCAGTTATGTATATTATACTTGCTTTATATTCACGACATATGGTTCTCTTGAAATGGGTTCATACGTTAAGATTCAACGTTAATTCATGACAGTTTAACATTCATCAAACTATCCGTATATAGCTTAACGTTTCAATTACATCCAAGCAAACCATATATTAATGCGAGTTACGTTGATTGAAGTCTTGATAGTGCTTCCAAAGGTAAACATGTGTCCCAAAATTGAGTGCGTCCATACCCATCTCGACAAAGGGGAATGCAGACATAATCTGGCAAGATAAAAATATATAATGTTGGTTTAGCTTTACGGTACAAACGACTCAACATGTGTTTCTTGGTTTGTTTAAAAAACGTCAGCGTCCAGTATAAACAAACAATTTTATCTCGAACACATAGTCGAACACATAGTCGCATTTTTATGTAATCCAAAAAACAACGTACGGTGTGGTAAAAGGTCAGTACATCAATATACATTTACTACCATGTATCACATCGACCGAGGTCAGTATGAAGCTTACTAATTTATCTTACCGTGTAACTAACGTATCTTAACGTGTACATGTTTTCTCAGAATTTAATTCCATGGCAATAAACTTAGCTGAACGGTATCTCATGACGCCATCTTGCTTATTTCCGTGATGTCATTTGACGTTTAAGAGAATGACTTAACTGACTTGATATCAACAACAACCGACCTAAAATGGTCAATACAAGGACTACATATGACCTGGCCTAGCCAGTGAAAAACAAGCATTCTGACAGACAGACATAAAAATAATACATATCCATCATCATTGCTATTTATCAAATATAGGATAAACAAATATTTGTCATACTTAACGAAAGTTCTGTACCGGATGGGCATGTGCTCTTTTTACAAGTTAGTAAATTATGAAAGCAATTCTCGACACTTTGCAGTATATCTTCCCATGGTGCGTAACCTTTTCGTGCATCACATCTACAGAAACCATCAGATCCCGATTGTTCGTCCCAAGCTTCATTCCCGCGTTCCGGTCCGCAATCAATTTTGTGATACATTTCCCTACAAATGTTGCGCTTACGTAAAGGACATTTTGCGTAGGAAGATGAGATTTTCTGTTGAGGATTGTAAAACATTTTGTCATGACATGGACGGCAATGTATCACGTAATTGCTACCGTCAACTTCTATAGTGGGTTCCTCTCCTGCAATAAATAAAAATAACAGCATTCTCAAGCTGAAGGACAACAACCAAGGGGTTGGGGTTTGGACAAAGCAAACATGTTAAAATTACAATAAATAATTATGCCGTGTTGGTACCTTACAAACTCGCCAAAACATCGTAATGATATTGCAGAGATCATCGAATATGTCAGCATACATAATAATATAGTAAGGGATAGTTTAATCACGATTCAATTTAAAACATTACTGAAAAATTACTCAATCTTATCATTTTGTTAATTTATATAAATTGTAAAATCATAAACATCCACCCCTGCAAACATAAAAATAGGTGTGCATTCCAAAGTTGTGTTAATAAAGATAAGCCACTCGTATTTTTGGAGCATTCCCTTATGATCTAATCTGTAGACGTTTATAAAATGCCTGTAAATACTTAAAAAAAATCTTGATTCAAATAACAATTATTGTTTATGCAATTATAATAAACTACATGTTTACCTATCGAACATGTTCTTGGTTCCGCACAAACGCTCAGAAAGACGTCCGTATTAGCCGACCGAGCACAGTGAAACTGCAGGCTTCCTGTACAGCTCATTCTATGAGCCTCACATTCCCAAGCACAATCATTGGTAAACCAATGATTGGGACACCGTTGATTTGAAATTGGAAATTCATCCTATAATTGATCATAAACGAATTAAAAAGGATTTCTTTTGTTTTTGTCATTTGCATTTCGGTTATTCGGATCAAGGTTAAATAATGAGGATAGCATACGTGCTTATTGATAGTCAGTCAAAGCGACCGCATACAATTTTAATGATAATATTTGAAAATACAAAATTGTAACTGATATTTTTCAACAGGTATTCGGCCTAGAACTCGTCGAAAACAATATCAAATTGTTGAAATCTATGGCAAAATATTCCATTTAATGCTCAACTGTCAAAGTATGCATAATGGCACAGTGGTATAATGTGTTAATTTAAGAATGTTTCACGGCGACCCGAAACGGTATGACTGAAGAGAGGAAAGGACCCCTTTCCGCAGAAAGTGCTTTCGATGTTCGGAAAGTGCTTCGTATATCTTATGATTGTCATTATGTTATAATACTAACGGTATTGTTTGAATAACTCGCAATAATATGTAACAGTTCACACAAAATAATGACATTGCTAGGTCAGATTACATCATTTTAAAATTGGGCCAAACACTGCGGAAAAAACGCATTTATTGTTATAAGCATTTGGACGCTAGCTATGTATATTTGTATTATATACATGTGTTTATGCTTTAATAATGTACACGCATAGAATCATAAATATGGGTAATTATTTATATTTCCCCGCAAGCAGTCGAAGGTCGTAGTGAACAGCACGAACAACACCAGTGCAGACAACACGTTGAACGGCGAGAATCTGAAAAACGTGACCAGTTTAAAGTATTTGGAAGCAACCCTTTCCAAGGATGGTACCAGTACCACACATGTCCGAAGAATAACACTATCATAGCGACCACAGTGATGACCAGAAAGAGCAGGTTGTAGACAAGCACCTCCATCGGCTTCCCTGCCAAGTACAGTCTCTACAAGTCCCTCATAGGTTCCATCCTACTGGACGGCTACGAGACCTGGACGCTTCAAGCGGACACAAAACGCGGATACAGGCCTTTGAACACAAGTGTCAAGACAGCTCCTTAACTCCTTTATGTGGCAGAAGAGCAACGATTACGTCCGGAACATGAAGCAGCACTTGTTGGCCCACAACACACAATCCTGGCAATCCTCAAACGACGAAAGCTTGCTTGGTTGGACACGTCACCAGGCACGACCTACGGTGCAAGACTGTGCTCCAGGGTACGCTAGAGAGAGATCGCCGTCGAGGGCGTCAGACAAAAAGCTGGATGGAAAATCTGAAAGAGTTAACGTCCCTCCCCATGGATTAGCTTCTCGCAGCAGCCCACAACAAACCTGACTGACGGAGGATATCGTCATCTCTCATCCCCCAACTGCCAGACCGGTCAAGATAGATTCACAAATCACAAAATGTATACACCTTGTGAACGTAACACGATAACAAGGTATAAAACAATCAGTCTTACAGATTAATAAGAAAAAAAAACACTAGCATATAATCTACAACGTTCAGAGACACTTAAATTAAATTGCTTCAAAATAAGTCTAAGGAATACTGTTTGTGTGTTTTGATTTGTATCAAATGCGCCTTATTTTATCTAAACGCGAATCTCCTATCTTTTGAATTTTTACTTCCTTGCCTTACCGTTCATTTTTTTATTGCAATCAGTTTTATGGCATTTTTATACTATGAAAATATTGAATTTGTGATATTTTTGTAATAATAATATGGGTAAACCCGTTGCTTTCATGAACGAAAGCCCGGAGTTTTAGTAAATGAATATTATAATATACATTTAATGTACAATTCTCCGTCACTACAGTGTGGCTGAACATTCGCTTTGGGATTGTAAACGCCCCTCATTCCACTGTAACATCTCGGTACAAGATCCTCACGTGACACAGACGGGTATGCCAATAATACATTATAATTGTTACTAACTCAACGTTTGTAGAATTTTCGATAAATTCGAATTTGCAAATGCAATTTCATTTCATGTATTTCGACTGAAGGGATGAAGCTCTAGGAACATATTATCCAGCACGTGAACATGCACATTTTCATATAGATCTACCGTAGTTATTGCCCGTTTTGTTAAACATTACTTTATGTATCTCGTATCGCGCGCAAATCAACATGGAATACTTGTGAGAAGAACTTTTAGAAACAGCAGTAACCAGCATGCCAACTTGTACACTTAATTAGTTAGTTAGTTGTTTTTTGGAATTTTATGGATATTTTAGACAAATGTGGAATGTGGGGGTAACTGTGTCATAGTGACACATGCCTAGAACGAAGCAACTGCGTACTGGAGACCCAAAAATGTCAATAATTAGGTCTAACAGGTCCGACCAGGAATGACCTGCATTCAATACGTCGTGCCTGACCCTTCTTCAGTATGACCTGGTTGGGGCTTGGTATATCAGATTTGAGTAGTATATGACCTTATACATATAAATAATTTATTTCAGTAAAGGATGTTCGATTATTGGATATAAATTTGAAACCAAAGATACAAACAATTGGTCACTGCAAGTTGTTGATTTAATGAACTTGTGCGGGAACAGGTGCTGTGAATTATAATTTATATGACATTAATTTTAAACTCATAATACACACATAAACGATTAACCAATTCAATATCTATTGTTATAATGTATATGTAGAATACATAGTGTGCTCGTTTCAATCGTTACAATTCTATGTAAAGCCATTATACATCGTACTCGTATGTTTCAGTATATATTGTTTATTAGCTGAAATCGTATCATCAGACATTTCGCTGCTTACTTTGACTTCTTCGTGATTACATTGTATCTATTTGCGAGGTATATTCCAAAATATTAAAAATGTCGCTGACAAATTTTCAAACGTTACATGATATTGAGTTTTTGCAATGTTTCTGATAAACAAGTAATCGGATTTAAGACAAGTTCGACTGAAAGGAATTGTGATTATATACATGTAAGAACGGAAAATTGGGGGCAATACATTATAAGTGGAAATGAATGTAATAGCATATATGAATAAATAAATAAATAAATAAATGTATAAATGTATATATATATATATATATATATATATATATATATATATATATATATATATATATATATATATATATATATATATATATATATATATATATATATATATATATATATATATATATATATATATATATATATATATATATATATATATATATATATATATATATATATATATATATATATATATATATATATATATAT
>VMBQ01001442.1:0-25422 GCA_007657795.1 Dreissena rostriformis | reverse complement strand
GAAGTTATTACGTAAAATGATTTTAAATTAATTGCTAAAGTATCTGTAAGTTATTAATAAGTAGTATTGATATGCGAACGTTATCTTCGGCGAGTGACTTTATGCACAATTATATCCAAACGTCAATTAAATAGCTATACATGTATATGCTATTTGCTCTAACGTGTAATATTGTCATAGATGCGGTGATTGGTCAATAAGAACAATATTCTAAACGGGAGATAAAACTCAAGTTACTATGTTACTTGTATAAATCCACTTTCGCTTAAATTGTTTAAGAAATTATTTACAATTCATTTATAAATACTATATTATGCTTTTTGATTAAATATTTAATTTTATTGTTGAACGAAATTAAGTGTACATGTACAATCATATTGTTTTCATTGTAACGATAATATGTGACAAAACGCAGTATTGTTTTTTCCATTGCCAACATCTATCTTATCCAGTAGTTGTTACTTTAATTGAAAAGTGTTATACACGTTAAACGTTCACACACATGAATATACCAAACGATTCGTGAAAACCAACAACAAAACAATAAGTTAAGCCACAACTACGCACCAATTATGATGCTTTTGTTACTACCACGCTAATTAAAAACACTGTTGGAGTCAATTTTGACATTTGCATGCTTCATTGAAGGAACTAATGATCCTTAAGTAATTGTACTTTAAATGCATTACATTTGTATACTTATAGGATGGACACGCGTATGTCCAGATTTTTCCGCTATGTCTTTAACATGAGGTCATGCGCACATTGTCAGTGCGTTTCACTTCAATAATTGTACATAGAGTTAATGATCTTTCAAACAAATAAATATAAGGACCATTTCATTGCTGTGATCTCTGGAATTTTGTAGCTCATCGCAATAACGTTGTAAGGCATCTGCCCTAACAAATAGTGATGCATAGTGTTTTTTTGTTCAGCAGTTCTTTATAAACTAATTGCTTTGCCCCTTGCTTTTCAATTGATCCCTGCTCTGACTTATCGGGGAACATCACTCAGTTCCACTGGTATTATTGCTTCAGGTTAATCGGCAAAGGATGAGTAGACATAAAGTACACAACACAAAGAGAAGACACTTTTCTGTGATCTTTTGGGTATTAAGGTACCTTTTAGGTAACCGTCTTCTAAGTAACCACTCACAGCCTCATATAGCGAAACATGTGTGCTTAGCTATTTAATCCTTAAGAAGTTTCAGCCTAGACATGTCTTACTAATAGTTTGGTAATATACTACTTAATTTGAAATATTTATCAACGGTCATCACTAACTGCTTAATATGTATGTATACAAAACATACCACACTCTATTACATTGTTTTACAATAATACGAAAGTGATATCACACATTCGTCCTCACAAATCTGAACGTGCGACATTGTTACACAAGACAGCCACTTTGCGTGTGTGCTCGAAACAAACTTTCATTAAGGGTAAAATTGTGTTACATTTTGTTCGGTATTGTGCTAATAACAATGTGTATTCAAATAACAACCAGCACTTGATTGTGACCAGTGGTGAGCATGCCCTGATAGCGTTTAGAAGTAGGATTGAATAGCGGAAATACACAGCATTTAATTGACCAAGAAGATATCTCGAAAACCAGATATTGAAATCAGCCCTTCTTTGATAATAACGTGTTATGTTATAACATTTGATCTCCAATATACGACAACATATAAAATAACCAACAACAATATTGCCGCTACACAGCAAACGACAGCTCAATTATGGTGCTGTCATAAAAACATAGTCTTTGGAATTCCCCATGGTTGTGATAATACTATGGTACTACATTAAAAAAATGATTTGGTACAGAAGCATTGTGCATGCAGATCCAAAGCATATATTATATTCCTTTTTCAAATGTGAGATAAAAACATATTTACCTAGGTTATATACATGAAAGTTATTATTGATTTATTTTGCAACATCTTTCAGTATCCATAATAAGAAAAAAAGAATGTTTGCAAAAACATCACTTACGTTTCTTTGTATTAGTTTCGTTATCAATACATATACAAGTGAATATAAAATACTTTGTTTATTTTTTATAAATAATTTGCTTGAATAGGAAGCTGTGTCATTTTACCAATAATAATGTTGATACATTTTTTACTTATTTAAACTTCCATTCGCAGATGAGGACATTCACGGCCAAGTGTATTATTTACATACGCAAACATATGTTATCATTTCGTTTTATAACAGTAATACCCATTTTACTTACGTTCGTTTGAATAAAATGTCTTCGCGTCCTTCCAGTAGCCACAATAAGTCCAGTGACTCGATTGTCAATTGCCACAGCGTATGCAACCCATTATGACTCTGGCGGAAGAAAAGAGAATAACGATTTCAGTCTGAAAACAATAATGTTAATATGTCCTTGTCTAAAACAATGCAACTACTCTGTAATAATGTTGAACAAAGTTGGACGGTTATAATTAATACAGCTTTGAAGACATTATTTTCAAAAAATATATAGAAAACATATACATGTATATGTTTATTATTTAGATTGTGTTTCGTCTTTATCATACACAATAAACAAGATATAATTATAACATAATAAAATCATTGCAAGGTTATCCCCAAGAAGTTTTAAACATATCCGCGTCTTTAATCAATAGATTATTTTTTTCATACAGAACAGTGTGCGTATGACATAAGTAGGTCTGTATCTATTCAAACTCTGAAGTAAGATGTATTGAGTATAAGTCCATTTTTTATTATAAAGTCTAAGAATGGGTTGGTGAATACGGGCCCTAATCCTAGTTTAATGCGTTCTCTATTTAGTGTGTGGAAATTGTTCTTTGTGACCTTTACCTCTGACTGGTCAACGTAAAACTCGATATGAGTCTTCTTTTTTTCATCAAAATCCATATCGTGTGCGATCGAAGGACCTGCGTTCACTAAATATCATGCGTAAACTATATGGTATATTTAGAAAATAGTTTTCATGTTACTGCAACCAGTGACCATGACCGTTTACCGGTAATTTTGAAAGAGCTTCGGCTCTTCTTAAAAACGTTTGACATCTGAAACAGACTTAAGTAGGCCATGATACTCTTATGATAACAATCTTCATACATGTTAACAAGAAGTTAGTAACTAGTGATCAATTACCCTTACATTCTCAAAACAATTATGCATTGGTTAATGATTTAATAGAGTTTTGATGGTTATTTATGTTTTGAAAATTGAGTAATACACAGTCCGAGAGCATCGTTACAGAAATGGCAGAATGTGCAGTAGTGTAGCAAAGTAAATATAAATAATTAGTAAAAACGGAGCGAGAAATAAGCACAAGGTAAAAAATAACGGCAGGGCTCGTGCTTTTCCATTACAACGCTTGATCTTAATTCAACTCATAGGGTATTTTATATACATATTATAGGCAGTTGAGGACAGGACATATCGCGCATCGAACCGACGTTGACACAAGA
Source organism: Dreissena rostriformis (assembly GCA_007657795.1). Classification (NCBI taxonomy): domain Eukaryota; kingdom Metazoa; phylum Mollusca; class Bivalvia; order Myida; family Dreissenidae; genus Dreissena; species Dreissena rostriformis. The sequence continues at coordinate 21,965 of VMBQ01001442.1, read as the reverse complement.
CTTCAAGGTGCGGATGGATATTATTAACAACGCAAACAATTATATTTTATTTTATTTATTTTATTATAGCGGACATCAGGAAATAAGATATTATTATTTATACATAAAAAGTCCTATGTGAATATATAATAAGAAAATTAATCTCTCAGCCACATTGATATTTATAATATCTACTTTAATAAACATATATCACATATAAATATTACATATTAATACATTTTCGGAACACACGTAGTACTGTTTAAGGTTCTCGCGTTGGGCATATTAATTATATGGCCCTATAGCCATATATAACGTTCCAATGTCATTGCATAATTAAAATTATGCATCGATGGGTGTATGTGATTAAAACATCGGAAAGAATGACAATTGGAAACGTTAATGAGGTAAAATAATCTCATTTATACACACTTATGTTTTTGTGAAACCGGAAGTAGTGTTATTTTGTATGTTTGTAGCATTTATGAAAACTCAAAATCATTTAGGCAACCTACAAAAGGTAATATATGTTAAAACACAGCAGGGCGTAACATTTACTTTTTAAATAAGGGCGTGTCCGTTTAATTGTACAAGTTAACTGTTTTCCACATATTACATTATATAACTATACGTATATGTTAATTTAATTTTCATATTATTTTGGCTCTTTTTCTATAGTTGTTTGAGAAAACTGTTACTGATATATGAATAAATTGTTTTTAATAATAATCACTGCACCATATATATGCTATCACATAGTCCTTAATAACGTATTTCCATGCCATGTTTAAATCAAATTAAATTCCAGTGAAGGTCCATCACCAGGTCAAAAGCAACGCACCCATTATCTCAATAGCGTTTTATTTTGTTTCTTGCAAACAGGACTTTAAATGGCATTGTTTTACCCATCATTTTCCTGTTGTTTTTCAATAGCGTTTAAGTTTCAAATTAATTACAGGACGTTTAATGCCATTGTGTTAAACAAAGTGAAGCGATCTGTTCCATAGTGCCATTCACTCAGCATTTCAATCCTACAGTGAAAAGTTTATTGTTTCGAATAGCATAATTATGTACACATATTTCAGCTAATCGAAACTACATCCGCTGGCCCGTTTATATAAATATAATTGTCAATAGAAAATTTGAACGAACACTTATCTTAGGCATACATTTATTAGTTTATTTTTGTAGCATAAAATCAAACCTCAACCGTAGTGAACATTCATTAAAATCCCGATAATATTACATGACGACATATGGTCAATCGCTGAAGCAGCTAAGAACATCACAAAAAGTAACAACATATAATACATTTATAAAACTGGGCTAACCGCATTGGAATGTCATTACCATTCAATGGTGACCTATCAATTTTAAATTGCTTGCAGATTGGTGAAAATAGTAGCGTAGATAATTATTTTTGCAAGATTATGGTAATATTCAAATCAAATTACAAAGCCTTGACTTAAACACAGGTTCTTCTTACCTAGTACTGTTTTATAATTACAGCGGGACAAGTGTTTTTTTACAACAAGGGATTTTATCAAAGTGAAACAACTGTTTTCGCACATATAGAAATGTATGTATTTACATCATGAAAGTATGAATGAAAAAACGTACAGTCACGCTAAACATACATTTCCGTTTATGAGTCATCATCATAAGAAATTGATACAATTATAAAGCGTGACAAACAGGGACCAATGGAATAATTTGTTTCCTGCTTTCTTTGTATTTTGTTACAATACAATGGCTTGCGTACATGTTGTATGGAAAAAAACATGATGGCGAAGTGGTTAAGGCGATAGCTTTTACATTTATAGGTTAGTTATTCGAGCCCAGATGGGGTAAACTTGTTTCCTGTTTTTTTTTCTTCCTTCAATTCTTTTTTTCATACTGGAGCTCCGATGTTAACATTTATTAATTGAAAATAATTTGATGACGAACTTCTAAAAAAGTGGAGTCCCTCCAACGGACAATATTTTCGATTTGTTTTCTGTATAAGTCAATGGATCAAAAGGTCTGGCAATAAGATTTGTGTTGCACATGACGTCCAATAGTTATACATTCAAACAAGAGCACCGTCGAGCGGATGCCAACGCTCGGCTGTGAGTGCAGTTTTGAATTTAAAACAAAATGACCTTTGACCTTGACCTTTGATCTTGAAGGATGACCTTCACCGTAACCTTTTAGCACTCAAAACGTGCAGCTCCATGAGATACACATGCATGCCAAATATCAAGTTGCTATCTTCAATATTGCAAAAGTTATTGCACAATGTCAAAGTTTCGAACGCCCGGACGACGCGGATGGCGGACGAGCTGGCTATGACATTAACTCGGGTTTTCTTCGAAAACAGCCGAGCTAACAATCATCACAAACGGTAACAGAAATTCTTTGCAGTGGAGATTCGTGCTTTATGAAGGAACATAATTCGCAACATTGCATTTCGACGTTTATTAGGATATATAAAAAAATATGTAAACTATTAGAATCTAAAATAAGTAACTGATTAATTGATATTAATGATATACGTACGCGTTCTGTCAAGGCTGATTATTAAGATGTTCCCCTTTACATTTCAAACACACTGCATTCACCGTTCTTCTGAAACATAAACCAAACAGAAACACTGGTCTAGATCATCTGTGTTAACCCACTTGTGGCCAAAATGCATTGTGTCGCGAGGCGTCCCTTCTTAACTGAACTGTGTTCTTATGCGCGTTGTATGATGGGAAATCTGTAGTACTATTTTCATTTGAGATTGCATTCCACGAAATGATTGTGTATTTGTTAGTGGTCCACTTAGAAGTAGTACCTATTTATAAAGATATTTTTTTCACTTCTTATTTAAAAGCCGATACGTTTTAAGAGTATTTCTACTTGCCGGATATAACTGGAATTTTGAATGCGTAAAACAAATTGCATAATAATAATGTGTACTCGTTTTTATTCATGATGTGTTAATTGTGAGTTTCATTTAAGGTTTCATTCCACTGAGTTATGTTGTATCCGTTCGTGGTTCTTATTTCTAAAGAGTTCCTTTTCTCTTCCGGTGTTAATGCCGTTTCTCGATTTCAGCCATGCCTCTTGTGGTTATTTTCCGTATTCTAAGTGTCTGCAAATTTTATGTCATTGAATTGGGGACTACGTTAAAAGATGAACGTTTGGGAATGCGTTTATTGAAATACTCCGCTTTTATTCTAAATCACACTCCCGAAACCCTGTTTTCCGAGATTGCTTCCATTTGAGCGAATAGAGTTTTCTTAGTAGCGTCACCATGTATCATTTTTATTCAATTTTCAAAAGAAAACATTTTCATCGTTACATCGATACTAGGTTTTAACAATCTGAAATAAAGAAACGGCCGTTAAAATGCCTTACAAATTGGCCGTTTCATAATGGGACCTTATGGGAATCGTATTCAGTGTAAACTAATCTTTACGCCAAAATATGCATGAGGCGCTTCCATTAAACGTTTGCAAAACCACCATACGGTATACTTTAATTTTAAAATATCCACCGACTTTGATAAATAAATACACTTATCTTTTTATTTGTCCGAAACAGCACTCCTTTTAAATAGAAGATTTTGTGCCATTCATCTGATTCATCCCACATGTAAATGCTTGTAGCGTAACATACTAAAACAAGATACCTGTTTGGATAATTAGATGTCAAAATAATGATAAATACACGAATAAAACAAATGCTCAAACTTTTTTAAACAAATAATACCTGAAATCTCGTTTTTATTTCTTACTCAAGTAATCACGCAAATGTAATGGTCAATTGCCTTAAGGCGTTCGTCTGCCAGGTTTTATGACATTAATCCGGCTGTAAAAAGGCATGATCAAAGTGTCACCGGATAAGCGCATCAGGGCAGAATGCTAGTAAAATAAAATTGCAAAATAAACTGTCCGAAAATTTAGAGTCATTAATTTAGGACGACAACCCCTTTTGTCCGAAAATTTAGAGTCATTCAAATTAATTTATTGGCTAAAACTGATGTTTTCCGCAAGTTAAGAATGCCGAAATCTTAGATTAATAACGATAGGTTTAATAATCGCTATATATGTACTTAATACGCATACATAAAAAAAACACAACAACAATTAGGAAACAATAATTAAAATATCAAAAACATACTAAAATAACATATATTATATATATTGTTTAGATAATATCATTTCAAAGACAGGATAAAGATATAAATTTACTGTAGTACACATTGTGACTATACGCGTGTCTGGTTTGTGATTTATTCTGGGCTAGGTATGAAGTTCGGCTAGCCCTGAAGCCTGTTTAAACCCCAAATTCTTTGCATTGGTCATTTCAATGCGGTGATTTTAGTTTTAATAAGTAAATGTTGATAATTCTTTGTTCTGTTACAAACGTAATTAATAAGAACATACATTTCTCTGCTGATAGAATGTCTGGAGTGTCATAGTTTCATTGTGAAAAAATACATATCAAAGAACCAAAAAAACATTTACACAACTTGCCTGAACACAGTACGAATGTCTTTGTTCATTGAAGCCCCTTGTCTTAAGATGTCTTTTTGAAATTTTCTTCAAAACGATGGAGTTGATAATGTCCTTACCAGATTATTCACACTACAATCGCAATTATCCGACCAATCTTTAGATCATCGGCTTCGAAACTACTTTACCAGTTGAAAAAACGGATCGTTCCGTCTCAAGATATTTTTGTTGAAATCGTCTACTGCGGCTAACCGATGTTTACTATTTATTGACAGTCTGCATGTTCATTCATCACATTCAATAATCTCAGCTTTTATCAACGATTTTGATTGGATAGAGATTTAAATTTAACATCACCCTGTTTATTGTTGTGCTGACACGCTTCGTGAGGTTGTTGTCAATGTTCGCCATTGCGAATGAATTCAATCCCCGGACGTAGATTGGGTTACTACTTACCTTAGATTTCAGAGGACGAAACCGAAAGGATTATTGTTAAAATGAGTACATTATATTTCAAAATGTTTCTTTGCATGGGAGGAGTAACGAGTCTGGAGTGGTTTCGAGGCGAATGGTAGTTATAATATATCTATTTCTATTGATGGTATAGTTCAAGGGAAGAAATTAAGATGCAGGCTGACAATACATGAACATAAAAATCAAATAATAAACAAAAGTTCAAAGTAAGTCTAGTAAGAAACGCATTGGATTTATGCACCGAGAATATTCAAATCACTGATCATTAAATATACTACGTTCTCGGGGTCAAGCCTGGCTCATCAGATCTAAATTATGGCACAAGTTGAAAATAACTATGTATTTAAATTTAAATATTCAAATGTTTACTATTATCACAATTATTGTAATTGTCAATCGGATCATCGTCTGCAAACGCTTAAAATCGTATTGCATAGTACAGGAAAAAATACTTTCTTATTCGCAGTCTACCAGAGCAATAAACAAGCAACGCCAAACGTATTAAAGTGTTTTTACGAAAACAACAGACACATTGCCTTAGAATCTTAGTATTGCGTAGGTATATCTTACAAATATATACATTGCAAATGATGTTTACTCATAAAATACAGATCTTTTGAGTATATACCCATGGTTGTTGTGTAATATGGCTCCCTTTTTAAAGAGAAATACCGGTTAGCTTAGTTGGTTAAGCGCTGGATTATAGACCCAATGTTCGCGATTTCGATCCACGGCCCGGTCACATCACTTATGCGGGATTTGTAATTAAATCAATTGTACGGCCATTCTCTCCCTACTTATGTTTCAAGTAGAGCATTTACTGGCATCGGTATGTGCACTTAGTTTGGGGAAAGCCAGCTAACCCAGCAAATTTAGTAAACTGCCTGCCGTAATATGACGGAATACTGTTGAAAACGGCGAAAAATCCAACTAAAAACAAATTAAAAATCGTCAACATTTGAAGAAGATTTATTTATTAAATTGTGTTTTGGTACAGAAGTTGTAATATATAAATATCACGTTAAAACACTATTCTCATCGATTTGCCGATGGTTAAAGAGATTAACAATCACTACACTATTTCGAGCAGAGAACAATACAAAGTAGAGGAAACGTTTACTTACTTGTTTCACTGTATCTATTGATTTTCTTATTTTTGTAATAATACAGTTAACGAAATGGATCGTACAAAAATGTACGGATTTGTGAAATGAATTCATTTTTGTTAAGATGACTTTATTATTCCCGTCAGATGATTTCGCTGCTTGAACTTCAATATGTTGAGCTGATATTTCAGATGAACAAGACGAACACACTAACGGGGAATTTCAAGGAAAACATAATATTTCATAAAACTTTATTTCTCACGCAGAGACAATTACATTATTTTCTACATAAAATTAATAATTACAGAATAAACACAGAAGACTTTTACTTCAAGTACGAGTTAGTTACCACAAACGGTTAATCCTTTTAAAAACATTTGACTTACGGAACAGGTTTTTTTTTTAAATTTTCTTTACACCTGCAAACTATTTGTTCCATACGTGGTGTACAAAACTTTACACAATAACATACGCTACATGTTAACAAATCCATATGAACATTAAACATTGTGTAATCGTAAACATAATTACATTGTTCTACGAGTTAATGCACACACATATCATATATAAAAACACACACACAAAAAAAAACAATAAAAACAAAGCAATGACAACATTATTAGTAGGCATTACTAACATTCTCTCCATAAAAATAATTGCCGTCAAAAACGCAATCTGAAGGGGTGTTGCGGCAGTTTATTTAACCGATGATATACTTATAGCAACACCTGATGCTATTATCACAACCCCATATTTTTGTTATCAGAATCATCACAAATGACCGCGTTGGTTCATTATAGGTACAAAGGTCAGTGGTTCGACCCCAGGTGCAGTTCACTTTTTTTAACTTTTTTTTTCTTTCTTTTAATTTCATTTTTTGTTTTACTGGAGCTCTTTAGTCCTGGTGTTTACATTAATCAATTTAAAGCTTTTAATAAAAAACTTCAAAACATGCCAAAATCTGTTAACAAGTCCCTTTTATTGATGATTAAGAGTTTGATACTGTATGGTCTTATGTGTGTGATTAAATATTGTATTAGTGTTGTGTTTTTTGTGTAAGCTGTTGTGACCCCAGTTAAGATTGCAAACAATTTCTAATCATTATGCATATCTCTAACAATCTATGTAACGGTACTTGGGTTTTGCCTAATTGCTGTATTTTATGAAATTTTACTCAGACGGTAGGGATGATTAAAAAACTAAATCAATTTTTTTTTATTTCATTTTTCATATAGAATTTGTATGCAGTACTTGAATATAAATTGAAACAAAATCTATTAGATGGAAAAAAAATCAGCACCTCTTAATATTAATGTTTCTGATAAAATAACTATTTAATAATAATGCAATGTTCAGAATGGCGTTTGTCTAAAGATGTCCATATGTTTGTATTTGTACATATGCCAAACACACTGCGCAAGAGAGTTTATGAAAAAAAAAAAACATAGTAAAAGGGGAAAAACTTTAACACATTAACAGAAACAACTATATAATACTAAAGTTCATCGTCTTAATAAGCCAAATCTTAAAACCATCCATACACATGTACAGCATCTGTATTTGAGACCGATTCTTAGCATATGCTGATATTGCCACAATATGTAATTCAACAGAATATAATTATCAATTGAAAGGCTTCGTACTAATGCCGTTCTATTTATCTCTGTAGTAAGTATCCGACCTTCAAGAGAAGCATAAATTCCAACAAAGAGTCAATTTTACTGTACTTAGTCGGACACTAGAAAACAATAAATGTAGAGACATGGGCTTAATATTAATTAAAAAAGTATCGAATGAGTCATATATTTTTTCTTTAGCGTATTGAATTATAATCAAACATGAACTGATTATTGGTTGTTGCTTAAAAGATTGAAGTACACATAATGCACCACAAATATATGTTCAAAAGATTATGTCCTTTTTTACATTAAGATTGTAGTTAAGTAAGTTTGTCTAAAACAAAGGAACAATACATATTCAACCATTGTGACAGTCAAGTAAACAGTTAAACAACATTATTGTACAGATATTGACAAAATTAGTAAACCATGCATACTTTAATAACATTGAAACTTACACTTTAAAAGATCAAGTAGGAATATAACATGTATACCCATATATATAATTGATAATTTGTTATTGAACATTATTTTGTAAACCCCACCTGTCAGTTTAGCGTAAAATCAAATTTCAGAATATGCTATTTGCTCGTTAAATTATAAATATCAAAGAAAATAGTTTTGTCCATAATAATTAATTTGTTTATTGAACTTAATTTTGTAAACAGCAAATGTCAGTTTAGTTTGAATATATTATTGTCCAATCGATTTGTTAATGGCAACAAGTCAACAAAAAAAGAACAGGTTTGTATAATTGGACAAACGAATTGAGACGTTTTTATAAATATTCTTTGCACACGGTCCTTTACGTTTAGATATCCAAGATTTAAAATGCATATCTGTACATGTATATTTACTGTAATATCGCAACCATTTTTTGTCATAAGTCATTATTTGACTTTTAATTTCTGTGAAAAGTTTATGTTATCAATGAAAAAGGCTAGTGTTACAAATAAAAAGATTATTCAACAACAAATGTTAAAAATTCATCATATATTTTCATGTTAACACCAAGAAAATCTCCACCAATTACCAGTTATCCAATTATCTGCCCTTTCGACGGAAAAAAAATGAGCTTAATCATGTTTTATCATTGAACAAATAGTAAAACACTCATTCATCTTTATTATAAACGTTTGAGTAACTGGTCTGTTCTGTTCTGTTATATTGAACTTTTTATAAACACGCATTTTTACCACTTGATCTTGATTTATGTTTCATCGCTAGCTTAAACAAGCCATCGATTTTTGGATATTTAACGAATACTATTAGAAGAGAGTGCGCTCATATATTCTACATATGCTGACACATTTGGTTGAAAGCGGACAATCTGGCGGAAACCTATTTCGCGGTGTATTACTTGTTAAATACAAGTAGGTAATGTCCATTAATTCTTAAGTAACGTTAAATATACAGTATGGCTTATTTTAAAACAAGCAGAAAAGTTTGAACTAGTTTAGTAAAATTACTAAAAACATGTATTGAAATGTACAACAATTGTATTTTATTCTATAATATTTTACCCGCAAAGGTGTAACACTATGACATTAAGTAAATAATATTTTGTTTGATAGATTATCAATTTTAACTTTTGTCTATGATTAGGTTTCGATTGTAGAAAATATTTATGATATATTTAAGACACAACATGTAATTTGTGTTGTTTGGTTATTCATCATGCGTTTATAATTTTGAGAATTTAAGAAAAGAATAGTATGATACTAATGTCATGGAGTCAACTTAAAATCAATTTACCAATTTGTAAATATCTTTAATTTACTTTTAGAAATATATTACCGATAAGGTGTATTGATAGGGATATACCTTTAGATCTGAGTTTCCCGGTTTGTACTCACGTATACAATGGTTCCACATTACAGTGGAAAAACGACGCGTCACAACGTTGATAGGCAATCAGTAAAGATTGAAATATTTTGAGCTTAGTCATTCACGTTCATCAGTTCAAACCACTGCGTCTTATGCACTTTAAACTTCGAAGCCTTGGCCTACTTAACAACATGTTTGTATTAGTTTGAATACAGCGATATGTTATCTGTGCCAAATGTTGTAAATATGCGGCATGATGCATATATGAATATCTGTTGAATATAATACGGTCTGCATATGAAGGGAGGTAATATACTGCTTAGACATACACAATACGTGAGTGCTCATTCCCCTTTTTCATTTTAAGGGGCATATTTTCCGTATTTCCCCTAAATAGTGACAATGAATTTTAAGTGTGATCTTAATTTTCGGTTAAGGTACCTGCAGGTATTCATTCTTTAACGATGCTTCATTTATTGAGCACAATTCATATGCTCATGCTCAAGGTGTTAAATACAATTCAGATTATATTTTGTTTAGTTGCGTTTTTCAAAATTTTCAAAATTTTCTAATTTATTTTAGTCATGTTACGGCGGTCATACAACCAACTTTTTCCTGGGTTAAGTGGTTTACCAGTGTGCTTATTTTAGCAATAAGCTGATAACTGCCCTACTTAAATGAATCAAAAGAAGGGTGTATATAATGGCCCTACATGGGATTTAGTTATAAACCTCCGCACAAGTTATGTGGCCTGGCCTGGAATCGAATAAGCGATCCTCGGATTTTTAGTCGTATCGTCTAGTAAGGTCGAACATCCGACAATCTTATTCTATAAGATGCATGTGGATGACAAAATATAAATTAAATAGAGTGCCATTTTATCCTTATTTCCGTTTTCAATTTTCGTCCGTTATATTCATGTGAACAACGGAATAAATATATCACTAATTATTCTCCAGAAACATTAGCAGGACAGAAATTATTTGTCTCGGCTATACAACACATGACAATACATGCAATACAAAAAATACTACTGACGTGTTCAAGTACAAGTTACGCAAACAAAAGCGTGGTATTATCACGAAATATATCAACATGTTGTCAGGCATATTGATAGCCTCTATAGTTGTGTCAAAATAAAGAGCTTGTTATTCAGAGCGATGATTTGATAAGAATTGAACCTCAAGTCCTAGCTATTAAGATAACTGGGTCCTTTAACAATCGGGGTCGTATACAGCCAGAGAAATTGATATATTATCCTCAAAGTATAAACCTAGATAGCCAAGTGATGAACAGAATGTTGTATTGATTCACGTGCGTGTGTATTTCGAAGTTAATGTGGTCCTTCCGCGCCTAAGAGTGTGTTGTTTTAACGGCTATGCTTAGTTGAATAACACAATTTATATAGCCAACTATTTTAAGGTATATTTCCTGCAATTTTACCTGCACGTCAGACGTCCAAAGTAATTGTTTATTTTCCCAATAAACTCAGATAGTTATTCACCCTTCAAAGAAGCGGATAAGTATTGCTTTGTCAGCGGTCGGTGAGTCATTCAGTATGCTGGATGTTGTATTTTTCCGCATGAATGGAGCTGTGTGCACACTCTTAATTTATCCCATCATCAGGCGTGCATTGTCGAAATAAACCACTGTGGAATATATTTTCGTTTATTTTCAACACTGTTAAAATATAGCTGTCACGCGCGGCGCACTACTTTTTTGGATTTATACATGAAATGAATGTTAACTTTTCAAATCAATATACCGTATGTAAATTAAAGCCGAATTTCCACTTAAATTTTTCTCAAAACCGGCATTCCGTACTTTTATTTTTCATTCAATTGATTGCGCAATTTATGACGTATCTCTTGTGACGTAATTTCTGTGACGAAACACACCATTTTAATTTCTACTGACGTAGCGTGTGACGAAGTGGAAAGTTTATCGAGTTCATAAACACATTTGAAAATAGGCTAGTGATAGGATGGAATATGGGTCTTTATTTAACTATGCTAAAACAATTATTAAAGACCCTAAATGCGAAATTGTCAATTCTTGTGTTAAATGCATTATTTATGGATTTTAAAGGATAATTAAAGGTAAGATACTAGTTCGAATGTTTTTTTTTGTGTGTGTACTTTTCATCGTCTTTTGAACAGAAAATTGAAGTACATATCGTTGTAACTGTATTTTTTATTAGGATTGGATTAAAATTGTCATTGAGGTAAGCGTGTTTTTATACCAAATGGCGATTAAGAAATCAATTTTGTTTTGTCTGCAGAACTTTTTTACTCGCCATAAAAGCAAACAAAACTGACGAAAATAAACATGGTAATTACATAACTTTAGTGAGTAGAACAAGAAGCAGTAGATGTTTGACTTTGTTATGCCAGTTCAGTAAACAGTGTGTAAAAAGAAGAGTTGTTTAGATCTATAGACTAAAATTTACATTATCGGCGGGGATAAATGCTAAATCATGCCTGACGTAAGTTCAAAATGGCAGCCATTCGTTTGTTTATTGCATTGGTGAAACTAGAATTTTAATTTGAACAAAAGCGTTTGTGTTCTACTTGAGTGTGTAACATTTGGAATGCTGATTAAATTTGAATCGAGATATATAGCGATATTTTGTCTTTTTACTCTGCTTTTGCGTGGAATTCTTAAGGACTATTTCGAGTGGCGTAAACGGAAAAGATCACACACAATTTTAATATTACTACGCAAGGTTAGATTAAGTTAATTTAATCTGATTTTGGATAAATAGAATATTGATGGGATAAATTGAATACTAGGTCGGTGCCGAATAAAGCGAAGTTCATTTTGCTCGGCCCGAAAATCTGAACCATTCGCCAAGGCTGGTGGTTCAGATTTTCTAAGCCTCGCAAAATAAACTTCGCTTTATTCGGCACCGACCTAGTATTCTTTATTTACAGAATATGAAAGTATTTATTCACTTATCCCATTTCATCGGATCGTCAAAACAAATGTCAGAATAGTGTGTCCTTATTTGACAAGTCATAACCAAATTTATCTTTTTCCTTTGGGTTAAATACAAGCTCAGACATAAAGTGAAAAATGTGGCATAAACTTTGGTTAATTTGGTTTGAACACCAATATATTAACTTGTAACCTCACACTAACATAAATCAAAATAAAAAGAACTCATCGTCGGGCAATTGTGATATAATTTCGACCACTAATCAAACAATTAAACAGCCTTTTACTTGCAAAATTTCGTACACTCCTCGAAACTATTTCAGTGAGCATAATGAAACTAATAACACTTTAAATAACATAACCAAAAACGATTGCAAATACAGACTTACCCCGAAACACTAATCTGGGGATAGAAACAAAGCTGACTCATGTGTCATCCTTTTAAAACCACAAACCGTAATAACGATTTAATTTTGAACGAAACCTATTATTAAAATAAACTGTTTTCGTATACCCAGATATCCGTCGGTTCGTACATCCGCACTTGCGTGCGTCTGCCAACTTTTTATTCAAAGAAATGATTTCCTTCACGGCTGGGCTGATTTTCATGAAATGTTTCAGAAATAATTCATAGGTGACCCTCAAATCGTTCCGATAAACTGCACATGCAGTCCCAAGAGCAAAAAAACAATGACTTTTAAAACTTAAAACTTAACTATAAATATCTTCTGATACCAATTGTCTTCAAGTTCAATACTAGCTTTGTAACTTCATAAGGTCGTCAACTCCAAATTGTGTTATCATTATGTCAATGGGGTTAAAACTTGCATCGCCCCGGGGTTCACAAGTTGTACATGGAATTATATAAAAGCCAACCGCTATCATTTTTGGCTGTACTACAAATTGAACTATGTAAATAATTAGTCGTCATCAGCATAATCATCATCACCACCACCACTACCACCACCATCATCATCATCATCATCATCATCATCATTATTTTCATCATCATAAGTACATTTCGCATAATAACATTTCTGCACGTTCAATGAAAAATTATAACAGGGAGATTTCTCAAGCGAACCTTTTGGCTACGGATTGGAATCAGGTTTTATTGTGTGACAATGCTTCTGAAGCTTGGGATCTTTTTAAACTTATATTTATGTCAGTGATAGACAATATTGCTCCTATTAAACAAATGAGAATTAAACAAAGGACTGAACCATGGATAGATTCTGACATTTTGGAGGCCATCACGCAAAGAGACAATGCTTTTAGTAATTACAAAAGTGATAAAAGTGCTGAAAATTTTGAATTATTTAAATTATTAAGAAATAAATGTAAATGCTTAATTGATACAGCGAAAGAAAACTTCTTTACAGAGTCTCTTGAAGCTAACAAAAATGACTCAAAGTCACTCTGGTCTATTCTTAAGAATCTTGGTTTACCATCTAAGAAAGGATTATCTTCCTCTTCTAATATTTGTCTCAACATTGATGGAAATATATGTTTTGATAAGGAAATTATTGCAGATTCTTTTAACCATTTTTACACTACAGTTGCCTCAAAGCTTGTTGATAAATTACCAACTTGTGTTCTTAAGTTTGGAAAATCATTTGTCATTAATTTTTATGCTAGCATTGGTGTTAAAGCTGCTAACAGTTTTTCTTTTTCTTTAGTTTCTGAAAACCAAGTACTCAAATATTTAAACCAGCTCAGTTCTAATAAAGCAACAGGTTTAGACGGTATGCCCTCACGTTTTGTGAAAGATGGGGCCTCGATTATTTCTCAACCTCTTACTCATGTTATTAATTTATCTCTTATACAGGGTGTTGTTCCAGATGATCTCAAGTCTGCTAGGGTTGTTCCTATTTTTAAGAAAAGTGATACAACCTCTGTTGGTAATTACCGTCCAGTCTCTATTTTGAGTATTTTATCTAAAATTTATGAAAAGGTTGTATATGACCAAGTTGAGTCATACTTCAAGGTTAACAAATTGTTGTATAAATTTCAGTCTGGTTTCAGAAGTGGTTTTTCAACGGACACCTGTCTCATACATCTGACTGATTATATCAGGTTGGAAATGGATAAAGGTAATCTCGTAGGGATGATTCTTCTTGACCTCCAAAAGGCCTTCGACACTGTAAATCACTCTATACTTCTCATGAAATTAAGTGCAGCAGGTCTTGGTGATGATATATTAAGGTGGTTCAATTCATACCTTTCAGATAGACAGCAACTTGTTGATGTTTCAGGCACTCATTCCGGTACAGCCCCAATATCATGTGGAGTTCCACAAGGGTCAATTCTAGGTCCCCTGCTCTTCCTTATCTATGTTAATGATATGTCTGCTGTGGTAAAAAATAAGCTCCTCCTATATGCAGATGACTCAGGTATTCTTGTGTCTGGTAAGTGTAAATCTGATATTGAAAGGTTATTGAAAGAAGATTTACATCTGGTTAGTCAGTGGTTGGTTGACAATAAGTTGTCTCTGCATTTAGGTAAGACGGAGTCTATTCTATTTGGTTCTAGGCATAAAATCAGGTCAAACTCTTCTCTTGATATTTCTTGTAATGGTACCATTATTGAATCTACATCTTCAGTCAAATACCTAGGGGCTACATTGGATCAAACTTTGTCCTTTGATACCATGGCTCGTTCAGTCATTCAGAAGGCCAACTCCAGGTTAAAATATCTATATAGAAAAAAAGAATATCTCACTCAGCAAACCAAGAAACTNCATCATCATCATCATCATCATCATCATCATCATCATCATCATCATCATCATGAAAAACAGCAGCAGAATCATTTGCTTTCTTCTGTACTGATACATATTAATTCGCTGTTGATTATTTTTATAAAGAACAAAAATACCGATTGGCAAATTTAGACCAGAAAAACCGGTTAACAACCTTTCCAATTAAAAGCAGGTAATGGAAGATATGATATCATTAAAGGTGAAGTTTGGACAAATTTCCATGAATAGATATACATGTTAATAAATGTAAAATCTGATATCATCAATAAATATGAGTTGTTTCGATAGTACGCATGCATATCTACATATATGATAACGGCGAAAACTATCATTTCACACTGATCGTTATACGTTGATTTTCTTTGTATTTTGCCAATTTCAGCAGTAGGTTGAAACTAATTATATTGTGAAATCTAAACAAGGACATATGTCCGCGAATACAAAGTTGTAGTGGAAAAGAGAGGCATCGATCCTTATTTACTTTAAGTACAGTCGGGTTACCATTACCGGATCAGTAGCGTAATAAAGTTGTTCTGGTGAAAAGCACTACATGTTTTGAGACTTCTTTTACACCAGTTTGATAAAATATTACCTTTGCTCACTGTTACAGAGCAGAGTCTTTTTTTTAAACGAAGGCAAAATTTATTTGTGATTTTTTTTTCGCATGCATTAACGGATCAGTTATAGCCATAACGGATCACGTGATCGAAACCACTCAGTATGGCATCTTACACGCTATTTAAACTGTCGAAACATGAACTGTGTTGTTTACAATGGCCAGTTATAAAAATAATATTCATTTTTTTGTTATTAATTGTTTTCTTTATGTGATCTTGTATCTACACCTTACGCATGGTGTTCTTGTGTGAATTATGGGCATCTTATACATTGTTTGAATCATATCTAATCATCGATATTGTACATGGAACATAAATAAAACATTAAGATTGAGATCATTCATTAAAAGAATCAACAAGATTTGCATATTTTTAAATATAAATTATTATAAATACGCATATTATCACGCTTGATCCGTTATTGCCCTAATTCTTCATTTCATGTATTGTTGCAAAATCTTAAACACGAATCAAAACTGAAATGGACTTTTGCAGGCAGAAAGACTACTAAATGGCCTTTAAATTAATGCGTTAACTTCTTACTTTCCAACAGAGGTATAGCATATGGCCTATATAATAATAATGTTCAACCTCGATTTGGAAACGAGACAGAAAGTCAACAAAGTCGTATATACATGTCAGCAAAACATACCGAAATGTTTGACGAAGAGAAGCTCCGATTAAAATCAATTAATGCGTTTTAAAGAACAGGCCTTGACGATGCTGTGTACAAAATATCGTCTTAAAATGTCAACTATTTATCGCGATACGCAGTCTTGAATATGAAAGTGATCCGTTATGGGTAATGATCCGGTAATAATAACTTGACTGTATATAATGGGTTATATACAGTCTCGGATACGCACAAGAATATCAGTTAACCTTACGAATACTCTCAAAGTCAAGCAATATACATCAGGTAAAAAGAGAGATCTGTTCAAACAATATAGAAGTAATAGTAGTAGCAGTAGTAGTAGTATTATTAGTTGTAGTAGAAGTATCAGTAGTAGCAGTAGAAGTAGTAGTAGTTGTAGCAGAAGTATTAGAAGTTCTAGTAGTAGTAGTAGTAGTAATAGTAGTAGTAGTAGTAGTAGTAGTAGTAGTAGTAGTAGTAGTAGTAGGAGTAGCAGCAGCAGCAGCAGCAGCAGCAGTAGAAGTAGTAGTAGTAGTAGGAGTAGTAGTAGAAGTAGTAGTAGTAGTAGTAGTAGTAGTAGAAGTACATATTGATAAATAAGTATACACATTCTGAGACGAATTTAGGCGGCGACAATTGTTTATATCAGCGTGATTTGTGCTTTTAAACCCTGCAATAAATTATAATTCCACAGTCCGGGAAAACTATAGTTTATGATTTTTTGATACAGAAACATGGCGACCGACGTTAATAGTTAAAACAAACGTTTACTATAATGACTGGTCACGTGAACGTGACAAATTTAGACGACGCCAGACCATATCAGCGTGATAGCTGCTAGTTAATTATAAAGGCACTCTTTAGTCCATTGTTCGGGGAAACTCTTGTTCGGGACTTTAGGTCACTGTAACACTTTAGGTACTTTAAAAATGGTACACGTGACAAATAAGACAGCACGTTGTTTATGTACTTAACAAGCACATGTTAGTTTTATAGTCAGGGAAAACTTTTGTTAGTGTATGTTTGATACTCAAACATGGTAGCTTTACGGTATGTACAAAAAGATGTTTTAGTCCATAGTCATTGAACAATCTTTTTTTGACATTTGGATACTCAACGATATACTAAAATTAAACATAAAAGCACTACAAGCACATTGGATGAATTATCACGTCAGCGACACATTACTATATCGCCCTTGTGAGTGCTTAAAGAACGTGGCTAGCTTTGTAGAGGTTTCTGTACTAAACAAGCACATATTTAAACTTTTGGACACGGAAACAAGGGAATTGTACGTTAAACAGTCAATACAAAAACGCTTAATTGGCTGAATGGTCACGTGGCGTGTCCAAGATGCATTTAAACGGCATGGCAGCTGCTTGTGTATTAGAAATGGGCAAGGTATTCAATAGTCCGGGATAAATATTGTTTGGGAATTTGGTCACTCAAACATGAGTATTGTACGTTGTAAGTAAATGCAAACGGTAAATTCGGTGAATGGCCACGTATCATAACTTTACCCACGTGATAGTTGCTGATGAAGTCTACAAGCATCCAGTAATTATAAGCCGAGAAACCCCTTTTTAGGACTTCTGGACAGTGAAACATGGTGATCGTACGTTTTCATGTTCAAAAGTTAATACAAACGCTTAATAAACTAACTGTTCACGTTCACGTGACACATAAGTCGGTACGTGACTGCAGTGACGTGCTAGGTGTTTGTGTATAGTCCATAGTATGCGAAAACTATAGTTTTGAACTTTAGCAGCATCATAGGTACTTGTATACTCAACATGCACGGAGTAGTTCATAGTCTTCGAAAACTCTTGTGTGGGACCTCATTGCACTGAAACATCGGCTCTTAATGTTCAAATAATAGATAATCGCAAGCGATGCATTGACGCTCGTGACCAAAATCCAAATCTAAATATGCTAAACTAGCTCAATGGGCTAAATAGGCTTAATACAATGAGCATGTCATCCGATTTAAAGGTACCACTTTCGATTATTGTAAATCAGCTATATTGGTTATTTCGGCTAACTTCTCACATATAAAAAACACACTCAATGTGACGTATGGCGAATTCAACTCTCCATAAACTTGAACTTTTCATGTAATGGCAGTCCAACAGGAATCACGTTCCCTTCCCTCATAAATATCACATCTTACGATTTTTGAGAAAACAAAAAGAATGTGATTTTACTTTTCAGTGTCACAATTATTTGTGCTTTGTGCCATTATAAGCTGAGAATGTCATTTTGCAAACCATATGTCTTTAGCAGTACGGTTATATTGTATTATAAGTGAAGCAACATGGTTGCAAATTAAAATAGTAACGTAAAACATACTAACGTATAGCGTAACTTTTGTGTTGCAATGCAAGGGTTGGTAACATAGTTTGTTTGCAAGTCGTTATGAAGAAGTAAATACGATAGTAGGTTTTCAACCCTTAGTTTTGCGGATAATTTATATTTGGAGATTAACAAAATACTTAAGAATAACTGTTTTGTAAAGCGAACTGTTTAATAATCGTAAGATGATAAGACAATTTGACGCCTGTTTAAATCATGTTTTAGTTGGATTAGTATTGACCATCGTTTTTTTCTATACTGAAAACGAGTCAGATCGATGAATAGTAAACACTTCAATACGTTAATATATTTATGTCAGTGTGTAGCTTGGCTTGAGAAACTCACATACGAACAAGACGAAGTATAAAGAAAATAATTTTGCAGCAAAATGAATAAATTGTGCAACAAAACGGCAATATTGTTAATAAAATGAACAACACTATATTAAAAATATTTATATATTTAAGACAATCTCAAGTTGATGATGGGAATGAATTTCATAAAGAAAGTCATTATTTTACATCTTGAATAGTGATAAAAACAAACAAACACGACCAGTGCACATACAACAGCAAATGCATTAATAATCATTTTAATAATTGTTTAAATATATTTACATCAACAACATGAATATAATAAGAACGCATACACACAAACGCAAATTCCAGCATATTTGGACACATATATAACAACATATAAACATATGTGATAATTATTACATGCACCAATGCGGTCGAAAGGGGCAAACACATATCAAAGAGATCAATGGATTTCTTTAGCATGGTGCAACTTCGTTTTGTGAATGTTAATTCGTACTATTTTGATAAAACGATCAGATTCCAGTATCACGGTTTTGTCTATCACCTTTTATCTACTTGTGAAGCTTTCTACCATGCTAAGTATATGTTCATTTTCTTTAACGCAAACACCTAACACGGTCTTCAAAATATTATAACATTTTGTTTGATATTTTTTCAATGCCATCCATTTACCTATCAATGGTAAACTTAACCATTTTGATGGTTCTTGCTTGTTTTGCCACGCAACATATTTTTCAAAGCATTGCTGCATATGAAACGTGACCAAAGCTTGCGATTTCTCAACGTCCGCCCTCTCAGCATTGAACAGTTCTGTAAACATCTTCACAGATTCTTTGTCGATTCCAAGCTGGTCCATGTAAACATCAATCTCTGCTTTAAGAATATGTAACTCTGGATGGCCTTCTATTATCGGGTTTCGAATAATTGCCGTTTTTGCTGCATTTTTACTGACCATTGCTTTTCTTTCATTCAGTATTTTAACCTTTAGAGGAACAATGAAATCAGTTATGATATTCATGGACTGTATGAGAGCATTTCTCTTTAGATCTGCGACCTTTTGAATAAGCTCAGTTATGAATTCTTTAAAATCGAGCTCGTAGATATTATGACTATTCACCAGAAAAACATATGGCTCGATAACACCTTTCTTTGTGAGGTTCTCAAAACAGTCGTTTTTAATTTCCTCGAGAATGTCTTTCTTTTCTTTTTGAGTCAAAGGTTTTCTTCTTCCACCACTTGTATTTTTCAGGTCGTTATCTACTTTCGTTCTAATGAAGAACAGCTTTACATCGGGCAATTTACTTTTGATCTGACTGGCCAACCAAGCATCGTCCTCCGTAAAACGCGTGCAGGATACGAGTAAAATAAAATCATAGTCATCAAATCGTACTTTATCTAAATAACGTTCTTTTGGAAAATTTGGCGTCCCGACACCCGGTAGGTCCCACAGTTGCATGTTCTTGTTCTTTGGGTAAGGATAAAATGTCGGTTCCGTTGTCTTTTCAATGCAGCCAGTTTTAGCAGCACCTGGATCATCGTCCTTCAACCCTCTTAAAGCGTTGATTAAACTTGACTTTCCACTTCCTGACTGGCCGACCAGTGCCACTGTTATTACAGTATTGTCCATTTCTTCGCGTCTTGATTCTAGCATGAGCATCAGCATTGAAACGTCAATTCGCTCGACATCCGCTTGAAAATCGCTTGTTTCTTCTATAGATAACTGCATTTAAAGCACAAACCATATTGTGTATATATTGTTATCATGGATACACGTTCAAACGTGATTAACAGTTATACAATCCTTATACATTCAACCAGCATATTTACAAAATTTAGCAATCTTTTGCTTAAAAAGTGTAAATTCATTGGATTATTACGACATGCTAGTATTCACGTAGTTCTACAGTTTGTTATATGTTTGTGCTGGCAGGTTGCCCCGCAAACGGTACTGTAAAATTGGACAGCAATCTTGCAAATATAATAGTTATACATAAGCATTTAAATATCAATATCAGAACATGGGTAACGTCAATTCTGCCTTTTTTAATGAAGTGAGGGGCGATAACTCAAGTTCACGTGAGCAAACATATCTTCTTTTAAACTGTGCAAGTTTGGTAATAATTAAATAAAAAAAACGTTCTTATCACATCCACATACCCATGACTTTACCCTTTATGGACAGCGAATGCATTTTGCTATTACTATACTTATACGTTAACTAGCTGGAAAAAAACAACAAACAAATAAGCACTTGTCGGCCAGCCTGTAAATTTTCAATAAAAATTTAACTTTTAGAAAAAAAAGTCCCAAACATTGTTACGGGGCATGTAAGCATAGACCCTGGTAATCATTGTTTCATTTCTTTGCGCAAATCAATTGGCAATCAATCAATTGCACATCGTCCAATATGTGTTATCGGTATTATCATTTTTAGAGTGTATGCTTATAAACTATCTCAGCACGATTGGTCAAGAATCGATAAAAATGAAGTTTCTATCACACCCACACCCAACGTAATGACAATTTATGGATTTGGATACATTTTAATGGTTAAGGGTACCCTTCATAAAAGTTACCTAAATGACACAAAATCTCCACTGAATCTCCACTGAAATCTACTCTGGTTACAGAGCCGATTGTTTAAGTAAATTGAATACGACGACGAGAGACGGACATTTACTGACCCGATTAGCTCACCCTAGAACATTTCATGCTCAGGTTGACTAAACAGCAGCTTTATTTTTTAATGAAAGTGTGCCCATTATACAAAACGATGCTTACCAATTCATTTTCTGGAATGCCCTCACCGTCAAATGCGTCTAACTCTGAAATGAAAAAAAAAAAACGATTTAAAT
>VMBQ01001441.1:162021-181920 GCA_007657795.1 Dreissena rostriformis | reverse complement strand
TATATATAATTATCCATGGTGGATAGTGAAATGAACTTGTTTCAATGCAATTTAGTAACTTATTATCTTATAATAAAGTTTTCACTTTGAGATTGTGTTTCTGCAAAATGAATGCAAACAATTATTGATAAGAAACACTGTATTGTACCATTATGTTGTTGTTAATAGTGGTATATTGCACCATGTATTTATTGTAGAACAGAAGGGATGGTAGGCTGTTGTGCAATGCATAGTTATGTAAGTGTATTTAAATGTGCATATTTAATCATGCATACAGTGTACTTGTGCATTTAAAAAATTTCATACAGCTATGAAAAATGACAGTAAAATCATCCCGGTTCGATGCTAGTAGTTTTCTCGTGAACCCAACACATGCCCCCGAACATACGCCCTCATGATATTGTTAGGGTTGGTGAACATACACCCTCCCATACTTATGTCCAGCCTGACATATGCCCCAAAAATATCATAATGGCATAACTATGTCAGGGGATCTTTTAACTAACATTCATTTTTCTCGGCTGACTTATCCGAAGAGAATTTAATGTAATCAGTATGTCACAAAAACAATTTAAAGGATCTGTTAGTGTTTATAAGGGGGTTTTAATTCACATAAGCATGTTCACCGCATTCATATGTATATAGATATGTGTAGTCAGTTTGGAGTGTGCAGCCAATTTTGTTTGTTAGAGTTACTGTGATAATTTTTTAAATTTTAGTTTGGCTTTTTTGTGAAAGTGTGCATGTTCAAATTTATTTAAATAATAAAATGAAATAAAAATAACTTACAAGAAATTGTCTGTATTTAAAAAGCTTTGGAAATTCACTTCAGTGTTTGTCAGTAGATTTTATTTACATGTACCGCTATGAGTAAAATCTTTGTATTATATATTGGTATCATTAATTCAAGATTTGAAAAAGTTTAAATAGTATAAAAAATACAATTTTAACAGGACCATAAAACCTCTGTAAAGCATATCAATACATTTAAACTTCTTTTCATATTTGTTTTGTTAAAGATGGAATATTTTATCACTTTAGAATATGAAATGAATTATTTTTGTTAGTTTATTATGACACAGTTTTGCTTTACATTATTATTTGCAAGCATAATGTGTTTGTATTATTTAATGTATACTTCTGATATATTATATATATTTGTGTTTAAAGTTCAATACATTAGGAGCATTGAGAAACAGTTTCAAAACTCTGTGATCACAATTTTTAAAGTGTTAAATGTATGCAAAGACAAATACAAACCGTGCATTTTCCAGTATGCCATTACCCTTATTGAAACAGTAATTTTGAATAATTTAGAATTAAAAGTAATCTCAGATTGTGCTTCTTTCTCTTTAAAAATGAAGTTGTTTTTACAGATTTTGTTTAAAAAAATCCTTATTTTTTTTTTAAATGTGTTTACAGTTCAGATAACCGGTTTGAAAATTTCTATCAGTTTTCTTAAGGAGATTTAATTTTCATTTTGTGTTCTGTGTATCAAGCATTTTTTAACATGTACTAAGATGTTTAAAAGTATGAGCCATTCTGGACATTGTTGTGTAAGCAAAATAAATGCAATTTTATTATAAATGAAGTATACCTGATCAATCACACGATAACATTTTAACACTGTATTATGTGATTTTAAGAATTAGACATCAAGCACAAAATGGGCATGATTATTGTTCTTTCTTTATATAAAACATCTTGCTTCTTTTTGTTTTCAATTGTTAAAGCAAGTCAATAATTTTGGTAAAAGAAGCATGTTTCCAATACATTTTTATCATAACAATTGAATTTGTACTTGATTTTTAACCATATTTATAAACTGTGACACAATTTTTTTTATTTGTTGACAATTTTATCTTTACATACAAGCATTTTGTTTTCTGGTATAAAATCTATTTTAATGATGCAGTAATAACATATGCAGGAGTCTATTACACTAATTACCCAGCAAAATTCATAATTACAAATGGTTAAACTGTGTTTGAGACTATTAAATTTATGCGTAACACACCTATTTATTCCAAGTTGAATGTCTAATTCTAGCTTCACATAAAGTGTTTTATGTCATTTTTTGATCATTTGTAAGTAATATGTGTACACGACACATCAATTGTAATGTTGTATTTGTATTTCATGACATACTTAATGTCTTGACATTGACACACATGTATCCATCTTTCTCCAACTTACACTGTAACATTACTAAAGTCAAGAGTAGAATCAAATTTTGAAGTTCTAATTTGTGGTGCGTTTGGATTTTTTTTACCCTTGAACTAACAGTTTGAGCTTAATTTGCTTTATTCTTTTCTTAAGTAGGACGTTTAAAAAATGTACTGCTTAAAAAAAGGAATCTTTCTAACAGAATTCATTGTATAGGGTGAATGTAATGAAATCCATTGATGCAAAACAGATGAAATCCATTGTAAAGAATATGTAATGAAATCCATTACAACAGAGGAAATCCTTTGTCAAAAATACCATTCTTCAAAATGTGTTCTGACATTTTATTTCGGCTGAATTTATGAAATATAAATTCTATAATTGTTGAATTGTACAAATGTGTTAGTTAAGTCAATGGTTTATATATATTTTTTGTTTGTCTGTAATAGAAAAAGAATAATACAAAATACTTTTTCAATTCTCAATCCATCTCAATACAACAACTTTGACTGTTCTATTCACCCAAGGACCTATCAATATACATGTATATTGATAGGTCTTTGATTCACCCCATTATAAAAGAAGCTGGTTTCTTTACAACATCATCACACCATCTAGGTGTTTTTTATGTGTGATCATATTTATCTACTTATGACTCCTTGGAAAACTATGGTAACCTTTACATAAAACAGAAGGGTGTAGCATAGTTTTGCACTGAGTCCGTCGATTTTGTTTAATTGTGTAATTTGTATGCTAATTACATGGTATTGTATTATTTAAGGGTATCCTCCATATTCAATTTTAACTGTACAGAATAACTTAGTAGTTACACAAACACGTTGGACAAGGTCTGTTATTAAGTGGTGGGAATTAAGTAACATTCGATGACAACGGGTTAGTTACTTATACATTAAAAAGAGTTAATAATTTGATTAAAATATCTTTTTCAATATGTGTATGACCTTTTAATAAAAATATGATCATTTATTAAAAACAAAATTCAAAATGGATGCTTCTGGAATATGGTACACGTCCTGGATATTTAAATAAATTAAACATTAAAGTAAACAGATGTCAGGCTACTGTGTAACTTTGGATTTTAATACAAAAACATTTTGTCCCTTAAACATTTACAGACATGTACACATTGTCAATATGTCATTTATTGTGCACATATTCTTTATGGCTTCTCCTCGATGTTTCTTCTTTAATGTTATAGCCATTTATGTTTCTCTTTCAAAACACCAGTCTGTTCAGACTTGAATAATACACATAGACCTAACTTGTTTTGTTGGTGAATAAAAGTCTTTGTCCACATGTGTTTTGTCTTTCCTTCTGTTGAAACTTCCAATCGTAGACAATATATTTGAAGCGGATTTGATAATACCATTTATAACATAAAAATACATAATATAATTATAATTTGTGTCATTTTATCGACGCCATTTCAAATATATTGTTTGCACTACCACATTACGATTGGTTTGCGAGTTTGTATTACTACATTTATTTTCCACAAAAGTGTGACATGTTATTCATGATGCACCGTCTTAATACTATTTAGTTGGCTATATAATTCATTTCAATGTACAGAATGTGTCGCTTTCTAGAGGCGATCTTGTTGTTTTCCCGTTGTAAAAAAAAACTCCAACCTAAGTCCCACTGACAATAACGCCAGCGAATTCACACTTTGGAACACCGATCGGCTGTTGAGTAGACTTATTGAACAAAAGGAGCACATGATTAAACTACTGAATACACGCAGAAAATTGTCCCGATTATAAGTTTCGCATAGTATTACAATTCGATTAGTATTTTTTTTAATTATTATTTTCAACACAACATTCTCATGCAATAAATATTGCAATAAAATATTGTGTATTGTATTCCATCTATATGTGTAGCGTAGTTCGGTGGAATAATGACGCACACAAATCGAACAATTGTTAATTGAAATGTATTCTACTATGTAGCACAACGCTTCCAAGTCCAAAATATATTTTTACTAAACAAATATACGTACGAGACTCCCATTCGAGAGATCCCGCAACTAAGAAACAAATCAACAACAAGGGTCTAGTTCCCTCAGGTGTGCTATACCCATTGACTGAATTTCGGGTAAAAAAATGAACCAATGTAAGTCATTACATCAAACAATTAACCTTTATAGGATCAAACCAATTTGTTTGATTGCGTTAAGTGTGTGTTAACCTGTTTCTGATAATTGCATTGACGTATACTGTGCATTTGTACACTTACTGTTACCTTGACACAAGCGATATACAAATTACTTTCTGTCATTCTATGTAAAACGACACGATTTAGTTCTTCTTTGGTCACAGAGCAATAATTTAACAGAAAGTGTGTGTAATACATGGCGGGTAACTTAATTGTATAATTCTTGATTTAAAATAAACTACGTGATATTTACATTTTCTTGGAATATAATCGAATGTAGTACAGATAGAGATGTCCAACGCAAACGGCATCTTGATTAGAGCCGTCGTTATCCTGTAATTTTTTGTCCGTGCTGCCGTCCGTCCGTGCTTGGTTAACTTCGACAGTTCCTACTTTACCGTCGAGCACTATTACACTTCGCTTTTATCACAACCTCACTCCAAACTAACAAAATATCATGGAAGTTTAGTAAGCATTAATTAACACGGCTCACACTTGTATTACGCGCCTATGAACTATGCTGTAGTCCATCCTGTTAAAACAGCAAACACATCAATATGTTAAAGTGAAGCCATTTTTCTTCTGCTTTAAAGCTAATACAAAAAAGGAAATTAGACTACTTTAGTTACGTGTTGAATACATACACGTTTATTCGGAACGAATATTTTAACTCCTCGCTTCGCTTCATAAACGTGTCTGTATTAACTCTAACCTAGTATTCACTATCTCCAGAACGCAATATACACCACAGTCTGACCACACCGCCATAGGAACCTGGTGAACTCCTTGTTAACGTTTTCAATCAGGGATCATAGAATCCCATCGTTGAACATCACAAAACGAAACATCCTGTATTTTCCGTATTTGTCAAAATCTCTTGGCCGATCTTGATATAAAACTTGTAAATCTGCATCCGCTGTATCGAGACCTTGTTTGTTAGATTTCATAAAAACATCCTTATCGTATTGTTTGTCTCATGTTCTTAACGGAAAACAAAATCGTAACGTATCCTGCCACATGAAGTTTTCAAATCGAGACCGGATTGTTACATAGCGCAACAAATAATACCTGAAGACGCCAACTCGTATTGATTCGTACTCAACATTGAAGTTTCAAAAAATATCCATGATCAGATACGAAAGACCACAGTGGGAACTGTATATATATTGCGCTTGTTATTTCGCTTCTTTTAATGCCCCCGAAGATGGGCATATAGTGATCGCACTGTCCGTCCGTCTGTCTGTCTGTCCGTCTGAAATTCCGTCACACTTTGCGTTTTGGTTTTGTGTTTAGGTTTCGAAAAATGGTCATAACTTTTGCAATATTGATCATAGCAACTTGATATTTGGCATGCATGTGTATCTCATGGAGCTGCACATTTCGAGTTGTGGAAGTTCACGGTCAAGGTCATCCTTCAAGGTCAAAGGTAAAAAGTAAAAAAAAAATCAAAGCGGCGCAGTAGGGGGCATTGTGTTTCTGACAAATAACTATATGTTCACCGTGAAGTATTCAGTGAATATATGACTTATTTTGTAATTCTAATGCTAAATATGTTTCGGATGAAAACCAGTGCGCTTTCATCACTCTTGGACAAATACCCGGGTCACACTAGGATTTACCAAACTCACAGCCGTCAGCCGTCAGCTCTCTATAGTACCGGTACCCAGCGCAATCACAAGTCTATAGTACCGGTACCCAGCGCAATCACAAGTACAATCTAACCAAATCTAGACAGATTATCGGTTTTTAACTTTGTTATGTTATGAAAATTAGTGATATTTTTTTTACACAATTGACCATTTAAACAAGGTTTTATACTAATAAATGTAAACGAACATAGAAAACAAGAGCACCGCATAGCGGATGCCAACGCTCGGCTGTGGGTGCTTGGATTTTTTTTTTACCGTTGACCTTGAAGGTCATCATAGACCTAGGCGTTTTCACCACTCAAAATGTGCAGGTCGATGAGATACACATGAAAAACCAACAAAAAATAAGGTTTTTCGACCTTTGACCTTAAAGGTTGACCTTGACCTTGACCTTTGACCACTCAAAATGTGCAGCTCCATGAGATACACATGCAAGCCAAATATCAAGTTGCTATCTTCAATATTGCAAAAGTTATGGCCAATGATAAAGTTTTCGGACGACGACGACGACCACGACGCGAAAGACGAGAGAGCTACGACAATACCTCGGGTTTTCTTCAAAAACAGCCGAGCTAATAAGTAAGTAAAATCGTATATAAAAAATAACATTTGAAGCGCCAGTCATCACGTGGTGTGCAATGAAGGCTGGAATCTGATAGAGTTATGTTCACAGCCATTTGAAATCTCTTCGCAGTAGTCGCGAGTCGCGACATTGAAACACGCATGAACAGAAGTAAAAATATTTCCAACACACGATGTAATAAATGACGATTAGTTTAATACATAAATAAATAGAGTTTTTATTATGTCTCAATCTTGTATATAGATACAGATAGTGAATAAATAAATAAATAAAGACAATCTATATTGAACGCATTTACATAATTAAGATTTATATATACACACGTGTATGTCTAGATTTGTCATATCGTCAAACTTTTGTTAAAACTATAATATTAATGCATTTCCAAAATTAAGACATGAACAAAACAAACATATATACACAATAAAACTATACATGCCACTTACATTAACTGCATTATGGCCTTTGGCCACGTGGCCAGGATCGAAATTTAATTATTTCTTAAACAGTGTTCATTGTACGTTGCGTCTTGCAGAACGCGGTTTGTTAGAAACTATAACAACAAACTGTTCATTGAAGACCATTTGGTTCGTTATGGGTCCCATTAAATTAGAGAATTCAGCATGTGTAAAAATGCGGAGCCGTCTGATGTTGTTCATTCAATATATCACATCTAATGCAAGTGTGCGACTATGAAATATCACAGCAATGGTAATACTATGAAAGAGAATGCACTGTTGGCGAAAAATGTAGCCCTACATTTCAACAGGTTGTTTCGTGACGACACTGTACGCCCATGCATTAAACCCGTTTATTTACCACGACACTTAATGACGTTTTTTTTCCATTTCATTCAATTTGAGGTGTGGGTGTTCGTCGTCGACTCGAGTTTGGCCTGCTTTCGTGACATTCACACGATCTGTACCGGAAGATCTTCATACTGTGCTGTCCCAGAATGCTGTACTCCAGCGTTATCAGGTGACCTTCCGGTCCGAGTGCGCATGCCTGGACCGTCCCGATGTCGTCTGTCGGACAAAGCAGTTGATTTAGCAGAATTCCGCGCTCCGTGTACTGGTTCACGGTGTGGTTTAGACTGTCGGCTACTATGATTTGGTCCGCCGGCGTCCGTAGCACGCCGCTCGGCATCACAGTAAGTCCTTCCGCGTTCGCTATGGGCTCGAACCTGTAGAGCAGAGTACCCGCGTAAGAGAAAAACTTGATTTTACAATCCTTGGGGTCACTCACAATCACTTCGTCTTTGTTATTCAGCGTTATATGGAATCCCGTAAAACCCTGCGATCGCCCGCCGATCGGGAAGTTGTGAAGCAGTTTGCCTCCCCTTCTGTACACTTCCACCGTCCGCCGTATTGTAGAGACTACAATGTTGAACTCCCGATCGCTAGCGATGGCGTACGGGTGCTCGCACGTGGCGAATTCAAACTTGAACTCGTAATGTTCATTAAACACTTGGATCCGCTTGTTGTTCTTGTCGGCGACGGCGATTTCTCCATTTGGCAATACCGTGACCCCCGTCGGCTCATCAAACTGTCCTTTCGCCGACCCCTTTGTCCCGAACTTCTTCTTAAAAACGCCAAAATGGTTGAACACCTGAATGCGGTTATTTCCGGTGTCCGCCACGAGAATGTCGCCGTCGTCGTTAGTTGCTAGACCACGTGGGTAGATGAAGTCCCCGTTATCTTTGCCCTTGAGCCCCACAGTAATAATCCGCTTGTCCGGTCTGCAAGGAATTCCAATTTGATATTTGCGATAAAAAAAGTCGTATTTCGTATCAAAGAGACGAAGTTGATGTGATATGTATTTAAATATGAACTCAAAGCAACCAAATGCAAGGTTTTTACCATTCCAATTTTAAATGATCGACTTGATCATACTTATTTTGTAATATGTCTACTCATATTACAGAGAGCACTACATTGCAGCACGGTGTTTATCTTACGAGATAAAGAGTGGTTACACTGTTTCCGCAATACATGTACATGTATTATTACAAACAGGACCCGTTTACAAACGGGTATAAACCTCAGGATTGGATAGTGGGGGACAAATAAATTAAACATAATTCAGCTCTCACTTTTTCCTCTTGCCCTCGCCGGGCCGGTTCTCGAGCTCCTTGTAGTGTAGGTCGTCCACACTGCGGCACGTGGCGGCCAGCCCCTGAGACAGCAGCCACGCCTCCCATTGGCGCTTGTCCTCATGGTCCTTGATCATCTCAACGCGGCAGTCGTGCACTGCGGAGCGGAGAGAGACAAACGCATCAACAAAGGTTATTGGAGGAAAACAAGCAACACCTCCAAAAAAGGTTAGCATATTTTTGTTACACGAATTATTATTTTAGCATGAATATGAACACCTTTATCATCGCCGTCGACGTCACAATAATAATAAAAAAAATCCTCCTCATCATCATCAACATCATCATCATCATCATCACCAAAAACTATACCACCATAACCCTCATTGTCGACGTCATCATCATCAAGCTTATCATAATCGATGTCATCATCATCAGTAATAGCATTATCTCCATCAGCTACACCATCATCATCGTCGTCGTAGACGTCAGTATCATCATACTCATCATCGTCGCCATCATCCGTATTGTTGTATGCCATCGTCGTCTTTATAATCGCTTACAATAATGATCATTTGAAAGCGCTCACATTTGGAACTACAAAACGCGCCATTAATCTAGGCAAACTAGCATTCTGCAAATCATGTATTTGTCATAAATGGCCAGTAAAAAAAATCTAGCTTGTCTACAATTCTAATTACATCAGAGCATCACACAAGCAATCCAGCTGCAAACACGGATACGTAATTGCCTTTTTTTGTACTTACAACACCAGGCCGGAGCTGAAATGTACGATTACTAAATCTACAAACAGCTCATAATTATGCGAGAGTCGGTTGGCTTTTCCTCGTGTTGCTCGACTGCACAAGGGCCCTGACTAATCAATGATCGCACGATATTAATCTTTTCCATAAATTGTTATTTTAGTTGTACATGTTTTGCTCAATTGGTCGTTCTTGGCTCAGTTACTATTTTTAAGTACCCCGGGTACTCTACAATGTACCCCGGGTAAAAATAAAATAAAAAATAAAGGCACCGGCCATGCTGCGGGGTACGTTTTAGTATATTATCCGTACCCCGGGTAATTTGTAGTATACCTCAGAGTTACCGGGGTACTTTTACGTGGTTTCTGATTACAAAATTGGTTTCATGATTGGACTCACTGGACAGCTCTCCACTGATGGATGCAAATTCATATTGTTCCCGGTCAAAATCCCAAAGTTGTGCCCGCGTACCTTTTGGTCTCCTTTGAAACACGTGCGGTGAGACATCGTGATAGAGCTCCCTGTTTGTGCGCGCCGGAATCTTCAGTTCCGGTGACGTGTAGCCATGGGAATACAACCGGAAGTGTGACTGAAAGTCCACCATCTTGGATCAAGTGACCGTTCTTCAAACACGACTGGTTTCCGGCTTTTTTAGGACTGTGTCAATAGACTCCCGACTGCCATCGAGCTCTATATCCTGTAGCTAGCACCTAGCATCTAGTCTACAAGATTGGGGTTGGATAAAACATGCATTAGAGTCATCCTGTAACAATATGTGTAGCCTAAGCCGTATGGGAAACTTTAAATGCAACAATAGCGGTATTATTATAATTTTTTAATGCAGGGTGGTAACAAAAGCTAAACATATGGACTAAAGAAACTATTACTTTCTAATTTGCTTTCTGCTCAACGCACATCTAAATACATTTGTACATTCAAAGTGAGCATTTCACATTTAAAACACACACTTTTGTAATAATTAACTTACAAATTACAACAAACTTTAAACAATCGTGTCGATTATGATCTTTTTGACGATAATGCTGGTGATGAATTGATAATGACGATGAGATACCAACAAAGATGGTGACAATTATGATTGTGGCATTGTTCATGTTGATGCTGAAGAAGAAGATGATAATGATCATGATGATTGTTTATATAATGATGCTGATGGTGCTGATGCTGCTGCTGCTTATGATGATGATGAATATTATTATAATTATTATGAGGATTATGACAATAATGGAAAAGAGGAGAGTGACACTTTATGTTACTGAACGTCGTTTTTATCGATAAGGTTGTCTTGCAACCGAACCAAGCAGAGACAGGGCATTACAATCAAATGCAGTTGCGAATGACAATGCGTATTCGATTATGGCAAACGTAAATATTTGTATAAGGTAAATCATCGTACAGTAGCCAAGTTTTGAAGTTCGCAT
Source organism: Dreissena rostriformis (assembly GCA_007657795.1). Taxonomy (NCBI): domain Eukaryota; kingdom Metazoa; phylum Mollusca; class Bivalvia; order Myida; family Dreissenidae; genus Dreissena; species Dreissena rostriformis. The sequence goes on along the minus strand of VMBQ01001441.1, from coordinate 171,046 downwards.
ACCGATAAAGTTATCATTATGAATTTTCAAACACTTAAGCTCGGCGTAGCACCTACGAACTGAATGTCAATACATCTACGTGTCAATACATAATAGCTTTAGTTCTATACTTGTTAAGGAACTTCACAATACTTTATACAATTATTTCACAATTATAAATCTGATTATACCCAGATCAGAACGGACTAGTGTATATCCTTTTGTTGATGTTTAGACTTAGTTTATGCTAAATGGGAATCCTGGTCAATACGGATATACATGTACTTTGATTGAATTGGCAACATTTTACATGTCTGATTTATATATGTACACGTTAATGCAGTTTTGTTTGAAAATATATGACTCTATATTTGCGTTCGAAGTTTCTGTATTCATTAAAAAATTAAAATATTATTTACTCCAACACGACCTAAGGGAAAGTGTATTAGTATTGTATCATGAAACATCACGTTTGACGACATTTTTCTTGTGTTTTATCAAATAAAATTATTTTTAACTGTAGATTAAAGTTTGATATTTACCGCTATTGAAAAATATCAAAATTGTTGCTACTCAGATCTTTTACATATATGATACACTTTTTATCCAACATAATTATGAAGTAAATGCAGTTTTCCCTATCGTCAATTCACTCACTTTATAAGTACATGTACTGTTTATATATTTTGACTGAGTATTAAAAACTGTAAATGATATTTCGCTGTATTAAAATATCTGAACATATCAACAGTAAACATAGTAACTCAGTAATAGCAAAAACATTGATACTATTAAATCCCATAATCAACAAATACTGAAAGGAAATTTAAATCCGTCTTACCTCAACACCCGTATATCCAAACGGTGGCTCGATTATGAATCTATCGATCACGGATATCGATCGCAAGAAGCTTTTTAAACCGGCGATGGCATAACTATTAAATTTAATCGCTGTTTTAAAGGTGTACTATTTCCGTCGAGGGCGCGAGTTAACTCCCTTGTTCGAGGATTAACCATTTCGCCGCGAGTTAACGCTCTAGTTTGAAAATAAACTTCTGTATCGGGAACTAACTCCCTTGTTATGGATTTGCTATTTAATAGCGAGTTAATTGCCTTGTTTGTGGATTCACGATTTTATTGCAAGTTATCTCGATCATACGTGGATAAATTATTTTATTACGATTAAACTCTCGTGTTTGTGAATCATCTTTTTTATTACGAATGAACTCTTTTTTATGGATTAACTATGTTATTGCAACTCCCTTGTTTATGGATTTTCAATGTTATCGCGGGTTGACACTCGTGTGCGGATATACTAATGTATCGCAAATTAAGGCACGTGTACGTCATTTACTATTATAACGCGAGTTAATTCCCTTATTCCCCTACTATATCGCGAGTGAATTCCCTTGTTTATGGATTAACTATTTTAGCGGGATCTAACTCCAATTGTACTGCGATTTAACTAACTCGTTAACTACGAAATACCGTTAATGCCATCGTGGTTACACATTAAAATCCAGAGGGCGACCATGCGAGAGTGCGAGAATGCGATGACGAGAGTGCGAGAATACGATGACGAGAGTGCGAGAATACGATAACGAGAGTGCGAGAATACGATGACGACAGTGCGACAATGCGATAGTACGATGGCGACAATGCGACAACGCGATAGTACGATGGCGACAATGCGATAGTACGATGGCGACAATGCGATAGTCATATCGTACTGTCGCCATCGTATTGTCGCTCAGTCGTAATCGTATTGTCGCACTGTCGTCATTATATTCTCGCACTCTCGTCATCGTATTCTCGCACTCTCGTCATCGTATTCTCGCACTCTCGCATTGTCGCCATCGTGTTGTCGCACTCTCGTCATCGTATTCTCGCACTCTCGTCATCGTATTCTCGCACTCTCGTCATCATATTCTCGCACTCTCGCATTGCCGCCATCGTACTATCGCACTGTCGCCATCGTATTGTCGCATTCTCGTCATCGTATTCTCGCACTCTTGCATTGTCGTCATCGTATTCTCGCACTCTCGTCATCGTAATCTCGCACTCTTGTCTTCGTATTCTCGCACTCTCGCATTGTCGCATAAAAGCGGAAAGTGTCATCCCTGATTAGCCCCTGACTGCACATACTACTCTGGGACGATATCTTACGCTCATGCATTAAACCCGGTTTTCTTAGAGCGAGGCTCAATGGTATTTTCCTTTTGTTCAACATGATTATATCGACATTGTAAATGAAACACTCAATACAGCAATTTGCGACTTTTATGAATTTCGAAACTGAACAAGACACAAATATTAAAAGATATATTTAACATCATAAATGGGCGTTGACAAGAAAACCTTCTAAAATTTAGAATCTTGTGCCTCAATTCTGCGATATGGTTCATCTTTAACTCGGACAAATTTCTTCTTGGCAACTCTTGACTCGTATTTATTTAATCTATTGTCGTCGTCTGTCTCGGTGAAGTCATACTGAAATACGCATTGGTAGTGACTGTTTCCGGCTTGAACGCTAACGATCCCTCGCGGGGCAAGCTTCGTGACGTCATACGGGTCGTACGTCTGCACGTACATGAGGGAGGGGACCCGCTGGTGCTGACTGCCCCAGTCCAGCTCGAAGTAGTAGCCGTACACGCTGCTACTCGTGCGCTTACCGTTCACGTTCGGCCAGTCTATCTGCAGTATAACAAACAGTCGATCAAAGACGTATTATATAGGTCTTTGAGTCGATGTATGCATAATCACACATAATGAATCAGTAAAAAAACAACGTTGAGCGGGTATCCTCTAATTGGTTAACGATTGATTGATTAAATAGCTTGGCAGCAAACAGTTTGGTGACAAAAAAAAGTTCTCTCGATTTACACATTTCGCATGTACACATAATATTAATAAGAACGTGTTTGACACCTTATCGTGTGTATGAGCAAATACATTAAAAGGATTTCAGAATATGGTACGAATAATATAGTGAAGTGGTAAGTGTATTGAAGACGCACAATAAAGGACGGATTCTTGCAGTATGCACGTACTGTATACATCTGTTGCAGCCCATCCAGGTTATACCCAATGATGACCACGGAGCGGTTAAAGCTCGAGTGCATTGAGCAGTGGGCGATCACAGGCCGCCCCATGTCCGCGAGCACTTGAGTGCGCAGCGGGGCCGGCTGGGAGCCAGTGACGCACGTGAAACTCGGGTCCCAGGCCATCGCGACCACCTTTTGCGGGGCAGTTCCGGCCGCCGTGAGCACGCGGTCTACACGTGACTTCTTGACGGGATTCAGCATCCGATCCAGACCGGAAGCGTCCACGTCCACCGGAAGGCAGGGGTCGGTGTGTATGACGTCATAAGCTTCGATGCCCAGCCAGAGATCCGTGTTCACAGGGAATGACTGGTTCCGGAGGGCGTCCCTTGCGGCTGCTAAGGCATCGAATACCTTGTACAACAAAATGACGTTATATTTTTTTCAACATCAATTATACCGCAACGGACGTACACGAAATTGCCCGAAGATTTCAAAGGAATTCGCCAACCACGACCATGATTGAAAGAATTATATGTTGCCTGCATTAATAGGAGTACGACTGAACTAACATTTAGTTTACGTACCTCAGAAATGCTGTTCCAGAAAACTTGTTCGTACGTGGTGTTAGTCGACAGAACCGGTAACTGTTCCCGGAGTACCGCGAACTGGCCAGGGTCCGCCTTTGAGATGACCTCTGACCTCTGCGTGACCCAGAACAGACCGGAAGTCCCAGAGCCTTGACCGTCCTTGACCATAATAATGTCGCAAAAACTGGCCAGAGTACTGAAAGCTTCCACGTGGGCGGTTGATGGTATTCCGTTCAACAGTTTGTTAGTGTTCACCAAAGAAGTCACACCGAGAGATGTGTTGTATTGGTGAATTAAGGGATGTAGTGTCGAAAACAGTTTCCCGTAATTCGTCTGCAAGGCGCTCGGTTTGTTTACATCCGGTAGCATGACGTCATCTGACCAAAAATATCCCAAGAGTGGGTACTGTTTAAACTTTTCTCTGTTAGACTGCATTATCCGCTGAACGAAGAGTAAATAAGCAATCAGCACAGGATCTTCGTTAGGAACGCTTAGAACTGCCACGGAAAGCCGAGGAATGCCGAAATACACCGACATGTTGTATCCCTGCGCCACCGGCAAAAGTAGTTCCTGAGAGTCGATCCCCGAAAACGCAGCAAATACTACTATGACGTCCCTGTCCGAATAATCACAGTAAGTGCTGAAACGAATAAACTGTTTTTGTTCGGTTGTTTTAAAATAAAGATACAAAAACAAGAAAGGAGCGACCTTTCTAATAAATGTGTATCATTTAAAGTATTGCAAAATATCCTTCACGATGTCTAATACATAATAATGCATTTGGGTAGAGCGGTTGTCCAGTCAAAACTGCGTCAGTTACATAATGTTACTCGAATACAATCGTGTAATGATAGTTTTGAATAGTTTATTACTTTAAATCCATTGGTATTACGATGCGAAAGTAGATCCTGTCCGAGACAATCATGACGTCAGAATCGGGACACACCAACATCTGTGACGTGTTGAAGTTTTCCTCATGTAGGTAGGTTGCGAAGCGTGTAACATTCGCACCACGTGACTGAAGTTGGGCGAGGGCGTCGTCAACACAGTGGGTGATAGTGCCGTTCTCGTGACGTGAGTAACACCACTGAATAAGTCATGTCATTATTGTAGTAAGTGGTGTACATCAACACCCTAGCAATACAATTACGTACCTATTGTTGTTATGTTATACCCTCCCCCCCCTGCAACGAGGTAGAGGGGGGCATATCGGGTAAATTTATTATGGTCGTCTGTCCGTCCGTTGTCCTTGACACAAACTTGTCCGACAAAGTTCTCCTGTACATGACAACGTGCAACATTAAAACGTACATTTACTCTTCCTTATGATACGAAAGTGTGCTTATTTTATTTTCTTATATATGCCCTATCCCGACTTCAACCAAACAGCTGGAACGCACGACCTTCACGGTCCCGTGACTCTTACCTGAAACTCCGGACTGGTCAGCAGTTCATCTCTGTCCACAAACTGGAACAGCGGCGCGCGCAGAAGCACGGTATCCCCTCCTTGTTCGGAGAATTCGTACAGCGTGGCGTTCCATTCACCGGAAGTGAAGCGCGACCGGAACCACGCGCCCGTCAACGGATACGGAGGCCCGAAGCCGCAGCTTCCGTGGTGTAGAAACAAAGTCAGTAAGACTGAGATCCAACATGCGTACACGTACGCAATCATTGTTTGAGCGTTGAATGCTTTGTGAAGTGTTAGAAGTTAACTTGGTGGCATGTGTCTGAATTCTTATCTTATACCCCCGATACACCGACTCCGTTCGAAGTACGTTCTGAAAAATGTGACTAAACGGGCTCGAACTGTGTGAGAACGGAGTGATCGTAGTAGCAACGTGTTACGAACTGTCTTCGAACTTTGTGGACGGCCTGGAACGGGGTTGAACGGGAGAGATGTTTCAGAACGTTAAGCCTACTCAAAATTTTCTTCCTCTTCCCGTTCTACAATTAAACATAGTAACAACGCAATGGAAACGGAATGGACGTACTAAGAACGGATATGTCGTACTAAGGTCGGGTAAGGAACGTGCCAGAACGTAGTGCGATCGGACAGAAATTACCTGTACGATGCCGCACCGATCGAGTCCGTTTCTTGTCTAGATATTTGACTACCCGACCTGGACGCAGATCCATCATCTGAAGCTACCGGAGACCTCCTTTTTATTTTTAGTTTTGGCAGGTTCAGGATTGTCAATACCTTGTGCATTTTCTTGACTTTTTTTCAGTTGAGGTATTGATTTGTGTTTTGGGGGCCTTCTGCAATCGCTCCATTAGTAACATAATATACATAAAAAAGAAGAAGAATAAAGTCCGTTACTGCAATTAACCTAACTTTGCATCAAGATTCTGCATTCGCACACAAAATAGCTCCGATCGCATGGTATTAGTATTAATGCGACACAAAAACACTGTGACGAAGTACATCGGTATTTTCCGTTGCAAAAATTGACCAATCAGAAGATGTCAAAGCTATCGGAAATTGTTTGATAGTTTAATAATACATATTGCGGAGCCGAATGTGTCTGCCCGCCTAGCGCAGTCGGTAGAGCGCACTGTTAAACGCAGGGTCGTGTGTTCGAGTACCACGTTGGGACTGTTGGGTGATATTTTTTTCCCTAGTATTGAATGGATCTACTTAATTCTTGGACAGAACACCCCTTTGGAAAAGACGTTTCTGTTGACTTTTTTTACCTTGAACCCTGGTTGACATTGACCTTAAGTATCCAATTGCTCAAAAACTAACATTTGCCGTATCTTACTTGATACTGAATGGATTTACTTTATACATTGACATCCACGGAGGCCCGTGTACTTAGGCAAGAACGATCCAGAAACCTTACTGTACTAATTATCACTAATTATACTAAATTACTGCAATGCTTGTGTTTATCAAATCTATGTCAAGTTTGGAACTACCGATAGGTAAGTGTATTATATCTTCGCAGTTTAGCTATCAATTGGCAAATACGACAATGACTTGTTTTAAAAAGCAGCATTTACCTTTTAACCCAATCGCTAAATCATATAATGTTGACAGCCTGCCACCCTTCCTTACTTCCATCTGTTTTCTTCCAAAAAGGTGATTTGTTGGCATCACGGTGTATAGTGTTTTAACGACCACAAAATTTGAGCAAAATCGCCCCACCGGTACATTGAGAACTTTGATTTTAATTGCGGCAGAATTTAGCCGCACCTCAAATTTGGCGAAATTATTTCTTGGAGGCATTACAAATGTACGTCTGACTCTGGTCGGCTCAAAGCGTGAAACATAAATGAGAACTGGCAGGAACGTAGTCGGTTTTATAATCGCCGTGCAGAACGTGACTGCAACTACGTTCTAAACGTCGTAGTAGGACGGAGTGAGAACTGCCTTTAAACGAGTTACCACTGCACTAAGAATAAAGAAGAACTGCGTACTAACGTGATCGAACTAGCTGAGGACGGGCTCGGTCTGACTGGAAACGGTATACAAACGGGGACAATGGGAAACTTGACCCGATTTGAACTGGATAAAGACGGACTGACAACGGGAAAGGACGGGATAGGAACGTGCTGCACGTAGCGCGAACTATGTATGAACGTCATTCAATCATATTTTAGTGTGTTTTTTTCTGACCAAAACTACACGTTCAAGCAAGTTCACATCCCGTTCTACATTTTCTTCAGAACGTGGTCGAACGACGAGTCGGATAAATTCAATTACACAATGATACTGACATAGTATTCTAGTTATCCCACAGCTAAATGATGTTAAAGAAGGAAAATCTGAGTGTCAGATAAATGTAAACTTGTGCTTTACATGCCTACCGGCCTTTACACTGCTACTTCATGTTCATAGCGGACTACTTTTATGCATTTCACTTCGGGTTAAAGGTCAAATGAAGTTAAGAGATGTAGACGATTTAACTTATTCCGTTGTATTAACATCATTATTAATTTGTTCTTTAATGTTAATATAAACATGATAGGTATGGTTATATTTCAATACAATGTACCGACAAAGAATAATTATCGTAACTATCAATCCAAAACAGCGTTTCTTTAAAAACAAGGCTTGTCACCATAGGATGACATATGCCCCTTTTTTCCACATTTTTCTAGACCTAAAAGCAAAACCTAAACGCAAAGTGTGACAGAATTTCAGACGGACAGACAGACAGACAGACAGACAGACAGACAGACAGACAGACAGACAGACAGACAGACAGACAGACAGACGGACAGTGCGATCACTATATGCCCAACTTCGGGGGCATAACAAAAAAAAAACTGAATAAAAAAAAAATCAAACTGCATACGCCTGCTGACGTAATCAAGTCAAGACAAGACAAGACAATTTATTTCGTAAATAAAGGCCACCGGCGCAAAATACAATATAAAATCATGTCACAATTTACATGCATGAGTTGTGAATATGTTTATGTTTATACTTTTCGCATTAAGATATATATATATAAAGCAAGTTTCTTCAATGTCAGATCATTTTTCGTTTTCATCAGATTAATAAAATCGATTTCTTCTCTGTTTCCACTATACCAAGAAAAAAGATGAATGTTACGTTCTTCGTGAAATTTAGAACAATAAAAAAATACATGAAATTGGTTTTCAATAACACAAATGTTTTCTACATTAAGACAATGTGTACACTATCTAACATCATGCTTTATACCAAGATGTCGTCCAGTTTGAATAAGAAACTTGTGGTTGGAACAACTGAACTTTGCAAATGCTTTTCTGTAGTAAAATGATATTTTAATCGAAATATATTTTTCTGGTTCAAGCAATGACTTATACATTCCATGATAGGTTCTGGTTAATTCGTGGGTTCTGGTTGATTCGTGGGGAACGAGATCGCATGAAATCCATTGATAGAACGTTCGCACACGATGCAGTTCGTTCAGAAAAATGTTTTGACGCATTCACCATCGTTTTTCTGATAAAAAATGCGACAAAAACATGTGAATATTGTAATTCATAATAACTTGATATGTTTTATCAAATATTTCCTCCTTTATGTGTTGTTCATATAGTGTGTCTAAGCAACACACAATCTATTATTTATGAGTATTTTCCACACTAAATCGTCTGTTGGCATGTTTTCACAAGAAATTAACCTTCCCTGCAATGTCAGTTTAAAGGCTATTTATAGTATGCAAATCTTGAAATTCTGGCAGCCAATCAGAACCCACGGTTTTACAGGAAGCTTGTTTTCAAGATGGCAGTTTGACCATGTCAACAAAATCGATTTATTTTGATGTTAAAAGACGATAAACATTTGGAAAAAAGCAACAAATCTTAAAGAAGAAAGGTTAAGAATTATTTTCATAATGATTCATGGTCATTTATTTATAAAATATGTGTGATGTAACATTTTTATGAAAATTACCCACGACTTAACCAGACTATAGCATA
>VMBQ01001441.1:137574-160259 GCA_007657795.1 Dreissena rostriformis | reverse complement strand
AATATTTATTTATTGATTCAAAGTGAAAGACAAGCACTTTCATTTTCAGGTATAAAACTTAGTTTAAACATTTTTATAGTCTTTGACAGTGATACTTGTTGCATTGAAATTGTACAATCAAGTATGTAAAAAATAAACAGGTAAATCTGCACAATGAGTAACTGTTAAAACTGCACATGCAAATAATTGTATAACATGACTATAACTAATAGTATGTTAATTTATTTGACATAAATAAATTGGTAGAGCCTGCAACAAGGTTGTTTTTTGTTCAATTTCAGTACAACAAAACGGTTGTTTAAGTTAAAGACACACTTTTTTAGGTGTGCGCTAAACGTGTGTCTTTTAAGATAAATCCCTCTAAAACAGATTGTCTGATAAAAGCGCACTTATCAAATAAAAGACGCACATCCCAAAAGAAAAACACACTTTTGTAAAGAAAAACGCACATCTATAAATTTAAAAACACACTTCTTAGATAAAAGACGCACTTCTTAGATAAAAAACGCACTTCTTAGAAAAAAGACGCACATTCTGCTCACATCTACACTCAAAAGCGCACTTACAGAAGAAGAAAACATACAAAAAACAAACTGTTTCCCTTAAAAAACGCACTTGGAAAGAAAAACGCACAAAATGCGCACTTAAGCGCACTTTTGCACACCAAAAACACACATATTAACAAAAAAAACACAGAATTAACGCACTTTTAAGTGCGCTAAATGTGCGTTTTGTTAAAAAGTGATTTTTTTTTCAAGAAGGGATATGCCACCCTACCGGGGGCATAAAAACTATTCCAAATATTAACATGTTGTAGGTTAATTTATTTTGCTAAATAGAATTCTTAAACAATAATATATAATTTGTGAACACGTTCCTTTATTATACTATAATTTATACAGAAATAAATCCGCAAAAATATGATTATCTCAGCGCTGAATGACAATGTAATTTTCAGATGCTTATGAGTCGTGTTCTGAGAAAACTGGGCATGATGCAGGTGCGTAAAGTGTCGTCCCAGATTAGCCTGTGCAGTCCGCTAGGGCTAATCAGGGAAAACACTTTCCGCCTAAACTGGATTTTGGCTCAGAAGAGACATCATTTAAATGAAAAATTCCATGCGGACTGCACTGGCTAATCTGGAATGACAATTTACGCACAAGCATTATGCCCAGTTTTCTCAGAACACGACACATATGATTAACTGAAAATGAAGAGAAAATTGATCGAGGATAACATTTCACGCTAAACTTTGAGTAAATCAAGAAGGAAAATACAACTGTATCCATACACAATGCATACACATTTTGTTTAGTGTACACATGTGGTAACTTTATGATTAGGAGTTTGTCTGGAGTATGATGTGGGACTCTACAAAATGATAACTGCACAGAAATTGAAAATCACTTTATTTTGAAATGGTAATAACATTCATATATATTTATCTCAATCAACATATTTTCACCAGGAACAAAAATATATCATTTTTAATGTCCAGCCATTGTATATCTAAAGAATGGAATCTAATATCTAAAATAAATTACTATTATCAATAGATTTTCTCTGTTTAAATTCTTCACAGCACATCCACGCAAAAAACACAAGTATTTGTAAAAATAAATGCATAAATATCGTAACTGAAAGTACCAAAAAGTATATATATAGATATGTTGTTGTTGTTTTTTATATAAAATAGTTGAATGTTACTTTTATTGTGAAATACTGTTAAAAACGGAAATAAGTGTTTGTTTACAGTATAAAATTTACAATTATAAAGGAAAAGAGCAAAATTTCAGAAACGTTTGTCTTCAAAAGAAAAGCAGGTTATACACATAAACAAATCAAAATCAATAAATGCATAGTATAAGATTGTACATTGTTATACACACATATATAAGGAAAATAATCACATTTCAAACCAAGCACAAGAAAAACAATATATCACAAATTTGTAAATGAAAACAAATCACAATATAAAACAAAATAGTACATCACGTTAGTCAGCTTCAATACTGTAGTGTAAATCGGAAAAATCAGTATTCACAAAATGTATGTACAAATTATGCTAAATCAATATTTTCCAACATTATATCACAAAAGTCCAGATGCATATTTCATTGCATACTAAACATGGTTGGACGGCAAAACTCAAAACTGGACGGATTGTCACTATCACCGATAATAACAAAAATAATGTATTAAAAAGGTTTACTTATACAAATATATCATATCTCACATTTAGATTGTGGAAAAATAACACAGATGTCATAGTAAATAGGAACAAAAATGCACACCAATCAGGTTAATACTGTCATACAAACAATTTAAATTTGAAAATTACACAAAAAACGTGCTTTAATTAAAAACTTGCAAAACAATGAGAAAAAAAAGCAAACAACATCACTGTAAACAAGCACACAATCTCATTTTTGTTGTTAATTTCACAACTTAAGTACGATGGAAACCGATTTTAAATTATCAAAAAGAGTACATCAATAGTATCAATGTCCTCTCACTTTTCTGTCACACAGAATCGCAACACAATTCACATTCCTTGCGCCCGCCGCAGTTTTACTTGGTGTCGCAAAGCAGGGCCACACCGCGCAGAGTCCAGTGGTCGGGGTTCTTGTTGGTCTTCAGTTGGAGTGGGAATATGTATGTCAGGTCGGTACGCTTGGGTTTCTTGTACACTGGGCACATGTAGATTGTCAGGGAAGGCCCCTTCTCTGTGTTGGTCGCAAACACGTGCACCACTGGTATGGGAGTGTACAGGACCTTTGGTGTGGGCTCGATGAGGCGGGCGTTTCTACGGTCCCAGCCTGCGCCGTCGAGGTAGAGCCCGTAGATGTACACACCTGGAATGGAGCAAGAAGTACATGTATTAATATTGTGCAATTAACTGATTTAAGGTACAGTCCAAATGGAAATAAGCAAGAAATTTATGGATAAATAAAGTGGAAAACAAAATCTTTAATGCATTCAAAAAACATAATACAATTCAATGCATCATAATAAAGGGGCATTCAGTGTATACCTCTTAATCTAAAATAGTATTTATGCGTTAAAAACTTGCTGTCCAAAACTAGAACAACCAAAGTGAAAAAAAAAACTGGCTAAAATATACGTTGTCCGAAAAAGTAGTTACCTTCATTTGGAGGACTGTGGACGTCTTCCTTCATCATCTTGGTGACCTCATTGTCGAGTACGACATTGTCGAGGGCCCAGCCCTTGTGGGCTCGCGTGATCTCCTGTCTCATGGCAGTCAGGAAGCCCTGGGAAATGGATATGGGAAATGTTCTGAGTGGCCCTGGCAGAGGCATATGTCAAACATTGTAAGAGAATCTGTTTGTCCTTAAAGAAACAAGTACCCAAAAAAGTACGTAGGTATTTAAACTTGTTTTTGTTTGTAGAGCTAGGTAGCACAAAGCAAAGATATTTCCTCCATTTCAGACCAGTTCATCTATAAGTCTTATTACTGAATACTCACGGTGGGATATTTCCTCCATTTCAGACCAGTTCATCTATAAGTCTTATCACTGAGTACTCACGGTGGGGACCAGTTCATCTATAAGTCTTATTACTGAGTACTCACGGTGGGGACCAGTTCATCTATAAGTCTTATTACTGAGTACTCACCCATTTCAGACCAGTTCATCTATAAGTCTTATTACTGAGTACTCACGGTGGGTTCATATATAAGTCTTATTACTGAGTACTCACGGTGGGGACCAGTTCATCTATAAGTCTTATTACTGAGTACTCACAGTGGGATTGAAGAATCCTGTCATCCAGAAGGTGGTGGGGCGCCCGTCAAACAGCCACGAGTTGAACTGTGTGTTGCGGTCCAGGAGGTCAGTGAACCAGAAACCCAGCGTCGCCGACTCCCAGGATATCTGAGAAGGACGGGTAGTTGTTGACTTTATTAAATTTGTTGAGGTCATATTTCGAAGGCTCTAGACTACTGTATGTGATAAAGAATTTTTGAGCAGATAGAATTCTTTTGAACAAAACCCTTGATAAATTCTCCCATGATAGCATTGTGAAACGTAAATTGGATGCATGTATGTATTGACAAATTTGTTTTTATTGCTGTACTGGTATACAAATTCTACACTATGTGGAGAAATATCTTCTTTTTTTTTTCAAATGAAACCTTTCCATAAACTTAAATTTATTTGAATTAAGTTAAACACTGAACATTTTTTATATAAAGTCTAAACATTCATACCCTTTTGTAGAAACACACCAAAAAACACGCACTCAAAACAACAGAAAACAGCTTCAAATGCAAGTTTACCTTTTTCCATGATGTGGGCACACGAGCATCGAACATGTTATCGAGCGCGTCCCTCAAGTTCTCGCTCATGATGATGGTACCGTCGATGGCAAGCTTGAGGTCCTTGAGGTCGAGTCTCACCCTCGTGATGACCCGTTGCATGCGGTCGATCTCCTGGCGCAGGAAGATGTTGATTGGCTGCAGGTGACCCATCTTACGGAGGCGCTCTTTCACCTGTGTTTGTATAGGAACGCAGTTCAGTTTAGATGTTTGTTTGTTTTTAATTTAAGCCTCGTTCTGGGGAAAACTGCGCTGAATGGGACGACACTTTCGGATTTTATTGAATTTTCAGTTTAAAGGAAGTCTCTTCTAAACAAAAATCCAGTTTAAGCGGAAAGTGTCGACCCAGGTTAGCCTGTTCGGATTGCACAGGCTATTCTGAGATGACACTTAACGCACATGCATGAAGCCCAATTTTCACAGAAGGAAGATTATTTGATTATAGTATAAAGAGAAGGGATTATTTGATTATAGTATAAAGAGAAGGGAAAACTAGTTTTTTTTTGTCTACTTTGTATTGAGTTCAGATAAAAATTACCATAATCCATGGGGGTTATAAATTGTCATTTTAACTAATGACCTCAAATTCTGTGTACTTCTTATGATTAAAGTTCATCTAGATTCAAACATTTGAAACAGATACCAGACAAAAAAAAAGGGGGCCAGTCAACGGTAAAAGGGGCTGGGCCAGTCAAGGGGAAAAGGGGCCTGTGAAGGGGAGAGCTAACCTCATGGGCAATGTAGTCCTGTGGCAGTTTCTCCAGCATGTCGTCTGCCAGTTTGTAGACGACACTTTCACGGGTCTCACCACCTCCACCACCCGCGTCCTTCGGCTGGATGTTCACAATCGTCTCTAACATTCGATTGGCCGTGTTCGTAGAGTAGCTGCACAATGAAAACGGGTTTTTAATTAGGCATTATTAGGTGTTTTATTTATGTGTTTGTCTAGAAGTTGCATTGAAGAAATCATATCCAACATTCCGTTGGACGTGTTTGTGGAAAAGCTGCTGGAAGAAATGGGGTTCAAACAACCATTTGTTATTCTTTATTCATGAAGTGCATAAATAAATGTTCGAGGATTAGCTACATTTAATAAATATGGGTTTTATAATTAAGGAAAGCGTTTTAAAATTATTTGTATCCCATAATCCTGCCTGTATTGACGAAATAACAACCTGTGGTATAATCTAGGCTGAATTTCCAGTATGTTGTATACACCCATCACACAAAGTACAGAACAACATCATTTTGTTCATTTTTGTGACGTCATTTAATACTTTTTTTTGTTTGGTTTATTTTAGTGGTTAAGATTTCCAAACCAAAAATAAACAAACTTATTGAATACACATTTTACATTCAAATTACAAATATGAATTTTTTTTATTATAAATCTTAAGAAATAAATCATAATTTGTTGTTGTTAAAGACCTTAACACTGACAACATTTACAGATACAATGAAAATATCTCTGGTGTCTCAAAATTTGACCCTGGCATGCCAAAATAGGTCTTATGCCGTATGCAGCCTGCGAAGATCAAGACCAGCCTGCGCATCCTTAAAAATCATGAAACCTTGTTTAACGTTATAGCAGGCAGTCTGGTCTTGCAATTGGTCAGTCTGGTCTTGCAATTGGTCAGTCTGGTCTTGCAATTGGTCAGTCTGGTCTTGAGCTACGCTGGTCCCAAATGACATATTACCGATTTTCACATGGCGAGGGTCATATGTTAACAATAACAGTACAATATCCCAGTAAACAGTGTAGTGCAGTACTAGTCACAATGGAACAACTTACCGCCTAATATCATGCCGCAAATATATGTGAAGATGGTTGATTGGAAAGAGATATTGTTTTTTAGAAAGTACCTTCATATGGGAATTATGCAAGTTTTCTTCAAGAAGGAATAACTACCAAAGAGGCTGCCTTTTCCACCTTGTGAGCATTTTAGTTACATTCATTTTACAATTATTTTATCTGTGTAACAAACAGCTGCTCGCCAAAAACCATTCCCTCTCAATATCAACTTATTTTATTACAAGAATGTAAGAATTAGGAAATTCTGTATTTGTTAATCAATTAAGGATAGAGAGACATACATTGATCAAGCTTTCAATTCATTAAAGATTGTCTGTAAAAGATTTGATATAATTTGATTGAATATAACATAAAAGTATTGGTCAACATCATATTACAAATATGAAATGCACGATCATCAGAATATAAGAAATATGTAATGGTCAACTAGATATGTACCTTGTATGATCAATGCATTTTAATATAAGAAAGCCCTAATACAGAGAGGCTACTACATGTACATACGTGATGTCTGCGTTGGAGTGCAGTCCAAAGCACTCGGGGCTGTCTGACAGGGGCAGACTTTCAATGTAGCCCGCATACTCCGTCATGTTCTTGCATTTCGGTATCTTGTAACCTGTAGAACAATGAGATAGTGAAGAAATAGTTGCATGGCACTTTAATGTTTTAACCCTTTGAGCGCTGGAACCGGATTTTGAAGGCCTTTGCAAACAGTTAGGATCCAGATGAGACGCCACAGAACGTGGGTCTCATCAGGATCCAAACTGTTTGCTATTCTGAAAGTATTCTTAGAAAAAAAATCAAAGAAAATGCGAATTTAAAAAAATTTATCAGACAACATTTTAGCAGACGACAAATTTCCCAGCATGCAAAGGGTTAAAAACATACTGTAAATTTTTTATTATTCTTGGGACATTATTTTTTGTTGATGTTGTAGGTTGACCAATCCACAAATTTAAGATCCCAACAAATAGTTAGTTTGTTGTTTGTTTGTTGTTGTATTTTTTGGCCAAAATCAGAAATCCACTAATAACTTTTCCAAGAAAAGGTTGTTTTTTTAACAACTAGATTTCATGCCAACAAATATAAATGATTTTACAGAATATGGACTAAAGTAAACTTGATTTGGGTATAATACTGTATATGGGTAAATATGTAAACTTCCTACATTGAGGACTAAAAACGATACAACTTTTGAGTAATTTAGCTTTCTCTTAATATTAAAAAAAATAAACAACTTTCTAAACAGCCCGCAACAAACCGGTAAAGCAAAAAAAAATAAAATAAGAAACAGCAACTTCAATAAGCTGTTTTTTTTAAATAAGAATATTGGGCCGTTTTTTATAATAATTTTTATATTGTTATGTAAGCTTTACATTTTGCAATAAATATTGTAACAAGGGACAAAATTGTCACAAAACCAGGTTTTCAATAAAAAAAAGTCTGATAAAGGGAGACAACTGCAACTCAAAATGTGCATTGCTACTGATTGTTCATCACAATTACCCCCCTTGTTTCAAAATCAATCTGTTTTTCGACCCCGTGACCTAGTTTCTGACCCGGCATGAACCATATTCGAACTTAACCTAGATATTGTCTGGATACAACTTCTGACCAAGTTTCGTAAAGATCAGATGAAAACTATTTGAATTAGAGAGCGGACAAGCTTGTTCCGCCCGCCCGCCAGCCCGCATTCGCCAATCTAATAACCAGTTTTTTCCTTCGGAAAACCTGGTTAATAAAATTATAATTTGCAAATAACTTCATACACTACCAAACAGCATAAATTTATTAATAAAGACTACTCTTCAAAATGAACCCTGACTTTTGATATTAAATGAGCCGAATGCCGGGAAAACTGGGCCAAATGCATGTGCATAAAGCATCGTCCCAGATAGGCCTTTGCAGTCCGCACAGGCTAATGAGGGACGACACTTTCCACATTCATGGTATTTTTTTATTTAAAGGAACTTTCTTCTTAGTGAAAATTCAATTTTAGCGGAAAGTGTCATCTCTGATAAGCCTGTGCAGACTTTACGCCAAGCATTAAGCCCAGTTTTCCCAGAATGTGACTCAAAGTACCCCATCTTACCGGTGTAGAATGCGAATGTATCTGTGAACATGTCTTCACTGAACTTTTGATATTTGTGTCATGTTCTGAGAAAGCTGGGCATAATGCATGTGCGTAAAGTGTCATCCCAGATTAGCCTTTTACAGTCCGCACAGGCTAATCAGGGACGACACTTTCTGCCTAACTGCATTTTCGCTAAGAAGATACATCATTTAAACAAAAAATCCCCAAAAAGCGGAAATTGTCGTCCCTGATAAGCCTGTGCGAACTGCACAGGCTAATCTGGGATGACAATTTACGCACAAGCATATTGCCCAGTTTTCTCAGAACACGTCTCATTCATCTTACCGGTGTAGAAGGCGAACGTATCTGTAAACATGGCTTCACTGAACCAGACGCGAGCATACGTGTTGAGGAGGCGCTTGTCATAGTCATCAGTCACACGACCTCCATACTGCACCTCTCCTATCATGTAGCGCACAGTTGTCCAAGACACACCCTAAAAATACACATATCAGGTGAAAACTAGTTATCTTTATAAAAAGAACTCCTCCCGCCTTAACCCTTTGAGCGCTGGAACCGGATTTTGAAGGCCTTTGCAAACAGTTTGGATCCAGATGAGACGCCACAGAACGTGGCGTCTCATCAGGATCCAAACTGTTTGCTATTCTGATAGACTAAGTGGTCTTAGAAAAAAAATCGAAGAAAATGCAAATTTTAAAAATTCAGCAGACAACATTTTAGCAGACGACAAATTTCCCAGCATGCAAAGGGTTAACCTCCCTAACTCCAAATCCTTTCCAAACATGAATTCTGTGAGAACTAGAGTGTGGTTTTTATTATTTTAAAACTCAGTGCAAAGATAAGAATAGTTATGAGCATAACTGTACTCAAACATAGTCAAAGTCAGGTATGAGAAGTTTAAGTCTTTCTATCTTATCAAAGTAAGAAGCTGATCATTTCCTACTATCTGACATTGAAAATATACAAACACCGATAAAAAATGTAAAGTTAGCATTATTCAACAGCAGAATAGTATTCTTGAATGTCAATAATTCAAAAACAGGATTCCATTTAGTCCGTCAATAAAAGTTCTATTAAGCATGAAAATCTAAATTTCAACACATTTTCACCAGTCCAGACAACAGCCATACCTTCTTTGGATCAACATCGTCCAAATGGTTCTGTACGAACTGCACGGTGGCAGTGAAATCTGATTGGTTGAACTCGTACGGGATGTTCCAGCCAATGGGGCCGAACTTCCTGCGTTCCTGGACCGTCGTGTGCAAGAACGCGACACCGTATAGCATCGGCTTCCACTGTGGCAGGTTGCTGTACTCCAGTTGCTCCTGAAATTTGACAGACATCCGAGAGTGAGTACTGGACTTGATAAACAAGCAGATAAGAGAATAGATCTCGAGTTAAGTGGATTTGGATATCAGCTTAAAAAGTCATCGTTGATTAAATTACAACAAAAGTGCCATTTTGTAACAAAATATGCCCGTTTCACGGTCCTGGGCCCTTTTGCTCAAAACTATAACCGCCAGTTAAGGTTACCATAAGTTCTTTGAACATTTTCTGTAAGTTATTGCAAATCTCAGAATTTCGAATAAAAAAAACACAATCATTTGTCACTTGTGCGATAACAGCATCAGTCAGAAAACAAAAATAAAACATTCCTATTTTCAATCACTTAACCCATGCATCTGAATAACAAACTATAAGCACATATGGATCTCTTAAATTTGGTTTGTTTTGATATTTTGTATTATTTTACAGTAATTAAGTGTTATCAAGGAGGTCATCTTACCTATTCACACTTTTCCTGAGTTAGATTGATCCCCAGTACCAATGCACATACCAATGCCAGAAAATGAAAACAGCCCTACTTGCATCAGCCGTAGCGGAAGATCGGACATAAAACTAATTTCATGACTAATTCCCACCAAAGTTAATAATCTCCACCAAAGTTAATAATGTTCATCAAAAATAATAATAAATATGTGGCTGAGCTGGGAATCAAACTTGCAATCTTCCAATTTGCAGTGCAGTACTCTACCGACTGAGATAGTCAAGCTTAACGGTGATGACACACTAAATTACCTGGGTGACAAGAGCGTAAGTACGCTTGAGTCCAGCCTTGACCCCCTGTGGCGGCTCGTTGGTGAACTTGATGGACGACTGCAGAAGGTTGATAGGGAACTTCTGGTTCTCCTCTGACGTCAGCCAGCAACGGAAGGCATCATGTACTGACTCAGTGGTTGTGACCTGAAGTTCGGTTTACCATATTGTGTTTACAAATGAGTGAGATAGTTTGGTTTACCATATTGTGTTTACATAGTTCTATGAGTAAGATAGTTTGGTTTACCATTTTGTGCTGATATAGCTCTATGAGTTAGATAGTTTGGTTTACCATATTGTGTTGATATAGTTCTATGAGTTAGGTAGTTTAATTTACCATATTGTGTTGATAGAGTTCTATTAGTTAGTTTGTTCAGATTTGTTTGCTATTTTGAACATTCCGGACATAAGATGGATAAATGCTACATGAAGCGTAGTTAGTGAACCTGGCTGTATTCTATTTTTATATTGTCCTTTAAAATCAATGAAAATGAACATGTATATAAACTTTAAAAACCACTACAAAATCAAAATCCATGTTATGATTGTCGTCAGCTTATAACTTCCAGGACATTTGCAGTTGGCATATTCCATTATTTACAAGTTAAACACTGAGCACATTTACATCCACGCTTGCATGCATAAATAATATAAAATACATGGACACAAACTAAATGACTTGATAAGGACAAACTTGTACTCGAGTCATTTATGAAATCTCAAATACTCAAAAATCTGGATAAACACTTAAATTAATACAAGCCGTAAAGATGTTCATGTACAGTTTCCATGATAACTCAGATGTTCATGTACAGTTTCCACGGTAACTCAGATGTTCATGTACAGTTTCCATGGTAACTCAGATGTTCATGTACAGTTTCCATGGTAACTCAGATGTTAATGAAAAGTATTCATGGTAACTCAGATGTTAATGTACAGTATCCATGGTAACTCACGGTATCCAACAGCTCGTCCATGAAGTCCAGTCCAAGATGGCAGTTCTGCAGCAGCACCCACTTGCCCTCCGCCATGGAGACCTGCAGCAGACGGCGGGCGTGCACGTCCTGACCTTGACCCATGGAGATGGCACTGCACTCTGAATTTACAAGTGGAGCCTCGTTTTAAGAAAACCGGGCTAGCATTTGCGTAAAGTGTCATCCCAGATTAGCCTGTGCAGTCCGCACAGGCTTATCTGGGATGACACTTTCTGCTTTTATGGAATTTTTCGTTTCAAGAAAGTCTCTTCTAAACTAAAATCCAGTTTCAGCGGAAAGTATTATCCCTGATTAGCCCGTGCAGACTGCATAGGCTAATTTGATTTTTACGCACATGCATTAAGCCAAGTTTTCCCAGAACGAGACATAGTGGATCACATGCGGTATAAAAGAACAAAAACAACCCTTTTCAGAACATACACAAACATTTTGAAAATAAATGTATCAAATTAATATCTGCACTCTCCATATGAACAAAGATCACACAGTATAGAATAAAAAAAAATCCCTTACTTATAACATATAATTAAGTTATAGAAAACCCCTCTGAACTGCATATCCAACAAGCCGAAGACTGAAGTCCATAAGTTGCATAAGTGGCCAATGCCAAGTTATTTTAAAATTCCCTGATAAATTATTAATCAACAGTCAAAAGAAACTCCATTAATTCATAATCTTTGCAACATCAACCTTTTAAGGAACAGATGCTGCTTGTCTCAACACTTTTAACATATTCAGCAAGCTGATTTTAAAATTCCGGCAAAACACAAAGAGATTACGTACGTATGTTGAGTTTCTTGGCGAGCAGCATGATGTTTTCAGTGGGATCGGAGCCCATCGTGAGGAAGCAGATGAGAGGAGTGCGCTTGTTCGACTCTTTGTGCATGTCCTCCATGTTCAGGATCACTGCCTCAGCGAACTGGAGTATGAAATGAGAGATGATTTGAGCCATATTGTGCGAAAATGGGTCTAAAGCCATGTGCGGCCAGCGTACCTCAAGAACAGGCTGCACATCCACGCACAGTCTGGTCTGGAGCTACCCTGATCGCTAATGTGACCACGAAACCTTGCGTGCGGCACTTTTTAGCAGACAGAATAGCTCCTGACCACACTGTGTGAATCCAAATACCATAGATACTGATAACAATCGTTTGAATGCTTATAAGCTATGGTAACAAACCCAAGCAAATTTGTAAACATGATTATAACATGACTTACGCTCCAGGAGTGAAATAACGTAATGCTCAATTTTGTTTATTACAAGGGTGTTATTTCACTAGTTATATTACTATGCAAATTAGCCGAATCACTTAAAAGATATTCATACGCGCTGTCAAAGACAAGGCATTTACACACAATGACCGCATTGCTGCTTCGTTATAGATATCGACCTTTCCTCTATATTGCACGGAGGGGAATACATGTGTGTTTGAAAGCATTTTGTTGGTCATGTTATAAATAGAATCTTGCATTAGTGGTCGTTTTGTATTGAATTTATTAAACTCGTCATCTAAATGAAGATTAAAACTCGGCAAGCCTCGTTTTTATCTTCATTTAGATGACTCGTTTAATAAATTCAATACAAAACGACCACTCATGCAAGATCCTATATTTACATGAATATTAAGACTCAACAATTTCTGATCTCAATAAAGCTTATGAAAATTCGACTTTATTTCTGACAGGTGTTAAAAATGAATTACAAATCGCCAGTACTGAACTCGGCAGGGTCTAGTTTCACAATCGTACTTAATTCAATAATCTGACACATCTTTTTTCTCAATTTAAGACATGAGTTTGGCAATCTTGCTCAAGTTGGTGTTCACAGATTTTTTTTTTGAGTTTTGAGTCTGAATCAACCCTGAGTTTGAGGAGGAATATGTGCATACACTTTTAGCTGAGATTTGAGATAGTTTGTGAGCTGACCGACTTTTTCAATCCTCAGCTGAGTGGAAACTCAAAACTAATCTTTTGAGTTGAGCAAAAAAAAAATTGAGAATGTTCATGATACAGGGCCCAGTTTTTTTTTGTCACCTCTCAATGCAGTCTTACCCTGGGTCCCAAAGCCTCAGCGATGTACTTCCTGGCCATGGGTATGGCTCTGTCCGGGCACCAGGCTCGGATCAGGAGCAGCTTGCGCCAGCTGTCGAGGGTGGTCGAGTAGCCGTCGGGAATCACAGCCTCCTCAGGTGCGTCCTCGTCGAACCACGCCTTCCAGCCCTGTCAGGACAGCATTGAAATATGGGGAGAAATGCAGTCATACAGTTCATTTTACATCCTTAGAAAATCAAATTAAATTTAAGACATTTCCTACTAAATGCAAGTTTGAAAGGCTTATTTCCTACCCAAAGATACTGATGAAAAGCAAACAGTTAAAAACCTAAACAGCCTGCCAGTTATTCACGTTGTTTTTATGAAAATTGGGAAATTGGTGTTTTTTTATTAACAAAAACTTTAAAATTGAGAATATTATATATAACAAAACTATTGCCAAGCAATATATGTCCCCTACCGGCTCCACCATTGTCAGATTATTTTTTTATATATTTGTTGCCATAGCAACCAGCATTTTTGACATAGGAACAAAATGAAATGACGTGCATAATGTCCATATTGCCATCTGCCCATGTTTAAGGTTTCATGAAAAAATATGAAGAACTTTCAAAGTTATCGCAGGATCCAGAAAAGTGTGACAGACATACTGACAGAAAGACTGACTGACAGATAGAGCACAAACCATAAGTCCCCTCCGGTGAAACCGGTAGGGGACAATAAGGTTCAACCTTTAGAGCTGGATAGGGAAATTAACAAAATATTGCATTTTATTTACTCCCAAAATTTTATTTTTTTGGAAACCTTCACTTGGGAATTTAAGGCAGTAATTTGAGAAAAAAAAAATGATATTGGGAATGGAGACAAATTTTGGCCACAAATTTGACCA
Source organism: Dreissena rostriformis (assembly GCA_007657795.1). NCBI lineage: Eukaryota > Metazoa > Mollusca > Bivalvia > Myida > Dreissenidae > Dreissena > Dreissena rostriformis. The sequence continues at coordinate 145,982 of VMBQ01001441.1, read as the reverse complement.
AAAAAACAACCTGAAGACCCTACCTTGTCATTTCTGCTGACTTGGGCACAGATCTGCGTGAACTGTGTCAGCTTGCTGAGCTCAACAAGGTTCAGCCAGGTCATGTCAAGGATCCACTTCTTTGGCTTCGGCTCGACGGCGTTCAGGTCGAGCGCGGCACCACCCTTGATGAAGCACTGGAACTCGGTGTGCGAAATGCGGTTGTTGTTCATCTCGATCTTCATGGACATCAGGACCGTGAAGAGGAATTTGTCTGCCTCGAAGAGACCTCGGGCGGTGTAGGCGAATACTTCAAACGTGAGGTACTCGATGATGTTGTTGATGCGCTTGGCGGTGATCGGGGATTTCTGGGAACGGGCCATCGAGTTGTCGAAGAGATTAAGGAATTGGCGAAGAGACGTCTGGTACATGATGTTCACCATGCTCATTTCGACAATCAGGAAGTACGTGATGCTACCACGGTTGGCGACTGTGGACGGGGAAACAGAAGATATTAGGTTTCACATGGATATCAAACAGCCAAAACTGGCAACTGTGAACGGGAACAAGAATGAATGTAAATGATACTGCAGAATTCAGTAACTATGAAAAGAAAATGGAAGATATGATGGTGTAGAGTATATCAGACTGCACTTTAACTTGAGTTTTATTATTCGAACACAAATTATACCCAAAACAACAAAATTCAATCGGGCAACCTTAACTGGACTAAAATAATTCTTTGACTAATAACATATCTCATTACGAACATACCTATTTATTAGTCTATACAAAAAAAATGATAAAAATTCCATCGAGCCATGTTACCAGGTCTGAACTCCTCTCGAGCCGTGTTGATTTTGATCTCAGTCTCCGCGGCAATCTTCAGTTTCTCGCTGACCTCCTCTGCGGTACGTTTGGTGGTGGAGAGCACCAGAATGAGTGACTCGTCCTCCACCAGGGACCCCTCAGTGGACGTGAGGCGGTACAGCAGGTTGTCTTCCAGCTCCTGCATCTTGCGCTTGTTTGCTGTCACCTCCTCGAGTAGGTGTGTCCTTTCTTGCTCTAATTCCTGGGGTGGGGTGAATAAGAGTTTTTAATGGATAACTTTGATAACTGGGGTAAGCTACTAAAAAGTAAGATAATAGTTTAGTTAACAAAGGTACAAAATTAGTCTAGTAAATAAAAGTACACAAATAATCTGATTTAGAAAATTACAATAATAGTCTGGTTAACAAAAGTACAAAAAAATGTATGGTTAACAAAGTACAAATGAGCCTGTCCCAGAGAGAGAGGCTCAAATATATTCTGGTAAGAAAAAGGTACCTGTTTCTCAGTGAGGATGACAATGCCTAGCAACTGGTCCTCTAGGCCGCGCATGGTTACGGTGAAATCCACAATGGAAGTCCTGGCCGATATCTCAGGGGTGTACCTGGGGTTGCCAAGCTTCGTGGTGATATACAGCATGAATCCCTTCATAATGTCTGCCTCCTTGTCACCCACTTTCACCTACAGTAAGATGAGTTTATATTTACAGTTGTGACAACTTTCACCTGCGGTCAGATGAGTTTAGATTTAAAGGTGTGAAAAAAATGTACTAGTAACTCGCAGGCATGTCCTTTGCTGCTCATCAGTATATTAGGGTTGGAAATGAAAGCTTTAATACTTGAATCTAGTAAGAAAGGTCTTAAATGCAATTTGGTTTTCTAAGGGACAACAAACGCAAATCTGAAGAGTTAACGGTTAATAAAACATTTTCCAATCTTGAAAGTGCATATTCCGCTCTTGATGAGGTGAAAATGGCTATGTGCAACCAGCATAAAACCAGAACAGCGTGCGAGTAACTCAGCGTGCAAGTAACTCACAGTCTGTTTAGTTTTTATGCTGTTTGCTGCTGATCAGTATCTTAGGGTTCAAAATTAATCAAAATGTGCAAACCTTGAAAGTGGAGCCGCTCTTGATGAAGTTTTTCTCGAGTACGTTATCAAGGGCGGGGTCCAGTTCCTCCCCCACGTCCTCTATTATGAGGGGCCGCCCCAGGGACAGGGCGTCCTCCAGGTGGGACCGGAAGTACTTGTGGTTGAGCGAGGTCATCTGCAGCTCCTTCTTTGCCTCGCGGTTCTTGATCCAGATCTTTCCCTGGCCCTGCGGGTCGATCAGTAGCGGGTACCGGGACGCCTTCGTCACGATAAGACCGTTCTGGATGGAGAGGTCGTCGTTGGGAAGCCCCTCCAGGTTCCACTCGCTGATCGTCATGTTGTCTACTAGGAGCTTCACAACATCGAGGTCCTGAGAACAAATATATTATTTATAATTTTTTGTTAAGAATATGATGAGGTTATGACAAATCTCTGACGCCATGGTTCATTGGCTAGCAAGATAAATAATTCTAACCACTTTCTTCTATTTTACCCATGGATACTTTCAATAATTATTTTATTTTGATATTTTTTTTTTAATTAGTATGTGCCAAAAATTAAAAAGTCTACAAAATCTTGCTGAATAACACATTGTCAGATTTCAGAACTCATTTATAATGCCTAAATATTTTTTATTAACATTTATGCCGAATTAAAAAGTCTACAAAAACTTTATAATGAACAAAAATTCAATTAGTTGTACATCAGAGAACGGGATCTTGGCCTGTATCATTTCCTTCTTCCAGGTCTTGCTCAGTAGGGTACGGAACTCTTGGTTGAAGGGGCCGCAGTACGAGAGGAACCCCGTACTGAGCAGCACATCCCCTACCAGGCGCTGTATCTGAGACTCGAACCCCTTACTGGCCGCAGTCCAACGCACCCTCTCACCACCCAGACCCTCGATCAGCGCGGTTGCATTGGTCATCTTACGTCGACAGGCTTCGGCATCCTCTACCAGTGCCTACAGTTACAAAATATTTTAGATATTTTTTTTATTTTTCTCAATGTATAGCAATGAATAATTTAATTTATCCTTTGTTAAATGGAATTGCATAAATTACATATCTTTGTAACGAGAAATGATGTTGCCTTTCTGGATAATTTGGTTATCTGTTTCCATCTTAATATTCAGTATCTTTCCATTTTCCCCCACCAGTCTTTCTTGGCAATGAGAGGGTTTGGATATCTGATCCATGTTCTGGGACATGGGCCTAATGCATGTGCGTAAAGTGTAGTCACAGATTAGCCTGTGCAGTTCGCACAGGCTTATCAGGGACAACACTTACCACCTACTCTAGTTTTATTTTGTTTAGAAGAGACCTCATTTAAACAAAACATTCCATAAAAGGGGAAGAATCGTCACTGATTAGCATCTGCAGAAGGGACAGGCTAATCTGAGACGACACTTAACGCACATACATTTAGCCCAGTTTTCTAAGAATTAGGCTAATTTACACCCTTCACAACTACAGTTTCGTCCCGATTTCCATCACAGCACCTGTTTCTCTGCCATGGCAGCATCGTACATGGCCATGACGGCTGCCAGCTCTCTGTTCTTATCATCCAACTGAGCCTGCGCCGTGTTCAAGTCTGACATGGCCAACGCCAGCTTGGCCTCTTGCACTGCCAAGTTAGCCTGAAGAAAAGGAATATTGAATTTTTATTTAGAGCCTCTTAGCAACAATATATTGCAACATTACGAAAGAACGGTGTTCACATTAACCGGAAGGGCTTCCTTTTTTCTAAATAAAAAAGCAAAGTTTTGCATCAAAAATTATGTAACCAAGCAAATTCGTTGAATTAATATCCCCCGCCAAACTAGAGCTTTGTCACAGACGTGACGTATAGCTCCACATGCTGAATTGACACAGAATATATACAAAGGGCCATAACTCCGTTATTAACCGATGGTGTACAATGCCATTTGGCGTGCATCATCATCTTATCCATATATATACTCATACCAAGTTTCAATGAAATCCACTAAAGCACTTCCAAGATATGGCTCCGGACATAAATGTGCCGGATGGACGGACGGACAACGCCAAAACAATATCCCTCTGCCTTTGGCAGTGGATAATAATAATACTATATTTTGATTATGAGCAAACAAAACATTCTCAAAATAAATATATATAAATTTACATACATTTTCAGAAGCAACTAGGTAAATTTAACTTATGGAAACAAACGATCAAAGTTTACAAGTATTCTCATTAGTTAATATTTTTACCCTTTCCCACTCAGAAGCGAAGTGAAAATGGCGATATGCAACCAGCATAAAACCAGAACGGCCTGCGAGTAACTCGCAGGCTGTTCAGGTTTTATTCTGTTTGATGCTCATCAGTACCTTACGGTTGGAATTGAAGCCTTAAGAACTTGAATCTAGTAAGAAAGGTCTTAAATTTAACTAGATTTTCTAAGGGACTAAAGTTTAAGTTAAGACTGAAAGCCCCATTAACACTCAAAACTCACGAATATTTCGTAAAATATTACGTTAAATAAAGTTAACCCCTAAAATATCAGTGTTCCTAATAGCAATAGCCAAAATTTCAAAGCTAGATGTGGTCTGGTCACAGAGATTCTTTATGAGTTAACTTTATTTTTCGAAATATTTTACAAAATATTCGTTGATCTTGGGTGTTAATGGGGCTTTAATTTGCCACTATGCTCACCTTCAGGGGCAAGACTTCCTTGTTGATGCTGTAGAAGAAGCTCATGGCCTCGGTCCAGGATGCCAGACCAGCCACGTCACCGCACACCTTCTTGGCACTCTCCATGTTATAGTCCTCCATCCAGAGGTAAGGGGCCAGCAACTCTACTGTCTCACCGTTAATAGTGTCCTACCAAGGGAGGTAAGCATGTATAATAGTCTCCTAGCAAGGGAGGTAAGTTTATGTATGAAATGGTGTCTTAGAAAGGGAGGTAAGCATATATAATAGTCACCTATCAAGGGAGGTAAGTATGCATGGTGAAACTTTGACGAATTGGACATTGGGTGTCATTTTGACTGTGAAGATGGTATAAAAATAATTGAGTCTCGCTCTTGGAAAATGGGGTTTAACCCTTTGCATGCTGGGAAATTTGTCGTCTGCTAAAATGTCTTCTGCTGAATTTCTAAAATTAGCGTTTTCTTTGATTTTTTTTCTAAGACCACTATCAAAATAGCAAACAGTTTGGATCCTGATGAGACACCACGTTCTGTGGCGTCTCATCTGGATTCAAACTGTTTGCAAAAACCTTCAAAATCCGGTTCCAGCACCCAAAGGGTTAATGCACATGTGTAAAGTGTCACACCAGATAAGCCTGCCCAGTCTGCTCAGGCTAATCAGGGATGACACTGTCCGACTCAACTGAATTTTTGCTAGCAATAGACTTCTTTTAAACAAAATATACTATAAAAGTGGAAAGTCCGCACAGGCTTATCTGGGACAAAACTTTACGCACATGCAATATGCCCTGTTTTCCCTGAGCTAGGCTCAAATAATATCATAACCAGGAATTCTCACCAACATGTACATGATCTGCTCTCTCTCTCTATATATATAACATGTATGTAAGTAATATTATAAAAAAATTCACACAGTGAAAGCAAAATTTAAAAAACAAAAACAAAAAGAAAACACTGCTCACCTTAGGGAAGTTCATGAGACCGTTTAGGAATCCACTGCCTGACATGAGCTTGAGGGCCTCTGACCAGGACGGCTGCACACACGGTCGCTCAGGGTCCATCTGCACCGTGTTTACGCGCTTTTGGAACAGCAGCAGCACACAGTCCATGATACGCATGATCAGGTGGGGAGGCTTGGCCAGCTTACGCACTACAAGGCACGACAAATGTCGCTTTAAGCCTTTAGTTTAAACCTATTCATTTTAAAGGTAGTCAATAGGTAGTCCATGACGCACTACACGGCACAACAAATGTTGCTTTTAACCCTCTAGTTTAAACCTTATATTTATTTAAGCTCGATTGCATCGAAAGCCTCAGGCTTATTTGAAACGCTCTCGAGTTTGTTTCCTGGGCCTAGAACCAGTACTTGATGTCTTTGGCGGGAGATCTAAAGATAGTGGGGATCGAAACCGTGACCTCCCGGTCGCTAAATCACCATATCCATTACGCCAGGATGACCTCGTAGACCTTTAATGCTCAGATACGCATTTTGATGCTTCTGTAGTCCCTTAGAAAATCAAATTAAATTAAAGACCTTTCTAAATAGATTCAAGTTCAAGGCTTAGTTTCTAAACCCCAAAATACTGATGAGCAGCAAACAGCATAAAACCTGAACAGCCTGCGAGTTACTTTGAGGTTGTTCTGGATTTATGGTGGTTGAATATATCCATTTTTAATTTGCTTTTGAATGGGAAAGGTTTATGGAAGGTACTCAGCATTTTTTTTATTACTGTTTATAAGCAAGACTTTAGTGGGAAAATCTGATAAAACCAATGAATCAGTTGAGATTAATGAGCTTCAGTGCTGATAACATATATCATTTTAAATGTCAAGGGTGTTTTAAGTGGTTTTTTTTAACTGCCCTCTTCTAACTAGAAACAGTCATGTGTTACTACTTTAATGTTTCCAGACAGACAATCAGACAAACATTCAACATTTGTAAGGATTTTCTATATGCTAATGTAACCTAACATAACCGCAATAATACATATCGAAACATGAAATAAATGTATAAACACTATAAGTGGTGAGTAACCCACCAGTGGCGATGTGGGCGGGTTTAATAGTCTGGAGTGCAGCCTCAGCCATTTCCAGGGCGGGACGGGCGGCTTCCAACTTTGCCTCGGCAACCGTCTTGTCAGCCTAAAATTGACAAAAAAAAACTATATTTAGCCACAAACTGTATAATTGTTATAGAAAAGTTCATTAACTTGGTATGCCATCATTTTTTTTTACATGGCAATTCGTTAATTGACACATTTGCATGCTCATATAATTAGCACATGTTTTATAGTATTATTGATTTTAACATTAATTTTAGTTGGGTCTTTAGTTAACAGACTGTTACCTTAACTGGCCGTTAAATGTTTTTGGCCCAGAGCTTTTAACCCTTTCCCAATCAAAAGCAAAGCAAAAATGGCTTTTGCAACAAGCATACAACCAGAACAGCCTGCGAGTTACTTGCAGTATGTTCAGGTTTTATGCTGTTTGCTGCTTATCAGTACCCATGAGTTTGAAATGAAGCCTTTAAAACTTGAATCCATTAAGAAAACTCTTATATTTAACCCTTTGCATGCTGGGAAATTTGTAGTCTGCTAAAATGTTGTGTGCTAAATTTCTAAAATTAGCATTTTCTTCGATTTTTTTTCTAAGAGCACTATCAGAATAGCAAACAGTTTGGATCCTGATGAGACGCCACATTTTGTGGCGTCTCATCTGGATCCAAACTGTTTGCAAAGGCCTTCAAAATCCGGTTCCAGCGCTCAAAGGGTTAAGTAGATTTTCTAAGGGACTACAAATGTGTCAAAATGCGTTTCTAAGCAGTAAAGGGTTAAACACCACTTACATTGATGGCATCGACGATGGCCTGAGCCTTGTCCTTGACAACTTGAACTTGGGCCTTGACCTTTTCGGCCGCCTGGGCACTCACGGTCACTTCTGCCAAGACGCCGTCGGCTTTCTTGGAGGCTACAGCCAACTCTTTCTCTTTCACCGCTAACTGTTTGGAGAGCTCGTTCACAGATTCAGAAGCTTCTACCAGTTTCTTCAGACCTGCAGCCAATCATGATTCCTCCATTGAATACACATGTGTTTTTTATTACATATGTATACTTAAAAAACATAAAGGAAACATTAAATGCAATTTAAAATACTGTTCCTAGACAAAATAATCTGAAAAACTGAAAAAGTTATCATGGCTGTTTTACAGTTTTGTTTTTGCACTGATTTGTAAATTGTTTAATCATTGCTGTATTACAGTTTCAACTTTCATTGATTTGTTAATTGTTTTTTCATGGCTGTTTTACAGTTATTATTTCCAATAATGTCTTCATTGTTTTATCACAGCTGTATAATAGTTTTGCTTTCCCACTGATTCATACACTATTTTATCTTGGCTGTTCTCTGTACAATGTAAATATCGCCCTAATTTCCTACCAGTGTTCATCCTCTCTGCCAGTATTCCGATCTCGCCTCTCTTCTGGCCGTAGATTTCCTTGTAGCCCCCGATGAACGACAGGTATGACTTGGGTGTCACGTACGTCTGACGACGGTACCTCTGGAAGTACTCGATACACTGCTCAGCAACCAGGTCCTGTAAAAGAAATACAACAGTTTTGTAGATGGCATAACCCTTTGAGCGCTGGAACCGGATTTTGAAGGCCTTTGCAAACAGTTTGGATCCAGATGAGACGCCACAGAACGTGGCGTCTCATCAGGATCCAAACTGTTTGCTATTCTGATAGTATTCTTTGAAAAAAAATCAAAGAAAATGCTAATTTTAGAAATTTAGCAGACAACATTTTAGCAGACGACAAATTTCCCAGCATGCAAAGGGTTAA
>VMBQ01001441.1:68469-134453 GCA_007657795.1 Dreissena rostriformis | reverse complement strand
CTCTGACTTTGGCATAAACAACAGTAACGGAAAGTGGGGTTACTGTGCTCAACAGTTATGAAAATGGGGATTAATTTTCGAATTTTGATGCATATAGTGCGATTGCCTTTTAAAAGCATCCTGGTGTTCAGGCAAGGGACACTATGATGGTTCTCGAGTCCAACTTTCCATGAAAACTGCTGAGAAAACCTTATATATGACCTTAAAATGCACATACAATGAGCCGTGTCAATCGTAAACAATCAAGAACTCGCGTATTAAGTCGTCAATAACTTTTTTAATATTGATAATGCAGCTACAGGATTTTTACCGAGGTTAAATAGCTATCAGTATCACATCTTGCGCGTATGGATAATGTCGAATAAGTATGGTAAATGTACAAACCTTTCAAAAGTTCAGGCGAAAAAATCGAAATATCAGCCGTTGGCCGCCATTTTGAACAATAGTTAATATTTTTCTCACTTACGCCACAGCAGTTACTTGCGTACGATCTACCCCCTGAAAGATGCATATAATGGATATTTAAAAGCATGGTAAATGTTCAGTATTACTGTTTCATCGCATATATCATAACTTCAACGATAATTTGCAGATTTGAAACATTTTGTTTTCAGTTTGGTCAATTTACCAAAACGTAAACAAGTCCCTTTAACACAACATGTCCTCGTGTAACGCAAAGGCCTCGGATGGTCATACACAACATTTGCTGCGTTGATAAACAGTTACAAATCAAGACGGTGATATTTTTTATATTATGCCTATATTAAATAAAAATAAGAAACGCGTGTGTTGCCAAACGAAAATGTTTTGAATTCAGAATAGTTATATTATTATTATTATTATTATTTAAATATGTACAACGGGTGTTTTTGTCAAACCAACTTCATAGTTCGGCACCGTTACACATAATCATCATAATGCCGTAACGCACATTCACAAATTGATAAAACTGGGGTCATCGAGGGAACGGTCATTGCAAAACATCAAGGTTTAAATCTCTTGCAGACCCCCTTCCCAATATGGGAATAGTCGTATCAAATGCTCATATTGGATTTCAAAATGTGCATTGAGTGCACTGACGGTTCCGTTATCTTATAAAAACAAACAGGAGTGGGACCATGATCAGTTACTAGTACACATACTAGTTTTAAACTTAAAGCAAGGCTTTCATGCAACAATACTTTAAAGATAAATGTTCCATAATTGGTCTTTGCGGATATTCTACTTGTTTGCCATATTTATTAGATACAAAAGTGAGTTTTTACGATTTAAATGTCAAATTTTATTTCCTAAATATTAAACCAATACCTTTATATTAACGATGAATGTTACAATAATATAACAACTTTCTTTTAGTTTTACTAGTCATTAAATTATTTTTACTTCACCGAAACGACCAAGATTATGCCGATGCTGACACTTTTATTTGCATTTTTGTAGAACCAAACATTGTATCGATGTGTTGTATGAACACATCCGCACAGAATATGTGGCATTTCCATATAGTGTACATATATTTTGTACATGGTGAGTTTTCGATTTTTTTTCGGGTACCACGTTTTCTTTACTTTCATTCTAGTTAGTTTGTTTTTCATCAACGTTAAATATGTACTTAAAAATATAACAACGATAGTATATACTCGCTTTAAAATCATTTTTATATTGTTGTTGTGTTTTAAAGAGCTATAAAAACAGGCCCTTCCTATTCTGCTACCTCGTATTTAATACGTCGGGCACTTGTGTCCCTCTGTTTGTAGAAATATTATCAATCTAGGCAGCCTTTATTTCTGCTCTCCACTGAATAGAGATTCACTGACAACTTTTTCAGAACATCCAACATGGACATGTGTAACGAAAACTGACCTCACGATTTGACATGAAATCTTCATGTTATCCACAGACAATTCATCACGAAGTGAACGTCATACTGTTCTTGATAGGCCGACAGAGAGCAGTGTGTAGAATATATAAAAACGATTTCTGCGTTATGTTTCTAGTTTTAACTTTATTTTGAATAATTCATATATTGTTTCATAAAGCAAAACTTTTATTAAGCGTTCCCTTTACTCTTTGAGACAAAAATCGCAAGTGAAAATGAGTAAGTAAAAATTTATCCTTGATATGTCTTAAAGTGTGTTTAGTCTTAATTGTTTACATTAATGTCATGTTGTATTAAATTTGTTCAGAACATTGCCAACTCGTTTAATAAAATATTATATGAAATGATAATTCGTGTTTGTTATTATAATTGTATGATTTTAGATACACGTAAGGAACTTGTTATTGGGGTCACTTTCTTCTTGATTGGTGGTAAGTATGATTTTTATCAAAGTACTGAAAACGATTCTGAGTTCGTTTTAGTTTGCGTCCATTTTGCTTTAAATCAACATGTTTTGACTAATTGTAAATACCAAGGACATTTTGCATGTACATTCAGTTTTAATAACATTTTGCGATTAATCTTGTATACTATTTCTCTCAGAGTCATTTTATTATCATATAGATGTATTAGCATTGGTTTCCGAACATCATATTTTGATCATTTATGAAAATACGTTCACGGGTTCAATTTATATGAAATGTATTTGTTTCTATTTATTTTTTCTTAAATACACTGTTTCAACATTTTAAAAACAATTTTGATTCCAATAATACTCACATACTTGTTTAACCTCGAATCATTATTCATTGTATTGTGTTTAACATGCAAATTACCGTCACTATGTTTGTTAATATATTACTGAGGAAAGGAACCCTACTAGCTTTGCTACCGTTACAATCCTATAAACTTAATATGTTTGTTACATATCTTGTAAACACATTCTAGAATAAATATGTTTAAACCAAATGTATGGACCATGTTAATATATGCTGTTGTTGTTGTTTTTTCTTTGTTAAAATACTACTTCCTTAAAATTAGTCGTATAAGGCTTATTGTTGACACTAATACACGAAAGTTAATTTCCAAATATTTGAAAATCATGCCGTCCAAGGTAGTGGTGCCACTTCTAATGTATTTAATATAGTGTTTGCACAAATCCCGCCCGTGAATCAACTGAGGTGTCGACTAATGTATTTATTATAGTGTTTGCCCAAAGCCCGCCCGTGAATCAACTGAAGTGTCGACTAATGTATTTATTGTAGTGTTTACCCAAATCCCGCCCGTGAATCAACTGAAGTGTCGACTAATGTATTTATTATAGTGTTTACCAAAATCCCGCCCGTGAATCAACTGAAGTGTCGACTAATGTATTAATTATAGTGTTTGCCCAAATATCACTCGTGAATCAACTGAAGTCTCGACTAATGTATTTATTATAGTGTTTGCCCAAATCCCGCTCGTGAATCAACTGAAGTGTCGACTAATGTATTTAATTTAGTGTTTGCCTAAATCCCGCTCGTGAATCAACTGAAGTGTCGACTAATGTGTTCAATATAGTGTTTTCCCAAATCCCGCTCGTGAATCAAATGAAGTGTCGACTAATGTATTCAATATAGTGTTTGCCCACATCCCGCTCGTGAATCGACTGAAGTGTCGACTAATGTATCATTATAGTGTTTGCCCAAATCCCACTCGTGAATCAACTAAAGTGTCGACTTATGTATTTATTATAGTGTTTGCCCAAATCCCGCTCGTGAATCCCGCTCGTGAATCGACTAAAGTGTCGACTTGAGTATTAATTATAGTGTTTGCCCAAATCCCAATCGTGAATCAACTGAAGTGTCGACTTATGTATTTAATATAGTGTTTGCCCAAATCCAGCTCGTGAGTCAACTGAAGTGTCGACTTATGTATTTATTATAGTGTTTGCCCAAGAAATCCCGCTCGTGAATCAACTGAAGTGTCGACTCTGCAACAACGCGCTGGAGCTAGGAGATTGCACAAAGCAGGCGGTATGCGACAACAGGACCGAGGTAATATAACGTGATTCGTCATCATTTATCAAATAGTCAAATAAGCGCAGTATTTGAATTGGCGCTTTGCTTAACAATAGAACACGCGCGCGCCTTAAACTTTATTTCAAGACGGCGTTTAAATAATTTTATATCACCGTCTTTAGTACGAAAGTCTACTTAAGGAAATTGACGACCTAGTTAAATAATGATATTAAAAATAACAATCGTTCCTTATTAGCCAAACAACGACGACATTTAACTTACACTTTTCACTGACAAATGTTGTGTTTCGTTCACAGGAATGCTACATGGATCAGGTGATTACAGAGACGTTCTCAGTTGTGTACAGAGGAGGCTGCCGAGGAATCGAAGTAAGTACAGAGCTTTAGTTATCACCACGCAATTATGTGTTGTTTTTTTTTTAAAGTCTCCGTTTAAAAATAAAAACGTTATTTACCAAAACGTTAGGTTAATGTCTGATTTTGATAAAAGTCACTTCCTTTTTTAGCAAAATGTAATTTTAATATTTGGTAAGAATCAATGTAATAAGTATTGTTACATATGAGTGAAACTCGTTCATTGTCTTTGTCTTTAAATGTACGATCTTTGCGATCGTCTGCTGCGGAAAACAATAATCAATATATATACTAGCAAGGAATAACGTTTGCAGTAATACTATTTTGGTTAATATATAGTTCTTTTGAGTAACGTATTTTTCTTATTTTAAAGTGCAAATAACAAACAAAAGTTCATCAAACGGTTTATTCATATACAAATGCTTCAAAACTTGAAATATGCAGACTCATTTTAATGTAATAAATGTTGCAGACGTTTTCTTGCAAATAAGTGCTAAATCAAACAGAAGAATTTTTTTTTCTTATATTCTTTGCTGTTTTGGTACTTCAAGCAATGCAGAGGTATTACACCAGTTGCAACAGGAAAACGGGACGAGGTCGTTGCCTGCTCGCAGTGAGTACGCCCTCTCCCTCATTATTTCTGACCATATTTCACAAAAAAAAAAAATGTTTATGAACACATAAAACATGGTTTAATATTTTCTTGACATATGATCTTAATGTATCAACGATTTCATAAATATTCATTAAACTAGAAGCAGCACTCTAAACGAAAAAGTTACAGAATGGCACAATCTAAACATATGTATCTCCAGTGTAAATGAGTAAATGCTAATTGAACTTTAACTCAATAAGTATGTGTTTCTCGTTTTTTTCATTCCTGGTATCATATATGTCGCGTAGTTGCTCGATGACAGGTTGACACATTTATCTCATCTATAACCAAATCTATCTGATGAAAATCTGTAGAATTTTCATCCTTTCTACAATACGGGTCCTTTCAAGTTTCCATAGGGTACGAAGGGTTACAGGTCTTGTATTTTCATCCATTTGCAAATTATCATAAAATGTAGGTAGACCGCTCGTCATGTGGGATGTGACATACATTTTCAAATCTTTGCATACACTCGTCTTGTTTCGACCCACTTTTTAATATTTAAATTTATATAGTTTTCCATCAGAATGATCATGGGAAATAATAATATGGAAGAACAATCAATAACATTCGCATACTTCAGTTTGCACGTGCAGTAGGAGGAAACCTGCACATGTTCCAGAAGTGTTAATGGTCGTGCAGTTCAATTCAAATATGTAGAAAATGATCTCAAGTATGCGGTGGAATAAAGAAAATTTAGAAATAGAAAAAAGTTCATCTAGATGTCTGCATAACGTGCACACAAGATAGCTATTACGTACATAAATGATAACTATGGCGTGCGCAAGCGATAGCTATGACGTGCGCACGCAAAAGCTATAACGTGCGCAAACAATAGTTATGACGTGCGCATGGGATAGCTATGGTGTATGCACACGATAGCTTTGACGTGCGCACGCGATATAAGACGTATCAGATCAACCATTCTCAAAAAATAGACCAATGTGCTGAATGCACCAGTAACAAAATGGATGCGTGATGATCAATGTTCAACCTGATAACAGTACGACGCTAGTTATCTCTGTTTTCAATTATCTGCAAATGACGAAGTATCATGTATGGTTAAAAGATAAAAAATATCGCAACATATTTAATATGAAACGTAATGTAAAGAAGTTAATGATGACCCTTCTTGTTTCATAAATTACGATTTTTGTTAAAGTTTTATGTTAACAGTTATTACCTTTCAAAATTTGGTGCGCGTATTAAACACATGCAATATGAGCAAACGATGTTTCCTGGCATAACGTCAAAAACAATGTTCATGGTAATGGAAGCAAATTGATATGATAAAACAAATACTTTTTATTTCTCAGATGCTGTTCATATGGATATGATTGTAACCATCGCCTTTGTGGGATCAAACAAGGTTGTTCTTTCTTTTTGTTACCAAACAACATATACGAGGTAAATGTTCTTCATCACTACAAGGTTCTTAACTTATGGAAAGTGACAATTAAAAATATATGACGAACACACGATGAATAAAACAGCGGTCACCGCCATGGAACGGTCAATGCAAAGCACATTATAAGATCTTTCCGTGTGCCCAATTATCTAACATGACTTTTTATTTCTCTAACAAAATTTTAATGTAAATAAAAACTTCTCTAAGAATCACAATGAAACAAAATAATCTAGAGAGGAATTCGTATCAATTGTATTAACATTTTGCTATTCACTTGCAATTAACTTGTCAGGATGGAAACTTTAGCAACAAAACTGAATCTTTCTTAGGTAATACGACATAATGTTATCCATACTACTTAAGATTCACATGAATAGCAAACAAAACACTTTTTGCATTAATTCTCATTAGTATTGTTTATTATTTAAAGCAAATATGTACACCTTGTTTTTCCTGACAAAATAATTTACACATTTGGTTCCGTGAGTACGTAATGTTTAGGATTCTTACGGTTAAAACATTGGGCAGTGTACGGTCGTTGATTTCACGTAAATATGTATATTATATTCAGAGATTGTGTCAAATTTATACGGGGTTAAATACGTTTTCTTATGGTGTTCAAAGAATCTATGGTCCGATTTTTTTTATCTTAGTGTCGACATAACTAGCAGGAGTCTGAGAGTGACGTGACTGTTCATTTGACAAGTCTGCATTATTTTGAGGCAACACTGACATCTTAATATTTGTTTCAACGCTGTATGGGTTAAAGAGTAATTAAATTAAATGCGTTTTAATTCCCTTTTAAAACTGTTTAATTTGAGTTGCAATGCTATGAGGTTATATTTTATTTACACTTATATGTATCATTAATATTGCTGGGACAAGTGTGAGGTTGAACGCTCTATAACCAGTTTAAACCCCCAGTGCTTAGCATTGACCGTTCCAAGGCGGTGACCCCAGCTTTATTCTACTATGTGTATATGTTGTTTCATTTTGTGCCGTACTGTACTGTTTTTGCAATTGGTTCCTTGCCATAAATAAAGGACCACGAAAGTGTGTATGATAGAAATGCAATACTGCTGGAGCTTCTGGAGTTTCCCTTCTTTATAATGACTTCTTAATTTTGTTTCTTGTTATAGTTCTTTCCTTCTTATCCCCTGTGTTTTGCTTTACAAATCGTATTTTGAAACATACCCTTATTTTCAAATATGTAACCAATATTTTCTGGTTCCTTGTGATTGTCGCAATATTGTCTGTTAAAACGTTCTAAATGTATTCATTTTTGAACGCTCATCGCATTCATTGAATACTGGCCGTAATGTATTATTTCATATAATAAACCATTATGATTATTTGAAGAAATAAAGATGTAAACGCATTTTATTGACAAGTGACAGATACAAACTTCGTTAAATTCCTGAATTTGTTTCCTATATATACAATGGTGACGTTTCCTCCGGCAGAACAATGCTATCTTACAGTTAAATTTACATGGTTCGCCAACGTGTCCGTTATGTATTCACTCATGTGTTTTCAGACAATCTCAACAGAACTCAATGCTACTTCTGCGACTCATCCAAGTCTGACCAGGCATCGGTCTCCAACGCTAACGACTGTATCACTTTAACTACGTGTGACCCAGACCAGGTAATTTAGTAAGGATACACCTATTGGATGTGAAACGGACTTCAATGGTTTAGAGAATTCGTGTAACGTAACAATTCACTTTATGGTACATTATATAAAAAACAACAATCGACGCATTCAACCGAGTCACATTCAAGATCTAACATAACAAAATACATAAAATGCTGTATTTCTCGTTTGTCATGTTCAAACTTCCAAAAAATGTTAGTCACTTTGATTTATTTATTGCTTGACCATTTGTATAGTGTTCAAGAAAATGCATATTCGTTTATCTGCGATGTGAACATGTTTCTGTTCTGTTACTTGTTATTCTGTGTGACATATCATGTAGTTAAGTATTGCCTGCGTGTATTTAATCTCAGGTGTGTTATGCCCACAATGAGTACCACCCAGGATCGGCTATGACGTACAGATTCGGATGTCAAAATAAATACGTAAGCCGTGAAACCATTAATGTTCCTGCATACAAATAGCGGAATCGCATCTGAGAGTGGAATTATATAAGAATAACATAAACTTGTCGTGCCACATCCTTTGCACACCTGTAACGTATAAGAACGTACACGTTTTTTTCTCTCTCAAAACCGGGGCGATTTTTACAGTGAACGACTACAACGTTATAGAACGCATACAAATTTCGTTGTTTCAAAACCTTACCCCTATTAAGCGTAGGAACCCCGATTTATTTTTTCTTAAAAAAATACAATTATCAATGTTTGTAAATGAACTGAAACTTAATCAAAGACAAAAAATAAAATAAGACTGCGACGTTTGAATGTTCAATATACAGTCTGTTGACTATAAACTTGTCAAATAAAGTTTCGACCATTTATTGAGAGTTAAAATCAATAAATATTTAAATTCTCAAAATTAATCTTAAAAAAGCAAATGAGTGGTATTTTGAAAACAATGATTTTCTGTCATGTTTGTGGTATAAACTTAAGAAAGTTCTGCATTTCGAATTTTTATATGACAAAGTTTTGGCAAAAAAGATCAAATCATACAACGAATCATGTGTAATATTGTTTATTGATCTGTATTGATTTAAAAAAAAAATACGTTTTTATACGTTTCAGAGGTTTATTTGCTATTGACAAAGTTCGTATAAATACGTTACAGTTCTTCTTAGTATTCTCATGCACTTCATTTTTCAGTTGTATAAAAGCGTAAAAATACGGTAGAAACCGCTATGGGGCATCCCTTTCTAAAACAAATTATAACGTATTTAAGCAGATAATTGTTTGACGATAAACAACTGTGACGGGTAAAAACGTATTTTAGGCCCGATTTTCGTTGTGAACCGTAAAATGTATTTAAAAAAACGCGAAAATCCGTTACAGTATTGAAAATTGTGAAGAACGTGCACGTTTAACAACGTTGTACGTGTTACCTTTAAAAAAAAGCCCCGGTTCTGAGAAGAGAAAAATTGTATACGTTTCAATACGCTACAGCGTTTCGCTGCAAAAATCGACCAGGTGCCTAAAGGATATCTATCCGACACGCTTCTGAAACTGTTTTCGTTGTACTTACCTTTGTCAGTATACATGTTTGTTCAGTTTGATAATATGTTGATATACACCAATTAAATACGTTTAACTCTAAGTTGGTGTACTTTGCCATGTGGTATCCTAATATGTGAATACTAGTTTATACGTAAAGTGTAATTCGTTAAAAAGAAGTGGAGAAAATGCAGTATGATAGGATCGTTGTTATCTGATTCAGAGAATTCTATAAAAGACCGTTTATACCATACGTTACATATTGAACTTATGCTGACAATGAATGCTTTCCAGCTATTTCGTTTCATGCAAACTTATATTTGTTATATTATATTAAAATAATATTGTAGTCACATACCCAGTAATAAGAAAATAAATGTATTAACGCACTCATTTACATACCACAGTCGGACACAATTCCAATTTCCAAACAATAAGTGTAATACAACGAAAAACAAAACAGGTAACTCAATCAGAATAGTAAATTCAATAAAATGGACGCACCGACGTCCAACAGTCAATACAGAATCATTATCAAAGCATCAAGATTATTTCAAACTCTGTTTCAGTTGTGTAGAGTATTGATGAGGGGGGTGTTCTCAGATCTGCATTATTGTCTGAGTGGTGGTAATTCAGTGGAATGCCTGCATGAAAGCGCCCTGTGCGATGTCTGCTGCGGTGACGGAGCCTGTAACTACGGCTCATGCAAGGACATCAAGAGTATGGCACATTCATACATCAATTAATTTTATATTGAAAAGGCAACCGAAGGCGCTTTGGGACGTGTTATCGTTTCCGGTTGTTTTTGGGAAGAACAAGTTTAAGCCTTTTCAAAATTTGAATAAAGCTACCAGTACAGGCATCCAACCCGGTTATTTATAACGGTTTTACTTGTACTACTTATTATCCGGGCCCAGTGGACTACTTTCATAATTAAAATAAATACTTTTTGCATGTTTATAATAACGAGACATTTGTTTTAAGCAAGCAAGTATTTATGGTTATTAAACGATACTCTGGTTGTTTAATATGTTCACATTTTTTCGTGTTGTTGTTTTTAACACAAACCATGTGATAATTATATTCACTAAGTTAACTTTCATATTTTAAATAAACCAAAATAATGATAAAATCACGAACAAAAGTTTAATACAAGTAAAAGCATGTCTGTTATAGGGATTCGGACCCGGCATTATTGGGAGCAAAATTTTAACCCTACTTCTGGCTCATTAACACTTTAAAACATAAAGGGTTGTTTTAAACACTATTAAATGATAATTTTTTTATCTAAACGATTTATTATTTTATCCAATTTTATAGATGTTTATCCATAAACGAACCGATATTTTTATGTTTTTATTAGCTTTTTTTAGCATACGGATTTTTTTTAATTTATGAAAAATATTATTGGAGATGTGCCAATCTGCAAGCATGTCCCTTTAACTAACGTGTAATTTGTAGGTCGCGTTAACTTTATGAAATTCCGCTCTGTTCGTAGAAGTCAGTTGCATGAATTTGTACAATAAAGTGTCAATTCAACCTCGAAATTATTTTTTATGATTAATCATACACTTAATACACTTAATTAATATCATACAACTTTACTCACAGAACAAATTTCTCTTTATATATTAAACAACCGAAACGTTTCTTCCATATATAACACGTAATTGTCCTAGCCTTTTCGTAACCTTAAACAATGTTGCTTATGTTTATTGTATAACTATGTTTATCTCTGTGACATAATTGTTTGTGCAAATTCCAGTGTTTAGACAATGTATACTGTGCAAGTCTGAAATAAATATTGTAGTCTTGTCTTGAATAAGTCAAATAAACGCAGTGTTTGCCTCTTCTCTTTTCAGAGCGCCTTTACAACCTGTGGGTTAATGGCAAGTTCGACAATGTAACCTTGACAACTAAGCCCTAAACGCCATAGGTGCTGGGGGTAGAACCGTCAGACTTTTTGTGCCAATTGTGCATTTGCGAATAAAAAAAAGCTGTATAATAATGTGATTTTGTGCTTATCGATAAGACCAGTGCTACTTGTTAAATAATTTATGTTATCCCATCCTCATTCCCGCATTTATTAAATAACACCCGATGTATAGCGAAGTCAATTTGTGTATATAAGAGACGTCATTCGATATTTAAGCGTTGTTTTTCAGCATTTCTTTTTTTACATTCGTAATGAAGTAGAAAATATGCGGAAATTATACTTTAAGTTAAACATAATACCAGGTAGTGTCGAATACAGTAACGTTTATTAAGTTCGGCACGAATCCTCACCTAAATAAGCCTATTTATAATCAACCACCTGGTATTCTCTAGCTGCGTTAATTAGATTCTCAATTAATAAAGATGCACTGATTAAAAAAAAACGATACAACGTGTACAAAAGTGTCTTAGTATGACTTTTTTTTGGTTAAAGTTGTATGTCTGCTAAAATATGTTTAAGTGTTTTACAATTTAATAATACTCATGGATAAGCTATTGTTTTCCTGACATTAGTATTATGCAGTCGTTTTAAAATATTTCTACTTCGTAACCGATGCCCATATTACTAGCATATCATGTAGAAGCGTACATTACTAGGTGTGTGTGTAAGTCTTGACAAAAACAGTTAGTGTATTCTTTTGGGAAACCATTAGATTTGCTTTGATAATCTGATTCACATTCTACTTTGGGCTGGGTAAAACATTGGCATCCGCATACTCAAAAATATCCTATTATAAACAATTAATTAAATTTAGTGAATGAATTAAAATTATACAAAGGACATTTCGGTGTACGAGCTGCACACGAGAATTATCTTTTAATTTATAAATACAAATACAAAACATTTATACAGCGCACACATTATAAACATAGTATATTGCGCTTCACAATTCATAAAAGGCATTTAGATGAACAGGTGTAAACATATACATTTCTGTTCAAGAGCAATAATGCAATTAGAATTTACAATTTAAGTTAATAAAAATGCCGACTACAAATGCATCTGACTATTACAATCATTGTTTGTCAAATTGTCCATAAAGGTATTTTTCAGTCTTGATCTAAAACTGGTTTCAGACCGACAATCCTTATAACAATAAGGTAGATTGTTCAACCTATTTAGACAGACGACGGCAAGAGATATTTCAGCCAGTTTTGGTCGTCTTCTTAAGATGTTGTATTTTGTCCCATTTCGTGACCGTTACGGTGTTCTGTTCACATCTCGGGCTGGTACAAACATTTCCCTTAGGTATACTGGGGCTGTACCATCGATGACACGAAAGACAACAACTAAGACTTTAACCATCACCTTACTTCTTAAGAAGTTGTTTATATGACTGAATCAGTTAAAATGGGTGAAGTTTTAAATGACATAGTAAATCAAAAGTAAGTAAAGCCAGTGTATGTGTTAGGAATATCTGCAATAATATTTTATTTGTAGATAAGCATTTCAAGGTTAGCTCTGAAAAAGAAATGTGTCCATATACTTTAAGAGGCGTCTGAACTAGGGATCTGTTTTGATTGGTTGTATTACAGCTTGCTCATTACCTATCAAATATAGTATTGTTTTGTAAGCATGTTGAAGTTGTAATGAATCAGTGTGAATACTTGATATCACTTTATTGTTATGTTGCAACAGCCATACAAATTATGCAATGGTGTATGTTTGCAGCTTTTGATATCGATCATTATGTGCAAGACAGATAAAACTCAGACGCAACCAGACCGAGGTCAAATCTCAAGAAACTGCGTAGTGGTCCTGTCCGCTAAAGGTCGAATGGCATTTTCTAAAAGTTAGAATTTGCCTTAAAAATTGTATGTATATATTAAATTGTAATAACCTCAGAATCCAAGATTGGATAGTTTTCCAAGTAATTGGCCATTAGTTGGTGTAAATACAAGTCAAAAAAGGAAGATGCGGTTCATATGTGGAGATTGTTTTAAACTTTTTTAAAATAACTGCACATTTCTTCGAAAACGTTTCAATAAGCAACTGAATCAGGTCTATTGACTTACATTTTGGCTCTGATGACCTACATTCATAATGTAAATACTATTTGTACCATGGATTAATCGGCTTTTAAATTTTCTTTAGGAGTTTCAATTAACGGATTGAAAGGCCCCGGGTTCTGTACATTAGCACATACGTGAACAGTTCCAAAAGTTGTAATGCATCAAATATTAACTAAAAAATGTTGATTTGTTTGTTACGCCTAGTCTGTTTAATGCAATTAACTATTTCAGATAAAGAAATAGATATGTAATAACAGTATTGCTAAAAGAAAATCTTACTTATCACACAACAAGATCGATTATGTCAGTTTTTGTTGAAAACAATAACTGTGGGGGAGATTGTTTTTACATTTACGGGAAAAGATCACTGTTTTTACTGGAAAAAAAAACCCTTTTTCCGGCTGTACAATTTACAGATAGGGCCCTAGCCTACTTTACCTGTTGTTGTTTCTAATTCATTTGTCAAAATCAATGAGTGAGGGCAATGTAATGTAATGTTCTTTGTTGAAAATTGCGCAATAATTAACAGAGTAAGTAAGGACTGTACCTATTGGAACATGCTATGTAGACAAGCATGTAATTTGACAAAATATTATTCAAGGATTATTATTAATAAAGAAATTGTGCAGATAGTGAAAGTCCTGATTTAATTAGTTGAACGATTCATTTATTTTAATGTAAACCAGGATAATTAAATTTTGTAAATATTCGTGGATTTGAATTTCGCTGATCACGTGTTGGTAGCCTAGGGCCTTGATGTTGTCTGGAGTGTTGTCATGTTGAATTGTCCGCTCTTATAGAGGAGGTACAGACGCTCTGAAAGAATGTTTGAACAATGTTCGACGCTCGTTAGAATTGGAAAGTGGTATGTGTGCTTAAGATAAAGAAACACATTGGTTCAGCTTTGAATTTGCTATTTGTTACAAACATTCATACATTATCCTAACTTAATTTTACATAAACACATAACGTTTTATTGTTCAACACAAATGCAATACACATACTTAAAATGTAATAACGAAATATGCTAACCTTTAATTTTTGTACACTCTCCGTAATTGCAACCTCCATCACCGCAACAATCGTCGCACTGGATACTTTCATGTTGACATTCGAACGCGGACGTGCGGTTGTGACAATGATCCATGTCTTGAAATATTCTTCTCAGCAACACTTTACACAGCTGTTGCATAGACAAGAGATGTGTTTGTCAGAAACAATGCCCCATACTGTGCTGTGTTTTTGTTAAGAAGCTATAAAGATGTTAATACAAAAACTTATTCTCCTGTATCATACTTACATACTTGTTCTGGCATCCGTAACGATATGTCATTGATGATCCGGGGTAGTATTCATTGCGAGCAAAGCAGACCTTAAATAACAAATAAGAAACATAATGCATGTACATGTACATACCATCGTAGCGATCCATTTAGACCCAACCACCATACCTACGTGTATAACAGCACATGTTCCAATAATAAACAATGGCAATTTTTTATATACACTCACCATCCCTGGTACTATTGTAACCGGTTTAACTTTTTAATAGTTGGGTGTTACCTATCTGATCCAAACATCCTGCCTGTCTACCCACATAACTGGGTTTTAATCCCCCACAAGTATATAATTATTGTTTGGCTAAGCTGAGCTTAGGCTAGTCATAAAAAATACATTTTGACTCCGCACACATACCTTTCTTATCAACTACCCTACCTCTTACATATCTCTATATAGTGTTATAGAGTGCGTTTCACTAACAATGAATAGATTTGCACAAATATAAACGCACTTTATTGAAATGCATTTCGAAATTTATTGTATGTTATTTTTTGTCAAAAATATGTAGATGATTATGCACATATTTACGGAACATATATACGCGTACGCAGTTCAGTGAATCTCCATCCTAGTTCTTCAAAACAAACCTAATGCAATATAAAACCAGTGCATTAACTCATAATCCTCATACCGTACTACACCTTTTTTGTGTAGATAGTATCAAAGACCAAAAAAGTCTGAAATACATTTTAGGAAAACGGAAAAAAAACAACGACCAAACAAAACAATTACCGAGTCAGTGTCACATGTTGTGAGTGTGATGCAGTCTTTAGGACGAGACACCGATGCTTGGGTCGATTTGGAGGAGTCACAGAAGTAGCACTGGGATGCGTTGGTATTTTCTAAACATGTAAAATTAAACGATGATAATTTCTTTTATAGACGAAATTGATGATTGACAAATTAGTGTATGCTGCCAAATACAATTCGTCAAGAAATAAATACGAATCGAGAAGAACCATAATAAAACGATGATAATTAATTTTATACACGAAATTGATCTAATAACAATTAGTGTATGCTTCCAAAAACAATTTGTCAAGCAATACATTATGAATGAGAAGAACTATAACAAGAAACTCCCTTAAAAAGACACAAATCAATATTGAGATGTCATTTTGGCCTTAAATAATGCATGATCGTCATATAAATATTTACGTGACTCTCAGACTCCTGATTGTTCTGTAAGAAAACAATATCGGACCGTAGATTCTTCGAACCGCATAAGAAACTGTATCTGACCCCAAATAAGTTTCACACACTCGCAGAATTTAGTATATTTGCTAACGAAAACAAATTTGAAAATTAATTTGTCACGAACAAAATAATAATTCACGTGCATATTTGTTTAAAATAATTAACAATTAATTGTTTATTACTTATGAGTAGTAATGCAAAAAAGTGTATTTTTCGTATGCATTCTTTTTTTCTTGATTATGTGGAAAACTGAGAAATATTGATTGGTAAATATCTATAAGAGAAGCGGTAAAATGTGCTCTTTATATATAAACACTCATTAAATTAACGAACACTTTCATGAAATGCTGCCATTTTGATTGCTGAATGTTTGTTTTGAGTAATAATAATTCAAACCACAAAACTTTTGAAACTCCATCAAGAGAGCAAATATTTTTCTTATCCACTACTTTTACAATAGAACACTGGAATCACCGCCTTGGAACGGTCATCACAAACATTGGATGTTCCATCCGGGTTGAGGACTAGAAAAAACTTCCCACTTGGCACAGAATCAATCACAAACCAAACAGGAGTCTAAATCGATCTCAAATGTACCTATGCAGACAGAAAATGGAACCATAAATGCCAATATTTGACGCGTGAATCTAATACCATAAACATTATTTTAGTGCACTAGTGTTGGTAAGTATTGCAATGTATTAACGCAATTAGGCGATAGGCTTTTAAATTATTAGTATACACAAAAAAATGGTACAACTGTAAAAAATAGTTAACTATCAAATAAGCTGCAATTGCTATGTTTGACGAGTTGTTTTCAAAACAAATCACGAGCCTGGTTATATCGACGTATTACAGTCTTTAACCACAGTGCATGTCTAATTATTGTTTTGATGATGAAATAATGTTATGATTCCACCATTCTAAGCCCCAGGTTTAGACTCATCCGCTTAAGCGTTATCGTAGACGACAAGAATTAGTTGATTCATGTTCTTTTCGTGCCTTAGAAAGTTTTATTTCTGTTGCTCAAGTTTACTTCTGGCAAGTGAGTAGCAATATGTTACTAGACTAGAAACATATCACATTTGATTGCTGTTTGATTTGTTACGCTGTGAGGCTGAGTTTTTATTTGCATTTGAATGTTGTTTGAAACATGTGGAGCATGTTTAAGATTTAGGCGCCATTAACCGGGTCAAAACGTCAAATACTGTGCTTGGCATTGATCGTTCTAAGGCGGTACCCCGTGTTTTATTCATCTGTTTGAGTTCGTCGTGTATTTTGTATTGTCACATGTAATAAATAAAGAACCTCGTGGTGTTGACAAAAATTTATCTCGCTGGTGTTATTTGTAAACAAAACACAACTTACCTTGTCTGATCCCACAAAGGCGATGGTTACAATCATCTCCATATGAACAGCATCTGAGAAATTAACCAGTATTTGTTTTCATTGTTAAAGGGACCTTTTCACAGATTTTGGCATGTATTCAAGTTTGCCAGTAAATGCTTTAAAAAAAATGATAAATGTAAAAAATGAAACTAAAAAGCTCCAGTAAAAAAAAATGAATACAATTAAATAAAGAAAAAACAAGTAATCCGCAACTGGGCTCGAACCACTGACTCCTTGAGTAAAACTCAAGGTGCCTTATCGTCCCATTTATTGGACAGGAGTCAAGCTCTAATGCTTAGACCACTCGCCCATCCGTGCTCATACAGTGAATGGTGTATTCTCTACTGTACATAAGCAATCCTAGTAGTGTCACAACATATGACGATAACAACAGAACTCGTTGCAACGCTTTATACTTTTTAGGTTTTTAAATCGTCAAAAGATGTATTTAATGGATATTTTAGAGCATGGTACATGTTCAGTACTACTGTTTCCTCAAAAATATCATAACTGAAACGGAAATGTGCGATTCTGAAACATTTGTTTTAATGTTGTCAATTTGACAAAGCGTAAACAGATCCCTTTAACATTTTAATTTATCTAATAAATTTGCATTTATCCTCAAGGAACAGTCTTTCTTGATTTTTTTTTGCGAATTCAATTTTAAAGGTAGGTAACGTTTATGCTAAAACACAGTACGTTTCGCATTTAATAACTTGTAATATAGAACTTTTAAATAAATCGTAATGTCATAAATAAGATGGGCCCTAATTTTCTACTTTAATCTATTGTGGACGATATTGCCAATCAATACGGTCGTCTGCATAATACATCGGAATACCATTTAAGCTTATCTTGACATCTTTAAGCAAGGGAATTTGAAAAACAGTGATCTAAACAAACAATTATTCGCAAAATAACAAGGTTATGCGCTTATATTATCGTTCTAACGAAATATTCCTGAGGCTTCTTTAAAAATATCCAGTTTATAGGAAGTCATATACATAACAAATGTAATTTCCTTTGAGAAGCTTACACTTTGTTCTGATAAGTGGAAGATTAATTAAGTATACTAAAAAAATACGATTTTTTGGGGGCTTATATAACTTTCCAGTTGTTGTTGTTTTCTTTGGGGTATGTAAGTGGAAACAAACAATTAACTTTTGCCATTTAATAACTTTCCCTTGTGGTGTGATATTTTTAATACAGATTTTCTATGTAGGTATAGTCGCCGAGGGTAGAGCATTATTTGTGCACACGAGTGAGTTTCATAGTAACCATATATATGTGGATATTTGTATACCAGCGTTTATTATCTTGAACCTGTTCGCAAATTGTGCTAAATTCGTGCCCATAGTATCATATGCAATTGAAAAATAAATAATTATTATTCGCCGTGGCTGATGTCCTTTTACTTTCATATTTATCATTTAATTCAATATTGTTATTGATATAAATATAACAGGCGTCCCAAGTTTATGTTAAGAATTTACTTATATACTACCCTGTTTGTCTTGTTATTTAAGAGCAGGAACGGCAACGTGTCCATTTTTGACCTTCTTGACGGCATTATGTCTTTTAAAGGCGCATTTAACTGAGTGGCGACCTAATTAACATTTTAAATAATTAATGTGTTGATATTCTCATATTTCAATCATCAATAGTACTATGCCACTTTAAGATACAAGTAATTGCAAACACAGATAACTAGCGTCGTGTTGTTAACACTTGTCATATTGATCAATTTATAATGAGTCCATTTAGTTACGAGTACACTCAGCACATTGGGCTATTGTTGAAAATTGTTGATCTGATACGTATTATTTCGCGTGTTCAGGTCATAGCTATAGGGTGCGTACTTCATAGTTATCCAGTGCGCACGTCATAACTATCCAGTGCGCACGTCATAACTATCTAGTGCGAACGTCATTACTATCTCATGCGCATATAATAGCTACTGCGTGCGCACGTCGTAGTTGTCATTTAATAGCTAGGTAATGCGCACGTTATGGAGGCCGCAAGATACAATATTATATATTTTCCCTTATGCCACCATATATTTACTAGAATAAACAGATATTCAGCAGAATTTCATCAGCATTGGTTCTAGATGAGATAAATGGGTCAACCTGTCGTCGACAACGAGGTGACATATGTGATAACTGCACTGAGAAACAATAAACAAATACTTATATTGTGTGAGTTCAGTTGTTATTTACCATTTTTCAATGAAAGTAAAAATTTTAGATAGTGGGATTGTGTGACCTTTTTTTAGAGTGCAGCTTCCAGGTTTATGATTATTTATAAACATATTGATAAATTAGAATTTCATTTGTAGGAAATATTAAAACTTGTTTAATGTTGTCAGATAACAAGTTTTTACGAAATCCTTGGTTATAATCAAGAAACAATGAAACGTATAAGTGTTATGCTAGACGTGCAGTTGAGTGAAGGTTTTTGATGAATAAAATGGCCTCCCGCATACGGGCATTAATAAGGTGGGGAGATATTACTCACTGTGAGCAAACAATGCCCTCATCCCGCTTTCCTGTTGCACCTGGTGTACCTCCTTTGCAACGCTAAACGTACCAGAACAGAAAAGGATAACACAAAACATTGTTTTACCTTTGTTTGACTGACCCTTAATCTGCCAAAAAACATTTAAATTAATTATATATTTATCAAATACTATTAATGCATAAATACATTCTTGCAAATGTGTCCTATTTTAATTCGTGTTTACCGCAGCGAGTACAGTACTTGTCGTGGATATTTATACAAAGAAAATGAATGAGTTGCACACATAACAATATATAATACATTGATTATTACCAAGCATCGTTATATAGATTATTCTAAAAAGGTATGTGAAAGTTTACCGATATCAGACGTTTACCGAAATGTTCTGTATATAAAGCGTTGTGTTTTTATCAACAGACAATGTTTTACAACCCAGCACATAATTGAGCTTCGAACTAACTTCAATTGATTGGCAGCCTCCTCTGTACACAATTGAGAATGTTTCTGTAATCACCTGCTCCATGTAACATTCCTGGGAACGAAACAACACATATGTCAATTAAACGTCAGCGTTGTTTGGCTAATTAGCAACGGTTTTGATTTTTAATATCATTAGCAATTATAATCAACATCTGTAATACGTGTGTTTACGTATACATAGCATTGCAATGAAGATCTCATCCCGTTAGTTTTACAGTACCTTTCCAAAAACTAAAGCAAAATCTCAAAGTATTTTACCCTTCGTTCTCAGTGCAATGTTTGTGACCTTAGTAATATTTATATTAAACAAATTGAGGAGCATAAGTGTTAAGTATTTTGTGACATCATTGTGTTTTTTTTTTAATTCTAGAAAAGCTTCAATTATAAGGTAAGAGGAGAAATATACAGTTTAAGTTTGTGGTGAATTTACATCTTAAAATCTCACATCAAAATGTATAAACGGAGTTAGTTTTAACATGATCATGCATTATTTAAGATGAGACTGTAATGTTTAATGAGTTTTCGTTGATTGATTTATTTCCTGTGCAACGCTTCAAACATGCCTTGAAACTGCACATAAAGTTTCATTTTTGATGAAATAAGAATTGGAAAACCTGTATCATATGTTTCCAAAATTCTAAAAAGCATTTCTTAAACTTGATCTATGTCGTAGTTCCTATGATGAGGATAGAGCACATATTCTTCAAGAATTAAAACGTTATTTGTGTTATGCATTTACCCATAAGCCAATCACCACAATGGCAATAGTACAAAAATAGGCCATTACACGCTTTATAAGCTACAGTAAGGATTAAACTAGGTCAAAAATACTACAACCAAATTTGGACTTAACAAATTGCTTTTTCCAAAACGTGTCGACCCTTAACTGTGTTATGTCTTAACAGGTTGGTATTTCGAATATCTTTATGCTAAATTCTCTAAAATATTTTGTCTTTTTTGGATCATTGCTTGCGACATTCGATAATATTTATTGAATTAACTATACATTAACGAAAACTACCCAAAAAAAGAAAGTTTAATCTATAATTATTAGTTTTGTTTAAATTTTTTTTTTTTTTTTATCGCGAGCTGCATGTTACGATCTTAAAGAGTAACACTAAAGTAAGAACCAATTTAATGAATTTTCAAAGTAATTCAGTGTTTAAATATCGAATGGAGATAACTGTTCACTGAAGTATGTCATTCATAAGTTAATATATAGTGTATAGCCTAACTTTACCTTATTATTTTGTTCTATTGTTTATTCAAATTAAAACAAAATGAAACATAACTTTTGTTATTTATGCTCCCGAAAAAGTGTTTAAAGAAAACAAAAATCCGAATTCGGCTATCATAATTGCGGGCTTACGAAAAGTGTGCCTGATATTCAGATTTAGGTAAGCCTTCTCTGTGTTTAAAATGAAATGACCAAAAGTCTTATAAATAATAAATCTTCTTTTTACATATAAACACAGCATTCGCTTCGTTCGAAATGTATGATTATGTACATTTGTTTGCATTTTATTGTTTAGAAAAGTAAACGTTTTCTAAAGTCAGCAAAAGCGCCAACTCTAATATGACGAGTATTTGACTATCTGATAAATAATCACAAATTACTTCTTATTACCGAAGTCCTGTTGTCGCATACCGCCTGCTTTGTGCAATCGTCCAGCGTCAGAGCGTTGTTGCAGAGTCGACACTTCAGTTGATACGGGTCTGGACTTTGGGCACACACTGTATTTATACATTAGCTAAAATATTTAGAAATCAACAACAAGGACAGCACAATTTTCATATATTTGGAAATGTACTTTCTTTTTTATGGTTTCACCAATAATCCTTATGGGAAGGGATGAAGAATTAACAAAGAAAAAAAAAAAACAATAACTGTGAATATGGTCCTTAAATGAAATGATAAACATTTTTTCATTAAATATTTAAATATAATGTTCGGCAACGAATGCGTATAAATGACACTTGGACAACTAGTATATATAGATCAATCGCAAAAAGGCATTAAAACTGCTTATACATTCAAAATGCCTTCGATATTTACGAGTATTTAAAGCATGGACTTTTAAAGCAAAATGGACTCACTTTAAAACGAACTCAAAATTGTTTTCAGTACTTTGATAAAAATCATACTTACCACCAATCAAGAAGAGAGTGATCCCAATAACAAGTTCCTTACGTGTATGTTCAATCATACAATTATAATAATACACGATAATTACCATTTCATTTCAAAATGTTATATACAATTTGATATATAATTAAAAATTTCTGAACAAGTGCAATAAATAACTATTACATTGACAATGTTGCTCTTCACATAGCATGAAATACACAAATAGCCTCAAATTAATCTAATCCCGAATAATCATATACTATTTCCTGTTGACGACGTCGTTTTACTAAAAATCGCCATGTGCTCGACTGGTTAAAGCAGGTGTTGTCATTAAGCACGGTAATGCAAATGTGTCTTATAACACCTTTGTAAGCATTTGGGTATTACACGAACAACGAAGTATATTTCATACAATCACATGTAAAAGATCCTGGAACCTTAAACCACATACCAATCCTAACTAATCATAAAGGTTTACAATCAATACTAAACATTGTTAAAGACATATGAATATAAAATATTTACTTACGCATTTTCACGTGCGTTTTCTGGCTGAAAACTTAAAGGCAAAGACCAATTTAAATGTATTGCCTTATGAAACAATACGTGAATGATTAAAATCAAAGTTAAAACAAACAAAAACGAACCAAGAATTCGTAGTTATATATTTTACTCACTACTTCTCTTATGGCTTCCCAAAAGCTGTGTGACTTTCTACTCGGGATAAATTGCGTTAAGATAAAATGCCGATTTTTAGAAAAAAATCGTGAGGTCAGACACCGTTTAAAGGGACTTGTTCACATATTTTGGCATGTTTTGAAGTTTGTCATTAAATACTTTAAATTGATAAATGTTAATGTGAACTCAAAAGCTCCAGTATAAAACAAGAATAAAATTAAAGACAGAAATAAAGTTATCCACACCTGGGCTCGAACCACTGGCCCTTGGAGTTAAAGTCTTGCGCTTAAACCACTCGGCCATCCGTGCTAACACATTATGTGTTTTATACTGTATATAAGCATTCTTCGTAATGTCACACAATATAAGATAACAACAGAACTCTCCATATTATTCAATGGTTTCGCGTCTGTAACGCTTTATTTTTTAGGTTTTGTATTCGTCAAAAGATGCATATAATGGATATTTTAGAGCATGGTAAATGTACAGTATGACGGTTTCCTGGCAAATATAACTACAACTAAAATTTGCAAATCTGAAACAATTTTCTTTTTCAATTTTATTTATTAACCAAAACGTGAACAGGTCCCTTTTACATATCAATCCTGGCTCTCCTGAAAAAGTTGTCAGTGAATCAATATTCAGCGGAGAGCACAGATAAAGGCCGCCTAGGTTGATACGATGTGTACAAAAAGAGGGACGCAAGTGCCATACGTATTTATTAAGAGGTAGCAGAAAAGATTGCAACAATACAAATCTGTCATGTTTTTAACATATACAAACCAATTAGATCGCCGTGGTGTAGTGGATATGGTGTCCGCCTAGCGATCGGGTAGTCACTGGTTCGATCCCCACTGTGGGAGCGTTCTTTAAATCTCCACAAAGACACCAGTACTGGTTCTACCCAGGCTCAAGACTTATTGAATATTCAAATTGCGTCGATGCTCCACAGGGGCCATGCAATTAATGAGAAGAAGAATTATGAACTAGGTTTCTTTTAAGTATAGCAGTATAAAAGCAGTGTTTTTATTTGTTTCCAAGCTACTCCATGTCATAATAACTGAGGATGGCCCCACTGCCTGCCAGCAGTTCGTAAAAAAAATTACATGAACCGTTAGTGCACTCAATGAACTTTTGTATAAACATATTTGAAATCCAACACGAGTATTTTTATATTCGGAAGCGAGATACGAAAGAGTTTTAACCTTCACAATGACCAGTCTATGTCAATGACCCCATTTTACATTACTTTGTGTATATGCGTAAAGCCACTTGATCTTAATGTTTCATTGAACCATTGACCAAAGCAGAGTAACTTTGACAAAATCACCCACTGTACACATTTTTAATTTTATTTTCAAATTAAAACATTTGCGTCTTTATATACATAGTTTTTTTATTTGTATTTAATATAGCCATAATAGGGAAAATGTCACAGGCCGATATAAATGTTTATCAACTGGTCAAATTGTGTTTGCGACCACCTAAGGCATTTTTGAACATATACTAATAAGTTTACGAGGTAATGTGGTTTTACAAAACAACATTTAAATCTTTATTCCCCAAATATTAAAAAAGCGGAATAATATTTTACATAAACGTAATAAATGTGTTACAATATAACAAATAAAAATTGATTGAGTTGATTAAATTAAAATTGGTTATATAAAATGCTGGTTGAAAAGCAAAACCATCGTATACATAAAATATATAATTGGTATATTCCAACACGAAATAAAACCATCCCGATCCCTTATAAGATGGAATTCAATCTTTAACCAATGTTAATTGTTTGGAAAAAAAATATTTACATCAAAAAGAACCTGCGGATTTAGGTATGGATGTTTTTAGAAGTAGGTGTTATAAATAATTGTATTTAACAAAAGCTTATCGATTGCTTATATACACATAACTGAATCCAAAATAACTATATTAATTCAAGTTTATGAACAGTTGTTCAGTATTAACTCGTGGTCCAGTCATTTAAAGAATATGTAGCCTTTGAAAAAGTTCACAAAAACTTTATCGCATTCATTTGGGAGACCAAACTCGTAATTGATGTATTATACGGACACTACTGCATGTGTTAAAAACAAAAGTTACAGGACCTTTAACCTAACGGCACAATGCATAGCATTCCATACATATACTAAAAAGCATCCATGTTAAAAAATTACAAAAAAAAATCAGACATATCATCAACCTGTACAAAAGTGTTCCTAATCGTAACAACACACGATTGTGTGTTGATTTTTTTAAAAAGCGTTGGAAACGACAACTCGTTTACTGTAAACCTATTACGCTTTAACTTTCTAATTTTGAAACATTGTCTGCAGATAATCAGTAAAAAGTCGAATCGTGAGGTCAATTTTTATTCTATATATAATTACTATCTAGACTGAACTTGTTCCGAAAAAGGTGGCTCTAAATTATGCGGACTATCGTGTCAAAATACATGTATAATGAGTATAACGGTACATGGCGATGCTTTATAAGATTTCACAAGAGGAACACTAGTGCTAATATTGCCCCATGGACCTATTCAGTAATTAGTATCAGCACGGAAAAGGAGTTCAATTGTTATATTAAAGCAACAATGGTATACATTTTTGCGTTCAAAACAATGCAGAAGGTTACACAACGAACATACTGAATAGTTTCTGTAAATAAATTGCAGTATTACAATGAAAGTGAGTATAAGCGTTACATCCTGCCTTATCGTAAAAGACTGTAAACTCTGCCAATTTTAACATGAATCCTTGTTTATCACATCACACGATGACCATGTAGTTGAAATTGACTTTCCAGAATTGCATTGCCATTAAGGCAAGTCCAATATGCTAGTCTGTGTTTGTTTAAAAATAAGTCAATCACAACATGCAGAGTTATGGAAATTACCCAATCGTCTAAGATTAACATAAAACAGCGTTTATTGCTTATTGAAGTACTTCCAGTTATTTTTATTTATCTTTCGTTGTAAGTATTACTTTCAATTTCATTATAG
The DNA here is from genome assembly GCA_007657795.1 of Dreissena rostriformis. Taxonomy (NCBI): domain Eukaryota; kingdom Metazoa; phylum Mollusca; class Bivalvia; order Myida; family Dreissenidae; genus Dreissena; species Dreissena rostriformis. The sequence continues at coordinate 108,246 of VMBQ01001441.1, read as the reverse complement.
TATAATGTTGCCATACTTTAATCTTTTCAATACAGTATTTTATCTTAAATAGGAATCGGATTGGTTTCTACGAAATCCGCTTTTGACCAGTATGTATTGAAGTAACTTTATATACCAATTGAAATGTGTCGATACATACAAACATGTCACTCATTTACGACTTGCATTGACTACAGCTGCTCAGATCTTTTCCACAATGCTCTGATTGGATTTCCATTCAAAGCACTTCAATTCGAAAATGTAGATATGTGGTTAAACGCACTTACACGCTGTAAATTACTTCATTATAAAGAAGTGAAACTCCAGAAGCTCCAGCAGTATTGCATTTCCATCATACACACGTTCGTGGTCCTTTATTTATGGCAAGGAACCAATTGCCAACACGGTGCAGTACGGCACAACAAAAACACATATACACATAGTAGAATAAAGCTGGAATCACCGCCTTGGAACGGTCAATGCTAAGTACTGGGGGTTTTAAACCGGTTATAGAACGCTCAACTTCACACTTGGCCCAGCAATATTTATGATACATATAAGTGTAAATAAAATTTAACCTCATAGCATAGCAACTCAAATTAAACAGTAATAAAAAGGAATTAAAACGCATTCAATTTAATTACTATTTAATTTCTCAATGGAAGGAAGGAGACCAAAGCAACAGAGTTACAACTTTGTGAAGCACGATGAAATGAAATTTACGAACACGAATCAACAACATCCCTTATTTTTACAAAAACTAAGAATATAGCATCATATATTTAATATTTCAGATCATCATCGCGCACCTACAGGAAGAAGCAGCAATATTGGATGTAAAAGATCCATGTTACACACGTGGTTGTTTATGTAACTCTAAAAACATGTTCAACTTAAGAAACACAATGAAGGGGTAAACATAAAACAGCGTGTGTTTCCTATGGAAGAACGCCCAGTAATTTCATGTATCTTAGGTTTTAAGTATTACTTTCAATTTTATTAAAGTAAAATATTGACACATTTTCCAATCGGATGTTTTATCTTTATAAGAAAGGTGCAACGAAACACCCTTTTGACAATTACGTATTAACGTAGCAGAATATATAATATCAACTGTTTTGAAGAACACATAACAAATTTAATTCATGGACGAATAACTGGCAATTACAGCATATCAAATCTATTCCGAAATCGTTCTGATCGAATATCATTTCAAAGCAATTCAATTAGAAAAAGGACACATGAAGTTAAATGCAATACGACGCTGTTTATTATTGCGAAACATTTTCAGCTTAATGGAAATTCGTTGTCAGGATACAATGATGGCAACAAAAACACAGCAAAACAATAGCGTTCCGCTTTATGCAATTATGTTAATTGACACTGAGTACTTTTAACACGACGAACGACATTGCAACGCGACTGGACATTAATGACAAACGACATTTGAATATTTGAATTTCTAATTGTCGATCTAGGTTTTGACAAGAAAGTTATTGTATCAAAAAGTACCGCTGGTCATTTTCGAGCGAATTTGATCACTGTCGAATGTTAAGACACAAGCATCCGAAAAATTAATACAAATACAAAATAAATATTTATAATTTTTATCTTCAGCTGATTAAAAACTGCTTCGTCACAGGGGCGGAATGAATATAAATATGTAAAGAAACATGTATTCCACCCAAATAATGCAAAACTCATTAAATGCATTCCAAAAAGCATCTTGAATAGTATAATTATATTACAAATAATACAGGAGGTAACGACTCTTTTGGGAAACCCCTTCTACAAATCGAATTAGAAAATCAATGATGTGATAGGATACTAATATTTATGCAGTTATGCCAAATTCGATTCAAATAAAATATTATTTTTTTCTCATCTACGTGTATTGATCAATTTCTCTTAACCTAACATACATGTATATTGAAAACCATTTTGCAATTATTATTCGAATAGAAGAGAAAAGGAACAAGGGCGAGTGGGGATTTAACTGGGGTTTTCTGAGTGTGGGGTGGTTGCTGTAACCTATCCGCTGCAATTGTTCAATTTATGGAGTGCTTGTTATTCAGAATTTATGGTTTGTTACCATCGAGACACCGGAAGTGAATTTGATTGGTTATTTTCGCCCCCGTGGTTATTTAACAACCACAGCCCAATACTTAAAATTAGCTGCAAAACGTCTCTAGACGCCTTTGAAATTAAAATAAAAGAATACGTTGACATTATTAAACCAGTGAGTTTGGAACTTTAATATGTAAAAAATACCGTCTTTTTGTTTGCAGTTCTATATAATAACATATAAATGGATTTGAAACATTACGTTGTTCATTTAGTTGTCGCATAATTATGATATAAACAGTTTACACTGCCATATAGCGTATAGTTCCAATACCTTTCTTAGATAAATTGAATATATAGTTGTACTATGTGTTGTTAAACCGTTTATTTGCATTTAAAATGTAAAAAAAAACGTTTTGGTCACATTTTAACATTTTACAATCTTTCTTTTTAATAGCTACTTTTCGAATCTGTATTAAATTGATGAAAGTTATGTTCATGACCAATTTTTAATTTAATTATTTGAGATTCTTTGCAATATATTGAATTATTTAAACAGTTAGTCATAAATNGTAGTAGTAGTAGTAGTAGTAGTAGTAGTAGTAGTAGTAGTAGTAGTAGTAGTAGTAGTAGTAGTAGTAGTAGTAGTAGTAGTAGTAGTAGTAGTAGTAGTAGAGATAGTAATAGTTATAGTAGTATGAGTAGAAGTAGTGGTAATAATAATAGTAGTAGTGGTCGTAGTAGCTCAAGTATTAGCTGAAGTAGCAGTCACAGTAGACAGCTGCAGCAAATAAATGTGGAAGATACATTATAATGTGTTTTGCTTCTCACAAGTACTGAGATACCAATAATATATACGAATGTTTCCAACTCTTTAGGTAAATATAATTTTATACTCATTCCACCAAAACATATTTGGTACTATTTTATTATTTTATTACAATTGAGTCGCTTATGCATTTTTGTATAACGCAATAGATTTCCGGATATTGGATCAATGAATACAACCAACAGTGGTACTGTTATATGTTTTGTTTTATGAAAATAGAACAAATGGAATCGTCACAACAGCGTTATTTACAAGACTAATTGTTTTTTTAAATGAACTTGGATTTATTTGTTGGACTACGGCATTTGTGTATTTGTTTAAGCTACGTTTCAGTTGTAGCGTACTTTCACATAAAAATTGTCGTAAGTCCGATTGAAAGGCAGCTATATGTCACGTGCCAGGATAAACAATGATGTCCAATAAATTCTTCTTTTCGCCTCACGTTACTATATTTAAAGTGCGCATGCCTCATTATTGGAAACGTGCGGTTTGCATTTACAGTTTATCAAGTGGTGTATCAAGATGTTTGGAAAGCTGTTGAAAGCAATTTTTCTGCTGCACGCATTTGGGAAATGTGAGGGCGCATCAAAGACATTTTCATTTATGAGAGTGTCTAACGCGACACAAATGCCAAGGGACGCATTGAATGCCTTGCTCATTGCAGTGGTGATTGCTGGTTTCTGAAGTATGAGGACAACGGATCGGGCTCAGGCACTTGTGACCTGTACAACCTTAGGGACACGGTCTTCCCCAATCTGAAATTCGTGAATATTTCAAACGTGTACAAAAAGGTAAATTTACATTTGCACGTTCTTTACAGTTTGTTTATACATAACGTTTATCGTATTTATATGCTTGTATATAACTATTAGAGTTGGAAGGCATATTATCAATTATAGATAACACCTTCTTCCTTGTTGGGTATACCCTCTTCATTCGAAATATTTGAAGTATTTATTAACATTATTGTTTCATTTATAATAATACTGTTTTATTTATAATAATACTTAATACGAAAATAGAGAGCATAAGTCTATCGCTGAGTTATAAAAGTGTAAACGAATAAAACGAAGAATAGAAACTCTCAAGGAAAAATTGTTTGTTTATAATGATCTGTGTATGCAAATTTGAAAGTTTCGCTAACTTTTGTTTATTCCAAGCCAATACACCTCTGCGCAAATGGCTAGAAACAGACTACACCTTGTGTTGATTTTTATAAACACAATCAAAGAATGACCATATATAAATAATTGAAGCATTATGGTTTTAATTATAAATAAATGATGTTACTTAATTAGCAATGGCATTTTGATAATTTAATTCATTAATAGATGTTCATATGCCCTTCTTTAAGACTGTGTCAGAATCAAAGCAATAACCTACAATTCTTTGGTTATAAGGGCAGGGATTTGAACTAGCTATGCTGGTTCCAGTCAAATCTCATCGCGGAGGCTGATATTGAGATAGTGAAAAGTGTTCGCGCGAGTAGGATTAAGATAAACTAAAAAACTACTATTATATATTGTTGTATATACTTTGCATTAAACTATTAAATAACAATTCAGTATTTGTATTTTTCAGTTCATTATATATTTGCGTTTGTTTAATCTATATCTACGTGCGTTTGTTTCAATATTTAAGTTTTACTTCGCTTTAAATAATTGGAACAATAAGTTTGATGAATTATTCAGCGATAGAATTGCCAAGAGTTTTACTTTGTAATTCAGATGAAAACAATCAGATGTGTAGACTGTTTGGATATTCCAAACAAGAACATCATCTTAAAACAAATGTGTATTGCGTTAATAGAGTATTAATACGGTGATACTTGGCTAAATATTTGGAAATAACGGCTAAATACTTTAAGTGACGTATGATTGGCTTTTAAAAGGCGATACTTGCGAATTATCGCATGGCTTTACAAATAGTCGAATGGCGATCATTCAATCCGATATTCGAACAGTCGAATAGTTTTGTCACTCCCTAGTTATGTATTTGTATTTCGTAATAATAACAACACACAGTTACAAACTTCGAACAACATTATGTAATTTATACATACCCGAATAAACCGTTTTCATGTAATTCCTTATCATTATGAGTATTCTATTTGTCAGGTCTATCCCACTCCCACCTCGAATGTTTTTGTTGGAATCTTGGAAACCAAAACATGGACCGAGGCCAGAGACTTCTGTCAGTGCAAGGGAGGCAACTTGGTCATCTTGAACAGCGCCTCCTAGCTGGACAGAATGTCAAACCTGATGGATTCCGATATAATCTTGGTCGGAGGCCAGAAAATCGTGACGATCTGGAAATGGCTATCCGGAGCGGTCGTGACCCAGGCTATGTGGGAAAATAACATCGGAACAACGTGTCTTAAGTTGCGCTCCAGAATGTGGTTGAGCGATTGGCATTGCAGTGACAGCTGTAGTTCAGTGTGTGAATATCAGCTTTAAAAACGAGTTTTATTTTATTGTTTTGTGGTGCAATATATTCAACACATGTTAATGTACCAATGTAGTGTCCGTGTGTCGCATGAATAGATATCGTTGCGGGAAATTAAAATAGAGTATATTGCGCCACAAAAAATAAAAACGAGTATTTTGTATCTTGTTAAATCTATGTTACCAGACCACATCTAGCGTTGAAATTTCGGTTATTGCTATATGGAACACTGATTGTTTTTATGGGTTAACTTTATTTTATTAAATAATTTACGAAATATTCGTTGGTTTTGAATTTTAATTGGGCTTTAACCGTTTTCGTCTGAACAGCCTGCAACTGTGTTGAACAGTTTCAACATAAGATTACTATTGCTTATTTTAAAGTTATTTTCAAAGAAATATCAATATCAAATCGTCGCATGTGTTGAGTTTATTTAAATTTTCCTTTTTGAAAAATATTCGACAAAAGAACAATTATGGTCACTGAGACTTGCAAGAAAACTGTCCGTGCATTAAGTATTGTAAATAATACATACATACATTTTACATACGGTTAACTTGAGCATTCAGGCGGACAAGAGGTAAAATGCGATCATAGCCGACAAGACTGCCTTACTCCTCGCGAACTCAATTGTCATTACTTGCACGCATGAACTGTAGCCAATATTCTTACTGGGTTGTTTGTGCACTAGTTTCACAGTTTTAGATTAAACGATAATCGTAGTTGTATCTATTTTAAGTTATATATAGTATAAAATAGTCATGTCTAAACGTCAGTGTCAGATAAATGTTGGTGAGCTATTTAATATCACGTAATGAAACACCCTTTGGATAGTTGTTATTCGTAACTCGATGAAAACTGTTTTTTTCCACATATTAACATGTGGTACAGATTACCATGACCTGCATCCAAAGGGTTATGTTTTGTTTTGTTTTCAAACTAAGTTGACCTCCAAGCTGTGGTCAATTCGTGAAGTTTCGTGTGACACAAGTTCATATAACAGTGCATTAATGAATACAAGTTTATATATAAAAAAGTGTTCGTTTCTACGCTTGTTGTTGTGTTTTAAGTATTGAACACTATCGTATAATACCAGCTCATGATACAAAGAAATGTTGGCGAAGCTGTCTCGAGGGGGTTCGACCCATGTTTAAACGTGATTATTGTATAAACCGGGAACCAAACTGTCAAAACAATTATGCAACATTTCAAATGTATATGCGATAACACAGCTGCTCACTATATTGACAAGAAAACTATGTTTTTGAAGATGTTTTTTTCCAAGAAAACATTTAATCACGATTTGCATATTGTTATATATGTAAAGCAAAACGAAACAGACTTCAATTGGTATAAAAACGACTTCAGACTGCGGCCTTGAAGAATGTGCAAACTTTTACATGTAGGAAAAGTGGTAACATTAGCATGACTAAAAAGAAATAGCGCATGTTTATGGCATAATGTATAAGTATTATACAAATTTAATGTACTGAACAATGAACCATTGAAACATTAAGATGATTTAGATGAACTCAACCAACTATTTAACTAGATCATTTAATACATGAGGTTATGTAAATATATACCGAACTCCATATTGGTACTCCTCAGTGTTACTCATTCATTTGTATCAAAAATAAAAACACACGTGCTTGAATTTTGATTAAATATAATTTTCTATAAGTAGCTGTAACTTGACCTCTGAGGAAATTGAAGATCATCCATAACCCAATTGATAACTTCACGTTTAATCATGTGTACAAAGTTTTGTTTGTGATAATATTGAATGTCATTCGAAAGATTGAAAACAGAAGCCAACAGGCAAATATCTGTGTAAACCTCGTCTCAAGAGAACAGTAATGCATAACGTGTTCAAATCCAGATCGCTGGTCAATAAAAAAAAAGACATTAAACATTTATCATGCTTCTTTATTGTAAATGCGGGCGTATGTTAAGAATTTGAATGCTTGATTTGTAATGGACAAATCGCTATACTACTTGTTTTCGTTTTTGTTATGCCAATTAATACATATACATGCGTTATAATATATGAAAGGTTTTTTAGTTTCTTAAATCACACTACCATGCGGTGACCTCAACTTTATTCATTTTATGTCTGCGGGAAACAAAACTGTCAATACAATTGTGCAAATTTTAAAGTTAAAGGGAATGCAAACGTACAACAATATGCGCGTATTCGATAGTTAAGTTCACATAGTTGACATGATATTAACATTATTATATTCTTGAACTGAACAAGTTTATGACTATTATTATTGATTGTATATTATTATCATGATATAATTTTAATTCACATAAAGAAATAACTGTTAATTCAGCCTGAAACGACACTCGGAAAAATATCTTTATTGCTATGCTGCATGTATCCTGGTTGGAAAAGTGGTACTTACCGATATAATCTAAACGTCACGTCTGCCTTAGAGAGTCTATCAATAGTTGTGTGAAATGTTTGCTGTCAAATGATCAGTGACACATTGGTTTCGTTGTGCTAAAACTATCTACAACATCACATTTATTCAAGGATGTAATTCCTATTATCATTTTGTCAAAATATTTCTAACTTTCCAGCCCACGAATAACTTGTTGCTTAGAGTAAAGCATCTTAAAAACAGAGTTTTCTTCTCAAAATAGGACACAACTGTATTTATGCAAACACATTTTATTCGCATTATGCACTTTGTTACTAAAAAGAGAGTTTCTAGACATTGACCTGGCAAAAAAAACCTGCTCCTCCCCTCAAGGGGAAGTGTTATGACTTTGCTTTTACCAAACATAAGCTTTCGCATGCCGATTGGTTGCCCAATGGATGATGTTTATTTTAAGATGAATGTCATATTTCAATTTTACGGTTATCAGAAATATATATTCTACTTGCATTAAAGGATTTCGATATTAATTAGCAAACTTGTTAACCTGTATCAGACGATATGTTACGCACATAAAATGGGATATACGTCTAAGATCAATGTCATAATTTAAGGTCTTAGCTCGAACAATATCATTGTAATGCTAGATAAAGGTTTCGTCAAACTATAGATTCCTCGTGTATTACAAGATTCAAAGGATAAAATTTGATTATAAATAATCAAAAACTGAACAAATGTTACCCTATACATGACATTGTGTTATACACACAAACCAGATTGCTACCTTTAAGGTCGATGTCATACTTCGGGATGAAAGTCAGAACATAGCAGTTCTATATACAAATAAAGCTTGTTTGAGCTGCTTGTTCCTCGTGTATAAAAGGACATCAAAATGTCTTAAGACAAATGTTTACCTTTCGAACGGGTTACTCACAAAACACCAAATAACTGTCGTCAATCTCCAGGCCATACTAAAAGGTAGAAATTGTGTCTTTTAAGGCAAGGTCATGCTTTGAGATCAAAGGTCAGACGAGAGCATCTTATTGCTCACATACTATTTCTCCGAGTTCTAAACTAACCATTCATTGAATGATTTTGAAATGAACTGCTACATATTCTTACCTATATGGACCTTGGTTTCACACAATATACACACGACTACAATAAAGACCAAGTTCATTCTTTGAGGTGAGGTCAAAGGTTGCAGAAGAGAAATTATGTGTACAAATTGTGTGTGTTGTTCAATCTCTAACGTCTACATTTAGCAATAAATATTAAGCAACTTGGCACCAATTTTAACTTATTATATGTGGTTTCGTAGAAGATTCAGATTGTTTTTTTTCGTCAAAAAGGTCATACTTTTAGGTCAAAGATTAATCAAAACCAACTTAATTTCTAAAACACCACATGCAGTAAGGTGTTTAAATAACTTGGCACATGCACTAATCTGTATCCGGTCAGGTGTTGAGCACTAGAAGCCGATAGCCACATTTAATGTTAAAGTAAAGTTCTCAACTCAAAAGTCAATTCAGGTTGTTATTCATTTATGATCTTTTACTTTTATATGGTGCAAACGCTTTTCAGACTTCACATCAGATGAATGTAAAGACAATGTGTGCTAATTAGCCGATGGTACCTATAGTCGTAAACATTGAATGTCAAGGCTTAAATATATCCTAATTTCTTCTTTGATAATCTTCTATTTTCATTGCAAGCCCGTGTTGCGCCTTTTGTTCAGTTTATTTTGCACATGTGTCAAAGCAGTATGTTGGTCATTGATGACCTTCGGTGATAAATCTAGTTTATTCTCTTTCACTGATAATTTAAGTAATAGATTGATATTTTTAGAAACAAGCACAATTAAACTTCAATTTTACCATATTTATATGGATTGACTGTTTCTTTTTCGATAACCTAACATCAATTGGCCGAAGGAGTGCCTGGTATTAAATCATTATGAAAATAAGGAATTACAGACTAGATTTAATATATTCGATATAATATAAATAATGGTATACTCAATCAATTTGATCATTGATGAAAAGGTTTGCTTGCAAAATATTTTGCATATAATCCAGTCATTCAACATCGAACAATTATATTGAAGTNCAGGAGCATAATTTGAACAAACAAAGTAGAGAACTATTTAATGTCACTACATACCAAATGTGGTAGCACTAGGCCCAATGGTTATGGACAAGAAGATTTGTAAAGTTTGAACAAAATAGGCTTTATATAAGCATATGTTTAATTGATTGACCCCCGGAGCGATAAAACTTGACCCCAGGGGCATAATTTGAACATAATTGAAATAGGTGCACCCCAGGAACATTTGTGGGAAGTTTTATCAGAATTAAACTTGTAGTTTAGGAGAAGAAGATGTTAAAAGAAAAAGTTAACGCACGCACGGACGCACGCACACACGACTGACACAGGACCATGACATAAGCCCCTCTGTCTCTGGCCAGTGGAGCTAAAAACCTACTTTTCCATTCCAGTGTGTTTCATGGCAATGATATTTTGTTTCCATGACACTTTTAAAACCCTAATGATTACATAATGTACATACAGTAGACAATTTTGTGAACGTATCCAGTGCTTGAATTTTCTATTGATTTAACATGGCGGATACATTTGCAAGTTCGGATACAGTTAGTGACCATCGCTGCTCAGTATGTGAGAACACTGAAATATCCACTGATGCGACACATTTGTGTCAGGATTGTGAAAATAAATAGTCTGAGAAATGTTTTAGATCTCATAATCAGCTTTTTAAGCGACATGTATTGCATGACACGGACAACCAGTCTGTACGGCAGATTGGCAAGTCAGTAAGCGACTGTAATTCAGAGAGATGCACATGGGCATCCAAAAGAAAGGATATAACTCTTCTAGAAAAACACGACACATTGTGATGCATGGAAGTTGTTGATCAAAACCATAGGTATGCCTTAGACATTATAATTTGCGCATCTTTCACTGTTCTTGACACTTTACTCTCTTACAGCGCTCTGTTAATTGATAGATTGGAAATATGAGATTATTAGGACTTAAAAATATATCGGTTCAAAGTCCTGCGAATATAACATTTGTTTACGAATTTATGTTTCAAGACGTACTCCTGAATGAACAAGAATGTGAGAAAGTCCACTAATCTGCATGTTAAAAAACCCAAAGCGGACGCATTTCAATGCTCTTTCAATCACATACGATATGAACTTTAATTGTTTGAATATCAATTAGATATATATTATTCGTAAAAAATGCAGTCGATATTTGACTTCAATTAGTAGCTTAAGGTCTGCATCAAGGACAAGAGAAACAAATTTAGTGTTCGAACCAGAATATGATCTTGTGAATTTTCTGTCACAAATAACGAGTATCGTAACTGTACTGAGTTAGCAAAATTATTCACTGATGGCAGTTTATAAATCAGGAAATTGTAACGAGATGAACGGTGTTTATAGGTAAAAATGATATCATGTATATGAATTTATATTTTATAATCTATGTTTTCATTTGTAAATAAGTAAGTAAGTAAGAAAGTACGAAGTAAGTAAGTAAGTAAGTATGAAGGTAAGTAAGTAAGAAAGTAAGCGATGTTTTGACTTTTTTATTTGACGACTTTTACAGCAATACACAATGCGTGGATTTTTAATATGGTGACAATGTTTGGCAATGTTAACGTATCAAGAAATCTGGACAATTTTCCATTTGCAAACATTTTAACTAAAGAATGCACATCACATGTTGGTATAATTAATACTCATCGACATAAACAAGTTTATTGTGAATGATATAACGTGTTATGGATGTTTTCTTTATCATGGGTAGAGATAAAATGCTGAAAAGGTTGTTGCACGAACGCCATCTCCATGAAGATATTCACCAGAATCATGTGAATCTACTGCCACCGAAACACTTTGACCTCGACGGAGACGAATAAGAATCACGTTACTTCCCATGGCATGTTAATAATCTTCCGACGGGGTGATAACTATGGTCGATACCAGACTGCCGTCTACGACAATCTTGAACCACTTGCGATGAGAAAATTGTGACTCCAAAGAGGCTGTAATGAAGTACACTCCATCGACGGGCGCCGTAAAGACTCCAGTAAATGAGTTGTAAGCATTTCCATCATTCAACACCACGCCTCCAAACTGCATTATATGATCGGGACCGAGAGTATATAAGTCATGGGTCAAAAAGGCTGAGAAGCCGACATTTGTTGTAGCATTCGCTATATGTCTCTCTGAAATACATGAGAATAGACACGCGTAACACAAATAGTATACATGAAGACAATATTTTGCTGTTTTACGAAGATTATTGATTCGAATTATTTCGTGATCAGATACATACAAGTTTCTCGAGAGGCTCAGTCACGTGTGAAAATATCCATGTGTTATGATAATGACTTTATAACAAATCTATATTCTACAGGGCTTTGCAGTGACTACAGTGCACGCGCTTCTCCAATTCTCCAATTCACGCGCTGACCAATTCTCGCTAAATAAATATAGAAGATGCGTTGTACTTGACTGTCGCTGATTACTTAAATAACGCTGTTGTGTTTGAAAATTTTTAAAATTCGGTCGAAAGCGTCTTTCGCAACAGAATTAAACATATTTTTGTATTATTATTTTAACATAGTAATAAAAGTCCGTATAACCAAGCGTACCTTTGCTCATCACATAAAAATGAACGATAGATAACGTAAATTATATCGTTCGGTCTTGCGATTCAGTGTTTCTTACGCGTGAGTTTAGCATGTATAAATACCACGCGTTGTACCCGGCGGATTAAAGAGTTTGCTAATAAAGTTATAACTTAATCAATTAGTTGTACAGTGGCATATTATGAAACAATACGCATATGACGTAAATGACAATCTGTGGTATAGAAAACACGACTATATTCCTAATACATTCATCAGCATTAATTTATTTAATTTGAACATTGTTTATATTTATTTTTGTAATGTGAACATTGTATGTATTGATTTATTTACAGATATATGTATATACTTGTATATATATGGACATGTCAAAAGTATGAGAATCATACAAAACACCATGAATGCGTATGTACCTAAACAAGTTTTGCTCTTTTGAGCTAGATAAATGAAGTCACGTACACTTTTGTCTTTAAAGCACTTGATTCAAAAGCAATGCTAGCCATGCAGCAAAGTCGGCAACTGCCAATGAGACCCGCGACTTTAAGGGGCCCCATGAGACCGTGACGAAAACAAACTAACTTACTTAGCCTTATCTAACGACTTAATAAAGCCAATTATTATATATCAATGTTAAGCTCCGATGAAGGGTTTGACATTGTTTTACCAAATAACAATCATCGATTATTTTCAAAACCGTGTTGTTTTGCTGGTGAGTGAATCGACTCCATACAGGCGTTCTATTATGCCCAGAAGGGCCCTGGGGCATTGGCCCCAAAAGTTTAACTGCCTATGGGCCTCCACGGTGCTAATCCGGCACTGTCTAAGCCACGATAACCATAACATTGATTCCAGCACAAAACCTTTTATGTACCAGAGTCTACAATTATTATATATTTGTTCTGAAACTATAAACAACATATTTAAATTTTGAAATGTAAAACTTTATTATTGTTCATTATTGCCTGGGAGTATAATTTTATTCGCATTTGCTTTGACGAGTTTTGTAACAGTTATATACATGTAAACTATGATAGTTAAACCAACGACCTACGGATATTATAAACTGAAACCTCTTGTAGACATTTAAAATACTTGACATTTTCTAATGCGCAAACTGACAAACCCTCGGGCTATCTGTTATGAAATTGTCAGCAACGTATTTCTGAGAATGCATTTACGTGCAAGCGGTATTGAAGAGCGGTTATTTTCCGTACTGGAACACGTTGCATTGACTAACAAGTGCAATTATTTGCGTCGGTGTTAGTAAGTTGTCTAATTAGTGAATACGTTTGCTGTTCTCGCACCATATGTGCTGGTCCAACACCATACCGTGACCGCATAGCAAGTACCACTTACATACGCAAGAATTTAACTTATAATTAAGCAACCCATCTTATGTCTTTGGAGGCTTGGATGCTTACAATAGTAATTATTCTCGGCATAATATACTTTCTTAGGTATTCTTTTTATAAGTTCGAATACGTTTAATAATGCCAAACCAAAAGAAAACATTGTCGAGTTTTTCACTTTCATGTCACAGACTTACCAAGTGGTCTAACTATTAATAAAATATTTTAACTAATATAATATTGTGGCAAAACCAAACGGGTACAATTTACTTTTGCTAAATTGAGTTGTTTTGCGGTATATAACTTACACGAGTGTTTCTTGACGTTACTTTATTGGTAATGTATAAGTTAATATAACGTCCACGATTTCTACCTTGCTATTTAACAATATTTTCTTTTTTAACTATAAATTGAAAATTACATAATTCAGACAAAAGAAGTCTATATCCGTGTGGTCTAACCATTAATATAAAAGAATGCACTTGTGTTCTTATGTTGGTTCGGTATTCAAGTTAAACTTTTCAAGTCTGCCTTTTCGCATGCATGTTAGTTAAACAAAGGAAACATATGTTTTGCGACAATTAATTCACATGTTTGCCAAAGAAAGGTAAAAACTGCAAACGTGTATAATTATATTACATGCTATGTATATATATGTATATGAGCAAGATAATCGTGTTTTTCAAAATGCATGTTGTTATAAACTGCTTTTGTGTCTACATGTTTGTATGCGCATTGATAGATCTAATGTCCACGCAAAATAGTTCAACTGTAGTATTTTAGGATGAGCATACATTGAAAGGAAACTGTTTCTTTAAGGGACACCCAATTCACAACTTAATAAGTTATATTTATAAATCCATGAACAGGATGTAAATTGGAAAGTACATGGCGGAAATTAATATACCGTATAGCTTAATTGTTGTATAAACACTTCAACATACCTTTTGTGTGTACGCTCTCAAAACCTTTATAATAGCTCATTTAAAAAGAGTCCCAAAACAAGCTAGTAAAAAAATTGTTCAAATCATTTTCCCAGCTAACTTTCCATTGTTCGTATATATGTAGTTGCGTTCGTTCTTTGCGTGCCTATTTAGTAATATCAATGCCATAAAGACATTAAACATAATTAGTAAATTATAAATGGCGTGTGGTTGATGTTATCAATCTTCCAATGGGATCTTTTGTCCAAATGATGTGGAACGTTCCTTCGCTCGTAAACGGGTATATCAGATGCGAGGCAATGAACCATGGAGGAAAACAATCTTAAACGCATTTTTCAAAAACTTTTCTGAACAAAATGGACCATGAATAAGGAAAGGAAACGGGTAATTTTACGAAGGGACATCAAAGCTTTGTACTTCGTAACGCTTATCCGAGAATTATCCAATCGAATATTTTGCAATACATAAATGTAAAATATTTAAAATGCACATTCTAGATATGTCATAGATCACATAGATCATGCACGGATAATGTTCTAAAAATGTATTTTGTTAAAAAGAATGTTCAGTTAGTGTAATGAAATAAAAAACATTACATACAAGAAAAATAATAAATATAAAGCAACACGTTGTACATAAAGGCGAATTATGCTTGATAATATCGTGGCACACTGTATGGGAGGGAATGTCCACCAGTCCTTCATGTTGCTAAATGACAATTGCGCATTGCTTAATGACAGTTGTATCTTGCTTAATGGCAATTCCATGCTGACATACATGTATTATAAATGCATGTTGGTATATGACAAATGCTTTTTGGAGTGTGTTATTCGTTACCAAATAATGCAACTTCCGCGCGCCTTTGTGCTTCTTTACATCACTTGGTGGCACATACTAGTAGCTTCATGGCATCTTTTGTGACTTGATACGTGTAAATCACAAATTCTCTTGGGTATCAATGAAATCGAATCCATTAAGTATCATGCTTATTCAAGTTCTTATCGTTTTTAGTTTGTACATTACAACTTTAGTCTAGTTATTACACCAGCGATTCAACAAGACGGGAGTAATAAGCACTAAGCATGTTGCAAATTTGTAGTGCAGTTTATTTGTAAATATTAAGCTGAGTTCGGATGACCACAACCAGCAGCACATGCATTAAGTGATAACACACCGCCTACATATCTGCCTAGTGACAACACAAGAAAATCCATGCACGAGGGTTATATACATTGTTGCACCTCGGCACATGTCAGACCAATCAAATACTCGACTCGGGAAGATTCGGAATACTTGTTTACCACATATAAAGATTACATCACCAAGATAAGATGAATGCAAAACGTGTGAAAAGCGTGGACAAGCAAAAATGGACGTGTTCAGTGAAAATAAGCGGGCAACATTCAAGCACAAGAGGAAAGGGAGCTGTACAACGAATGCTTAAGAAAAGCAAGAGAATTGAACACCACCTACTCACATTTAACCTTTGACGTTTTCTTAAGAACAGTTGCATCACCACTCTTGTCAGATGGGTCCCATGTACTTCGCTACACACATAACAGTTACAATATGTGGATTCCGAAATTGATGTCATCCCGAAACAACTTAACTTCCTTCTAGATGAAAATGAGACCATTGGTACAAGGGTAGTCTGGCAAGTGGGCCAAATTCTGTGCTCTCCATGATTGACTGGGCACTTCACACTTATGATGGAGACCATCGATAGTGTTCCTTCCATGCAGATAATTATCCAGGTTAGATAGTACAATTATTGCTTTAATGTTTGAGTCATACACGGTTTAATGCTGTTGATTTATTAATAATCGTTAATGCATCATTCATTATAAGTATTAGTGTTACTTGGTTACTGAACACAATTTACAGACCTTAACTAATTCAATGAACAATAAAACACCATTATTGTATTAGGTGAATGAAATGTATTATCAACTTATCAATTATAAACTGAACTGAACAGGCCTTTGACTTTTTATTTGAGCTTCATTAGGTCAGAATACGAATCAATACATCTTGGGTACTTCATTTAGTGTGTCATGACTGGCAGGCATGACCAGATAGAATAAATTATACAAGTCCCTGGTCACGCACGTTGTTTAGTGGACAGTGGATTCGCCTCGTTAAAACAAAAATACAGGCTTTCGGATTGCGACAGCCTAGATCAACCAGAGGAGATTTCAGATCATCGTCTTAGACCAGTGATTCTTCCAGTTCGTGGAATTAGGTAGTGTGATGCAGTTATTTCGACTCATGGCCAACGTTATAAAACCTTCAAACAGTTTTATTTTCTCAATTTTAATTTGTACGGAACAATATGCAAATTGAATTTTATTATCTGCGTTCAAAAACAAATATTTGTAATTTGAGACTTTTTTAGAACACTGGGTATAGACTATCGTTAATCATTAAGGCCCAGTCTCACTATCACATTTTGCGATGCCGGTGGAGCCCCGGTGCGTGATCCGGGGTCTACCGGGGCGAACCGGGGCTCCACCGGGGCTCTATCGGGGCTCCACCGGGAACGTCAGGGATGAACCGGTGACAACCTGGGACGACCGGGGCTCCACCGGCAAACTATTGAAATGTTTAATACCTCCGGCATGAACCGGGGCGTCACTAGCTTGTTATGTCACCGGGGCTCTGCCGGGACGCCATCGGCTTTCACCGGGGCTTCACCGGACGCTACCGGCTACGACCGGGACTCGACCGAGGCACTACNTTTCAAAGTTTCAAAGTTTATTGGCAATCCGGCATTCTGCCTTTGGCCAAGAACATATATACAATAGAAATATGGCCAAGACAGGGAATCATGCAATAATACAATTTAAACATGAGCAAATATGACAATCAAAAACATATATGTTTGACTATTAAATACAGTTATGTCTTTTAACATGCAATTATACAACAGCTAGATGATTTAAAGTATCACATCTAAGTTTGAACGCTTCAACCAAATATTTCGCAATGCTTTTTAACTTAAGAACATTTGTGGAAGACATCATTAATATGTATTTACTTATGGTAGGCCATGGTGTCCTGACATTATATTTTACACGCAAATCATTATATAATGGACAACATAATAAAAAGTGATATTCGGATTCACAAACATTTTTGTTACAGAGTTTACACTTGCGTTCTTTTCGGGACAGCCTACTATATCTGCCAACTTCTATTTCTAGATAATGGGAACTTAGACGAAATTGACTCATTTGGATTCTTAACTTTTCATTAGATATACAATCAAGGTATTTTTCATATTCGAAGCTTTTTTTAAATTTCAAGTTCATTTTGGACTGAGAAGCTTAAGTATCGCTCCATTCTTGAACAAATTGGTCTTTTAATCTTTGGTTTACCATGTAAGCAATGTCGCACGTGAAATCAGATATATAAAGCGTATAACCCAAACCAAGATTGTCTAAAGTTTACTTCAAAGCATGACACCATAGATAATTTTTCGTACAATTGAAATTGGTTAAAACATTAATTTGTTCCATACAAACTTGGTACAATAATGAATGTTGGTTATTTGCGACTTTCATCCAATAACGCAATGATCTAAGTTTGCATAAAACGGCTAGAGGGAATCTACCCAATTCACTAAGAACAGCATAGTTAGAAGTAGATTGTTTTACATAAAGAATATTTTTGCAAAATTTGTAATGTAATTTATCAAAATCAGGGTTGTCATAAATGACTAAATGACTAATGACTTAACATTTGCATATATAACTTTTATCATTGTTATTATTTTGCAACTGAGAACTGATTCAATTAATTTAATCCATAATGCTTCGTGGATTACTGTATCGAAAGCCTTTTTATAATCAATAAAAGCAAGAACATTTTGTATAATGCTATGTAAGATAAAAATACAATCGCTTGTTCTACGTTTGTCTTTAAAACCGAATTGAAAAGGATTAAATATATTTTCTCCCTCACACCAGCAATTGATTCTGTTTCGTAGACATAATGAAAATATTTTAGAAATTATATTAACAAGTGTGATTTCTCGATATTCGGAAGGCTCTTTCTTGTTCCCTTTTTTAAAAATTGGTATGATAGCTCCTTTACACCAAGAATCTGGATAAATACCACGATCGAAAATATAATTAAATTTTTTAGTAAGATATGGTGAGATAAAATCATTAGAATCAAAAAAGAGATCGGCTACATTGCTAAACAAGTCACAGCTTTTATTATGCTTCATGTTAGATATCGTTGTTCTTACTTCTTCTACAGTAAATGCACAATCAGGCGTTTCAATAGAAGGCAACAAATTCAAGTCGTACGTGTCATTAGGATTAAATGTACTGCTATGTGCAGTATTAGATGATTGTTTAAAATGGTTTAAAAACTGATCCATGTCGATATCATTACTGTTTGAGACATTTTTCTTTTTATATTTGTTTACATATCGCAAAAAATGTTTTGGATTGTTTTTTGCTTAGGTTAGCAAAAGTATGCTTTTCTTTATTAAAACATGTACGTTTTGTCTCCCTTTTAACGCGGCAATATTTATTTCTGGAATCTAACAATTTAATCTTGTTCGCATCACAAGGATAACGTTTATAAATTATTTTACAATCATAAAACTCGGTTTTGTTCAGTCTACAATCCTCGTTAAACCACTATATCTTCGCACGATTAATTTTACCCTGTTTACTGCCTGTGTGTACAGTTTTACCGTTAAGCTGAAAAGAGATATTAAATATTATATTCGATAAAGCGTCTACACAGTTATCAATAGTGTCACGGTCCGATAACAATGTATTTGTTATTTCGTCGAAAACTAATCTTTTATCTTCCAAAGTATGATTTAAGAAATCTACATTATTTTGTTTCCAATCTATTTTTATAAAGCTATGACCTTGATTTGTTGATATACATTTATCACAAAGTAAAGTAAAATCAATCGGGCAATAATCAAGTTCGTTCATAGAGCTTATACGCGAGTACATATTATAATTTACAATCACAGAGTCAACCGTGCTTGCATCGACAGTGTTTCTACACAAATTATAACATGTATTAAGCCCTGGTTCTAAACGCCCATTTGCAATTAAAACACTATTTTCTTTACAAAGCGTAAGAAGTTTATGTCCGAACGTATTCGTCTGCATATCCGCCGATAATCGTTGTGGTAAAATATCAGTAGGTAAATCAGGCTCAGGCATATCAACATAGCGATCGAGATTTAAATTATCTACAAGATCTGATCTGTGACATATTCGTGAATTGAAATCGCCCGTTAAAATAACATCACCAAGTTCAGAATACACCTTTAAATCGTTTGATAACTGGTCATGGAAATCAAAATCTTGTAGTATAGAATTCACATTACTGTACACAAGAGAATAAGCTGGTGGTATATAGCAACAACAAATATATACATCGTTATCAAAGCCAAAAAAAATATTTAGATAATTTACACCAAATAATCCCTTTGTCATTTAAAGTAATAAGTTCAATTTTATCACGATATACTGTTTTATAGTAAACAATTACACCTCCGCTGTGTCTTTTCGTATTTCTGTTGCATTTTGTACGAGGGCAAGAGAAACACTCAAAATTGTCAATATGAATATTAGTAGATTTGGCATTCCAAGTTTCTGTAAATATTAAAATGTCATATGAATTAATAACGTTTAACAAATCCCTTTCCTCTAGTTTTGAAATAAGACCCTGCACATTCCAGGATAGCAAAGTTAGCTCCTTCCGGTTCACTCCCTAAGGTAGTTCACACTCATGGTCATGGTTACTTCCGGCGCTATTCGGACGCTGACTTCCGTATTCGCGAATGCCACGTGGGGGCAGTTCCGGTACTGGGCCAGGGGGTGGACGATTATGAGTATATTTGACGCGGTTGATGTACAGCGCGTCATATGATAGGTTCGGCTGTTTTCCATTCCGCTTCGCCTCAATTAAATATGGCAGCAGTTTCTTTCGGCGATCTTGGATTGGTTTTGGAAGCTGGTCGCAAACGCGAAAATTACTGTTTATAAGCTTTTCCCATGCCGATGACAACACTGATACAGATTTCGATGTAAACAAAGCTAATTGTGCTCAGTTACGACAATATTTACGTCAGCACGGGTTGCCTGTATCTGGATCAAAGAAAGAAATGATAGAAAGGGTAAATGGTAGCTTTGAAATCTGGAAGCAACCGTTGGAAGTTCTGCGAATTATGATGGCAAGCCAATTGGTGCCAAACGACAGTTGAAGGCAAAAGTGTTTTACTCAGATGGACATGTACATTCTGTTATGTTCCACGAAATAAACAGGACCATTATGCAGTGTTATATCAAAGCATGTGTCATACCTTCCATCCCTACACAGAAGAAGAACAGCTTGTCTAAAGTCACTGGAAATGTTTATGCTGCTGGGTGTGATTGTGAAGCTGGGTATGTATTGCTTTTTCTAATGATTTTCTATAAATTACATGCAGTTTTCAACTCTTGACCATTGTTTCTGGGCATAATTTGATTAAAAATACATTACTTTTCATACCCAAAGTAATGTGTACCTGAAAATGCAATAAAATAGTTAGGGTTGGCCAAATAAAAAATAGGGTAGATAGCCTGGACCAGACATATTTTTTAGTTTAGCCTCAAAGAAAATGAAATAATATAACTTTAATTTGTTTACATTTTGTTTTTGCAGTGGATTGCTTTAGCATGGAATAAATAAGCAATATCTTCCATTATATATCACAGTCACTATACCATATTTGTATGAAAATAAAACATACATTTTTGTAAATAATAATAATATGACAGAATAATCAAATGTTAACATGTTATTTAAGTTGTTTGTAAGTATTTTCCTATGAAAAGTAAGGAAAGCCAAAGTTGCAAAACATTGTCGATATTATTTTAGCATACATAAGGTAATTATATTAATGGCTGCTGAAAATGTGTTTGCCTTATGGCCTTTCAGTGATTAATAACAACGTTGTTGTCTTGTTTAATTACAAATTATTCATTTTGTATTTTCAGTGAAGGAGAGGCATGCAATCATATTGCAGCTCTCATGTATGGTCTCATCGACATTACACAGAAACAGAAAGAAGGGCCTAATGTCTCAACATCAAAACAATGTCTATGGAGTCAACCAAGGTCGAGGAAAGTGAGTCCGAAAAAGGCAAGTGAACTTATCTTCAAGAAACAGAAATTCAATGACATGAATAACAACACAATAGTTCCAAATGTAAGGACTTCCTCATGTGCTGATTCGCCATCGATAAGTGTTGAATCAGTTGACATATTAAGGTTCGGCAATAAACTTAAACAGTGTAATCCTCATGCTGGATGTCTATTTACACATGAACATACCATGAAAAATTCAAACAACTGTCCAACAGGGCTAAGGAAAACCTCGGATTACCATTACCTTTTTTATGTTTAGAGATTGTGTAGACATGTCCAGTGAGAATTGTCAAAAGTGTTTTATGATTATTTTGAAAAATTAAGTGTGACATCTGATGAGGCTGAAACAATTCAAATGAAAACAGAAAAACAGTCAAAAAGTTTAAATTGGTTCGAAGCAAGGAAAGACAGAATAACATCTTCAAATTTTGGACAAATTCTGTCTAGAAAAGAACTACAAGCGTCAAAATCTTGAATGAAATCTGTGTTGGGAAACACTTCCTTCACTTGTGAAAGTGTTCGGTGGGGGATATCACATGAGCCAGCTGCACAAAGATTTTATTTAAAAGACTAAAGGGAATGTCATCCTGGACTTACTGTTAGTAAATGTGGTTTTGTAGTTTCGACTTAATATCGGCACCTTGGTGCAAGTCCTGATGGTCTGGTGTCTTGCTCCCATTGTGAAGAAAAAAATGGACTTCTTGAAATTAAATGTCCATATAAATATAGAAATGTAATTTCTGAAATGGCTGCAAAGGACAAAGACTTTTTTGTTGTCTTGAAAATAGTGTGATTAAATAAAAAAACAATCATATTTATTATTGCCAAGTGCAAGGACAGATGGCAGTCTATATTAGAAAGTGGTGTGATTTTTATATTTGGACTCTGATGGGAAGGTCAGTTGAAAGAATTAAATTTGACAAAGAAAAATGGGAAACAATGGAGAAAATATTGACTTCGTTGTTTAAGGTCAATATCATCCCAGAGATATTCAGCAGAAGAATTCAACGTGGGGTTCAAACTGGTGAATAATATGCTTGGTTAAGCTACACTGAAGTGTGTGACAAAGTTTGATCATTAACGCCGCTGTTTTACAATAACAAATACCGAACTTAAAAATCCATAATATAATACTCCTCCAATGTTAAATTAACATGAAAGGTTTACAAATATGCATTAAACCAGATTATTGATTCGTTTGTTACTCCTAGAAATGCCAGAACGGTGGCAGAAGTTTTTTTGGCTAATAACTATGTTTCTATACTCCAGGAGTATGTTGTAAATATTCCATAGCTATTAATTGAATAAGTGCTTTTAATATGTTGTAACTATGTACCTGAAAAACACTTAGTGCATGATGACTTTTTATATCTTAGTGTTGTAAAATATTGTTATTTATTGTGACATAATTGTGTTTTATAACGATGCATTTTCTTCCAAAGACCACCATATACTTTTCTTTATTGCAATGCTTGGAAATAATGATCTCTCTAAGTCAAAGGCATATGATTTAAATATCTGTCATTGTTATTTTTATCAATATGGTAATCATTTTTTTTAACTAAATGCAAATAAGGTCTTTAATTCAAATGTGAAATGAAATTTCTTCTTTTGCAACAAAATAGTTTTAACTGGTGAGAGATTAAGGATAATAGTTTTGAAATTTTGAAGTTCTAAATAGATCATTTTACTATTTGTGTCGTGTTCTGAGAAAACTGGGCATAATGCTTGTGCGTAAATTTTCGTCCCAGATTAGCCTGTGCAGTTCGCACAGGCTAATCAGGAACGAAAATTTACGCTTTTATGGAATTTTTCGTTTAAAATTTTGTCTCTTTTTAGCGAAAATCCAGTTTAGGCGGAAAGTGTCGTCCCGGATTAGCCTGTGCGGACTGCACGGGCTAATCTGGGATGACACTTTACGCACATGCATTATGCCCAGTTTTCTCTGAACACGCCACATTTAACAAAACAAAAACAAAAACATTACCGAAATTAATATATTTTAACTTTAATAATGTCTTACTGATCTAGATATATCAGATATATAATCTACATGTATTTAATTAAGAAATGAATGTTTTCAAGCTGTTAACAATCATAGTTTTGTTGTACATTTTATATATATCTTGTTGCTATTAACTGTTCTTGTTCATTAATAAATGTGACCAATGTGACTTGCTTTATTGTTTAATTTTCTAACTTTGTTACTTATCGAGTTTCACAGCCCACCAATAAGGAAAGATGATTTAAGCTAACCCCGGGATACCGTTTTACAAAGCTATTAACGCAATTCGTAGACTTAGGGTAATATTTTTAATTCAGCATAGTTTCTTCAAATTCTTGCTATATTAAAATTTGGTATGTTTGAAGTGAAACTCATAATACAATGTTACATTCTAAGTTAAAATTAATTTGCCACAATCTGAAATAAATGAAATTAAATTATTCTAAAATATGTGCGTAAGTCTAAGACTTGCGAAAGGACACAAACTAGTGAAATTCAGTTCAGCAAATTTGTTTTAATATATATACATGCATTATGAAACAGAATTTCCATTAACAGAACTTCCATTTGGCAGAAATATTGAATATACATTAATACCCGCTTGTGCACATTAATTCTATTCAATTATATACTCTACAATATAAGTAAAGCATTCAATGACACGTAATGGTATAACTTATAGAATACATTGATGATTAAAAATATGGAAATAATTTGACAGTTTGAACATTTATATTAACAATGGTATAATTTCCATGTATTTAATATTAGTTTGCAATTTCAAAATACTTATGTAGGCTTTAAAGAAATAATTCTCAAAACAATAAAAAAAAACAAGTACTATTCAATTATCTAGGCATGCTTGTTTAACAATTTAAAGCTGCACTATACTAGTGATAATTGAATCTTGTGTGGTATTTAAGCCATCCCGTCACAGGGGTGTGGTTTTTCCTGCTTTTAGCTGATTTCCTCCCTCACACCCCTGCGTCTTCTTCAAGAACAAGAGGTGGCTGTAAGGTTGAAAGTCCTCCACAAAGTTTTAATATCTTGCCAATTCGTTTTAATATAGTTATTGTAATTACTCCTTGCAAAGTCCTGAAAGTCTTAACTCTGTATGCGTGCCATAGCCATTTCAACATATATTCGCAGATTTGCAATTCTTCGCGTTTCCTCTACTTGTCTTCTTGTAAATCGCTTCAATTTAAGTGGCGGGATAATTAAATGCATACCCTTCTTGGTATTTAAGTCGGAAATGAGGAAACCTTTGTGAGCCATAATAGCGTCACCTCTATCACATAAATCAAGGATTCCACAGGACCTTGTAAGTTGTTTGTCACTAATACTACCTGCCCACAAATCTGACACAAATGTAATAACACCAGATGGGCTTATACCAACTAATGTTTTTTATATGTCATGTGTGATTTGTAATGAGAGTGCATTAGAGATTTGTTTATTAAAGACTGTGGATTTTCAGTAAAGATCTCAGTACAATCAATTATTACACGCGTACGTGGATAATTAGTACGAAACTTTGAAGGCATTGTCATGTCTATAACATTTCTTGTAGGCCATGTCAGCAAACATTCTTATTTAATACTGAGGTAATCTATCCATTTATTGATAATGACAGAGCAGGTTGATGTTGACACTTGAAATCTGAAAGCTAAGTCTTCAACAAGTAATCCAAGTCGCAAGCGCATCAGAACAAGAAACAATTCATCAATCATTCGAAGTTGCCGAGGTCTTCCTTTTTTATTTCCTGTTGATTGCCTTTGTGTAGCTCTTTTGCCATCTCCCATTTCACTAAATAAAGCATGAAAAGTTCCACCATTGGGTAAGCAAGTATGAAACATAACTTTTTTGTCATTTTTACACACATCTTCAATTGTGATATCGGGTAGCTTGCACTGAATCCCTATGGATACTAAAGTCTTTTGAACACAGACATCAGACGGCTCTGTCTGAATTTAGTTTGACAAACAGGTTGTTGCACATGTCTGAGTACTTATTTCTGAAAAAGGTCTAGCATGAAAAATGTCTGGCTTATTATATGACTTGTAAGGGATCACATTATTTGTCTGCTCACATTTATTTACATTACCAACCGTTGACTTGACAGGTCCACAATAATCATGCAATTGAATAGATCCTTCTAGATAGTTGCCGGGAAATAAATACGGTGTGTTTTCCCCTTGCTCTACATCATGTACATCATACATATACGTGACTTGTGAGTGATCTGGTTCCCCAGTGAATTTATCACACCAACTTTCATCAAAACAAGATTCCAACACCTGAAAATAGACAATATGAAATGGAAATTAATTTCCTTGAATTTGATTCAACATACATTGTTTTGGTAATGTAACGACTCGCCCCTTTAACGACTCGCCCCATAACGAGTTTTATTACGATTTATCCCATATATATAACGACTCGACCCACATATATAACGACTCGACCTATCACAAGAAAATGTTAAAGATCGCTGTATTCATCGCAAAGATAAAACGTATGTGGATGATGCATTAAAATATGGCATTGTACATAACTTTATATTCATTGGACTTCATTTATTTATTTCAAGTTATCATGTTTATATTAGTTTCTTAAAAAAAATGTTAAGGCCAGTTTTTTAATTCAAGGTCTTTCAAAAACAGAAAAATGTATCCAGATGCATTTATCTTTTGTACGTTTAGTTTTATGTATGTAGGTCAGCCACGCTCGGCCTATCGCCACTTTAGTGAATCGCTTAACTGTATTACTCGTTAACGATTATTTACATAATTTATCACAAACCTTTGTTGTTTTGAAACGTTTTTCTTGGTCTTGAATGGTGAATACACTAGGCACAGGGTTGTTTTTGTTGTAAAGGCCATCAACACAGTGTGCCAAACAAAGACGATCATTCTTCTCGTTGAGTGAAAATTGTGGGCTGACATTTTGTAAACGTTTTATCCATGCCCTTTTCAATTTTTCATCCGATGGAAATCTACTTAGAGTAGTTATGCGTCCATCCACTAATTGTCCTCGGTAATTGCTACATATACAGCAGTAATGTCTCTTTTTTTCCGTTGATTTAGGAAATCGTGTCGTTTTATCGTTGTCCGCCATATTTAATTTGCTTTTAGTCACAGTCGCGCGTTAACTCCTCGTTATAGAGTATTCAATGGCGATAACTTTTACCGATAAGTTAAAGCCTTTCAGAAAGTACTATAGGCATAGTGGTAACATAAACATGATTACAAATTAATAGCACATATTTATGGAATGCTGTATTAGAATAATACCAACTTACTGCATTGAACAACGCTTATGACATATAACATCAAAAGGAAGATTGAAGTCTCTTTATAAATATGTTCGTAACTCAAACTACTAAATGTTATAAATTGCATACACATTATGGGAGAGAAACGAAACCTCATGTTCTTATATTCGAAGCAATATTATCTCCTCTTCCATGATCTATTTTCAATTCTTTTTCTACATAGTAGGTCATGCAATTTAAATATTCAGCTATAAAACGGATACTTTGTTCTGCTGCAACTTAAAGATGAAATACATGAATGAACCGAAATCTTAGTTTAAATCTTAATCTTACAAAACTTCATATCGGTACTCCTAAGTGAATCGAATTTATTTATATCAACGAAATACAAACACGTGTACTCTTGTAAACAGTAAAGTTTTGATGTAATGTAATTTTGTATCAGTAGCTGTAACCTGACCTCTAAAGAAAGTATAGTTCATGCATAACCCTTTCTAAACTGTTAAATTTTTATTGTGTGTACAAAGTTTTGTTTGTGATTATATGAAATGCCATTTGAAAGATGGAAAACAGACTGCAAACAAGCAGATATCTGTGTGTAACTTGTTTCAAGAGCATATTTTATTTAGTAATTGTGTAGTTACAATACTTCAATGTTCCGTAGTTATTTTAATACAGAAGTTACAGGCATTCATAATCCTCCACAATCGTCTGAACGTAATGTCTTATCATCGAAGCATTGTTTCCTGTAGATTTAATTTGTTGGAAATCGTATTTTGACGTGTTAGATGTATATTTTGTTTCGACCCTCTTATTTTTGATCTCTCTTCTCATGTTTGTTATGTTTTTATAGTTATACAACAGCAATTGTGTAAACTATTGTAATACACTTGATCGCCTGAAAAACAAGAATGGACTGATAGATGGATGTTTAATATAATTAAATTAAGATTAACGTTTTTGACAAGTTTTATGCTAATATGTTAGCTTAACACGATTGGATTTGGTATATATGTTTAAAACTGTTTTGTGTTTTGAAATAATAATCAATATGACCAGCTCCACTGACTAGTGAGTTTAATCAGAACAATCAAGACATCGCCTGACAAATACCTTGGCTGAACACTTTCGTTACTTGATAAATGTAAATCACAAATTCTGGACGCAGTCAGTAAAAATATGCAGCAACATGTCCTTCAAGCCCAACGGAAAGGGAAATTCGTCGTCTTTACGATGAGGCGAGGCCGAGATGATGACGAAATACAGCTCAAAATACTTCGTTATTCATGTAACACATTTGGTGATGAGCTGCCACATGTAATACAACCCGGCCAACTATCATTAGAGAGACAATTATAGTAGTAGTTCGTCCGTTTGTGCGTCCGTCATTTCAATATGTCAAATGTCCTGATCCGGAAAGTGAGTAGTGTTCATGTTTCTATTTAACATAACTTGACTGTGTTTTTTTTATGTTTGAAATGTGATTGAGTTAACAAGAAATTGATAGCTACAATGATTTTTTTTATTATTAATTGTATATATTATAGCGCAATGCGTCAAACGACGTAATACCGAAGTGTAAATGTTATGACGTCGGACAAGTCAATACGCAGAAACTAAATGACGATAACAGCTTATTATTTGCAAAAAAAACGGCATATATTAAACTGTTTATGAGATATTGACAAAACGGTTTTAACTAGAAATGAATAAACTGAAATAATATGCAAACAAGTAAAAATCGATATTTTTATCATTAAACCCCCTTTTCACAGAGCACGGCCCAGACATATAATTTCATTCATTTTTGTAGCTTAAATTCACTGTTTGCTATAGGATAATTTTTAGTGTGCGGATGTCAATGTTTTTCCGGACCATGTGGCATTCGAATCAGACTATCATAGCAAACCTTATGGTTTTCCAAACGAATAAACTGCCTTCTTTAAAGTCCTACAAACAAACCTTTTAATGTACGTTTGTATACCAATATGCCATGCTAGTTATATGGGCCATTGGTTACGTAGTACGAATTTTAAAAACCGACAACATAATACTAATGTCAAGAAAACAATCGCTTAACCATTACCATTATTATATTGAATGATACTAAAACTATTTAAGCAGACATAAACCTTGTATCCAAAATTAATCATACTAAAACACTTTTGTACACGTTGTATGCTTACATTATACACTTTTTTCAATCAGTGTATCTTTATAAATTGGCAATATAAATATCACACAAAGATAATACCATGTTTTTGTGTAATACAATTGGTATATTTCTATAAGGCTTCGTGCCGAGCTTAATTAATATTTCTGTATTCGACACTTGCCTGGTATTCTATTTAACTAATAAGTTATGCATATTTCCTACTTTATTACGAAAGTGGAAATAAGAAAAATTGCTAAAAAACAACGATACAATAGCGAGTGACGTCTCTAATATACACAAAGTGACGTCGTTATACATCGGTTGTTATTTAATAAATGAGGGAATAGGGATATGATGAACACATTATTTTACAAGCAGCAATTGTTTTATCGATCACAAAATCACAACTGTATACAGCTTTATTTACGGTCCAAATGCACAATTGACACAAACAGTGTGACGGGTCTACCCCCAGCACCTATGGCGTTTAGGGCTTAGTTTTAAGGGTAACATTGTCGAACTTGCCATTAACCCACAGGTTGTAAAGGCGGGCTGAAACGAGACAAACACTGCGTTTATTTGACATGTTAAAAGTTCAGTTTGACTTATAGATACAAAGAATTTCGTTGTGTGAGTGAATTTGTATGATATTAATTAATTGTATGAAGTTGCTTGAAAATTTAACTAAGAGGATGAAAATACACTTTATTGTAGAACAGAATTTAACGTTAACATGACGTTACCATGACTTAAAAATACACCTAAGTTAAATGGCACATTTCCAATCATATTTATCACAAATTAAAAATAATTCCGTATGCTCGAAAAGTAAAATAACACAAACATAAAAAATATCGGTTCGTTTATGGATTATCATCAATACAATTTGATAAAATAAGAACTCGTTTAGATAAAACTTGTATCATTTAATAGTGTTTAAAACAACATATTATGTTTTAAAGTGTTAATGAGTCAGAAGTATTGTTTACATTTTGCTACCAATAATGCCGGGTCCGAATCCCTAAAACACACAGGTTTTTTTTACAAATATTTAACTTTTTTTCATGATTATGTTATTATTTTGGCTTGTGCAATATATTATAATGTACTAAGTGAATATAAGTATTAAATGATATTTTTCTATAAAAACACATAATTATGTTAACAAGGACCTGTAAATGGCTCAGAAGCACAATTCCCCCACTCCCCCCCAAAAAAAAAATTAATTCATGCATGCTTTTGCACATGCTTTACACTAACCGTATATCCGTTTAATCTAATATATTGTTCAATATTGTACCTCACAAACATTTATTCTTCTGTATCTATATGACCGTTTATGGTCCGTTTGATACGATGGAGTCAATCAATAGCAAATTACCGGTCACTATTTTCTTAAATGTATAGCAATAATGTGTATTATTGTCTTATTATTATGGTTGGATGTTATACAGAAATCGAAGTTACAAAACAAATGCATAATGGTAAGTTACTTATTACGGGTAAGAAAAGCAAATTTAATATGGATATTTTAAATACAGAATGATAAGTAAATTATTTCGAGCAAGAACAGGTAAATCTGTATTGATATTTTTCTTTCGATATAACACATTTTATAGAGTTTTCTTGGAGAGAGACTGACATNTAGCCAAGGAAGATGCGAGGAAACCGTCAACATTTATATGGATTGCACCAACTTTTGGATCATTTCTGCTTGTACTTAGCCCCATCATCCCTTGCATGTGTCTCAAGAGGAAAAGCTCTTAGCAACATTTCTTACTTGATCCATACGTAAGGTTACATAATGCATGTAAATAGCCATGGAAGATGCAAGGAAACCGTCAACAATCGATTGCAACAACTTGTGGATCATTTCTGCTTGTACTTAGCGCCATCATCGCTTGTATGTGTCTCAAGAGGAAACACTGTAAGCAACATTTCTTACTTGCTCCATATGTAAGGTTCCATCATGCATGTAAATAGCCAAGAAAGATGCGAAGAAACCGTCGACAATGATATGGATTGCAACAACTCTTGGATCATGTCTGCTTGTAGTAAGCGACATCATCGCTTGCATGTGTCTCAAGAGGAAACGCTGGATATGTATATTACTTTTGTAGACTTTATTGATTTTTCATTAAGCAATGATGTCCCCTACCGGCTCCACCATCGTCAGATTTTTTTTGATTTTTTTTTAGTATTTGTTGCATAGCAACCAAAATTCTTGACGTAGGAACAAAATGAAATGACATGCATAATCTCCATATTGGCATCTGTCCATGTTTTAAGTTTCATGAAAATATGAAGAACTTTTAAAGTTATCGCAGGATCCAGAAAAGTGTGCCAGACAGACAGACTGACGGACAGAGCGCAAACCATAAGTCCCCTTCGTTGAAACCGGTAGGGGACAATAAGGTCAAATTCATACAATGTTTCTCCTTTTGTGCCATGCCATCACTGATGAACTGGAAAGACCAGTGATGTCTCTGCCCAAGTTGTGCAGTTGAGCACTTTCAGAGCTGTATGCAGCCACCTGCGAAAAGCTGGCTTGTGGTGCAGATAACATTATCCAACATGAACCTGACATAAACGATGGTGCAAAGTTCTTTAGTGACTTCCCCACTGAAGTTTCGGAGAAAGCGTCTTTACCCGCCAAAATATCCACAAGGTTGTTGGTGGCAAAGCAATGACGGAAGACAAAACGTTCGATGCTTTGCGTCAATACATTGCCGAGTCCACCAAAATTTCACTCTTACCCATGCATATATGGCCTAAAAGTGCCAAATACAAGGATACTTAAAGACAAATTAGGTCTTAATCTAATGATTTTACGTGGTTTTATAGAAACTCTGAAGAGAAAATTTGAATCAAGATGTTCTTTTTTATTTTTTATAAATTATCAAAAGTATCTTGCACACAGTTTGAATTTTGCCACAATAATAGGGGGGAGAGGGGGCTGGATCGCTGCAGTTCCTGAGTGCGTTGTGTGATGAAGGCGTCCCCATGCTTACCCGAGGGGCATTGGGCCAGGAGAGGGGTTTGTACTTCCTCGGGTGTGATGGGACTGCTAGGATGCAGCGGTCTGAGTGTATGTCCATGCTTACACTAGGGACACAAGTCCAGAGGGAAAAAGGGGTACTTCCTCGGGTGCGGCATATGTCTGCAGTGGCACGACTCCCTCCAAGTGTGGCGGATCCCAAAAGGAGAAAAGTGAGGGGAGTGTTGTGGCGGCTACCAGGATGACACACCCCCAGGTTTCCTGTCAGTAAGATGCGCGCGCAACCGGGGTTACACTGCACGATGGAATCGTTTCGTCTGACCTTTAGCCCTCTTACTTCCTAGCCACCAAGCCCAGCGGACGTGATTCTATGTTGGATATTTCGAGAGTGTTTGAAGGTACGTATTATAGTGTATTGCGAGTGTATTTGCCACAAGGCCTTATTACAATATTTGTCCCTCACTATTAAACGTACATCGAGCATTGCGATCACCCACGAAGAGCTAACCGTAGGCACTTTTGGGGGTCAGAGTATACGCAATGTTCCTTTCTGGCCCCCCTTGGCCCTCCCCAACAGTTGGGTCCTGATTTTTTTCATCGAACATTCTTATTTTGGGCCATTTTGAACCCAGGCCCCCTTTTGTGTCAAAAATTTTCAGAATCCCAAAACCAGTATTTCTTAAAATTTCACCAATATTGGAACAAAAACCTCTAACATTTGTTCCCTCCCCCCCTATTGAAAACACTCCTTCACCATGTCATTCAAGGTTTTTTTTCTTCTTTACTTCTTCTATTTTACTCTATTTTTTTTTATTATTATCAACTTTACAAAAACAACTACCAGTGTACATTCAGTTTGCTTTTTCCGGTATCATTTTATTAGATAAAGCTGAGAAAAAAGATATGGAGAAACTCTTGGGCACGCCTGAGACGTTTTCGACCCTCATAGACAACTTTACACCTAAGATTCTTGTCATGAGAAATGTAAGTGAAAACAAGTGATGTGTTTGTGAAACACTATGTCTCCTTTTGAGCGATTTTGACCCATATATTTTAAAAATTAAACGAGTACTTACTTGGAAGACGAAGTTTGATTGTAATTCTATTTCGACAACGTTATTGGTTCGTCGATAAAATGAGATGTAGCCTCGCGCATGCGCAGTCAGTGGCAAAGCGTAATGGCGGCGGTCTGATTAGCGAAGTTTATAGTGCAGATTTTTCTTTGGATTTATTGCTTAAAATCGCTTGTTCGAGGTGTCCTTGTGTGGCCATCGGCACGAAAACTCTTTCAGTGTCATTTTTAGACCTGGGGTTTATGTTGACAGTGTCAGTTGTCTTTTCTACAACGAGTTGTTTTATTCTGAAAACACGTGTTTTTCAAAATGGCGGACGTTACGAAAAGAACAAAAAAGACATCGACAAAAGAAACAACAAGCGGTACAACCACTACTACTAGTGGTAATACTTCGGTAAAACCGACACAGAAGGAGCAGACTGCGACAGCATCGGCTTCTAGTAAGTCGGCGAAGGACAAATCTGTGTCCGACGCTGATTTACAGTAAAAAATTCTGGAGGCATTGTCGGATATTAAACAACAACAGTTAGCCACCGATGTCAAGTTTACGGAACTTGTTACTCGCGTTTCGGCTTTAGAAGAGATGCCAGTAGATTATGGCTATGAGGAATATATGGAGGAAGGGGAATTGGCAGAAGGAGAGTTTTCTAATTGTGAAGCATCACAAACAGTAAATGCATCCTTTTCTCATAAACGAGATCTCGAGAGTTCTCGTTTCAGTCAAATGACTAAGCGTTTGAAAGGGCAGGTGATTTTGGGCCCTGCTATTCAAGAAACACTAGCTTCAAACATAAATGATGTGTTTATAAACGGGCTTAAAGAGGACGAATATTCAAACATGATTAAAGATGAGGCACTTCCTCGCCCTGAAAATTGTGAAGCATTACAAACAGTAAAGTGTAACAAGATTGTTTGGGATTTTCTTCAAACAAATACAAAGTTTTTAGACAAAAAGTTACAGAACTCTGAAACTTCAATCATCAAAGCAGCAATTTTAGTTGCGCAAGCAGTGGATTCAATGGCAAAAGCTGAACTGCAAATTAAAGAACTGGGCATAGATATTAGCAAACCTTTGGACAATTGCCAAGATGCTCTCTCGCTTTTGGGACATGCGAACAAACAAATTAACATGACAAGGAGGGAAGCTTTAAGGCCTGAAATGAAAAGACCTTACTCTTCTTTGTGTTCATCTACACAGCCATATAATGAGTGGCTATTTGGTGATATCGAGAAATGTTAGTTTGTGCAAACCAACATACAAACAGGGAAAAAACAATATAGACTGGGGGACATAAAAATGCAGTATGATTTAACAATAGAAAAAATATGTGGAAAGAGGTACTTTTGGTTTAAAGGAATTCTTATGTGCCATATATTTTGTATGGCTTGTATTAGGGTTTGCATTAACTTTGTGAGAACTAGATCAGCAGGCAAAATTGGTTAAAAGCAGGACTGCTAATAAAATATTTACTAGACCAGTCGGGCTAATTAGACACACACACTTCATTTTTTAAATCAATGCCATGTTGCCATGGGCACAGTCAAGAGTTAAGCCGTCCTGAACGATGACAGAGAGAACAGGAAACTGCTTTCAAAACTTCCAGATTGGCTGGTTACCAGGTGGGCATGAGTTGTGTCTAAATTCAAAGATTCGGAAGGTGAATTTCCCCCATTTAAAAAAATTGGGGAATTCATTGCAGAGGAAAGCAGGAGTTCCACCACTCAAGGACGCAGAAGATCTAAAAAAAAATCATGAAACAGTATGGCGAAACATCAGAGACAGAAGAACACGTACCAAACGTGGATGTATGAAGTCAGATGTTTACTTCAAGAAAAATCATACAGTATCGAGACCATTTTACTGGGAATTCGTATGTCATGCGAAGGTGAAGCAGCAAATATCCTTCGACGACTTGGAACTCAAGCAAACATTTTTGAAATATTAGACAAATTTGACAACACAAACAGGGACATTGAAACAAATGAATCAATATTACGTAAATTCTATGCCCGCAAGCAGGAACAGGGGGAGACCATGACACAATATTGCACAAAACTGGAAAACATATTTGCACAGGCTGTTGAAATGAAAGCTGTATCCAGACAAGAAGACACATTGCGGCGTGTATTCCACAAAGGCCTGTCGTCGAGACACTTGTCTATTTTTAAGTTTGATAATATAAAGGACTATGACAAAATATACAAGAATAAATATATATATCGACCAACGTCTTCAGTCTGTTCCTCTTGGGTGTGGCTTGCGGAAACCTAATGGCATCGTTGCAGCCGTTATACATACAAATGCGCGTGCATCTGTCTGCGTGAAACAGAACCAGCGTGTGTGACCTCCCAGTTCAATCAGGCAACGCAGAGCTGTGAACTGTTCAAAGAATTCGATCACAACCATGACCCCAATAATGCAAACAAAACAATTGTGTTCAAGTTTGCGGCTCATTTCTTTGTAAACGATATACAACTGCCTAGATTACTGTACCTCAGCTATACATATTTGCTGTCATCTAGGTACCTAATCTTCCCATGATATAAGAGAAAAGTCAATGCTTGGAGTCCCAACATAATACCACTGCTGGATATTGCAACTGATATTGATGTGTTGTCCTGCATGCATACATGGATGAAGGCTTGTGACAAAAAGGAAGTGAGACTATTTCGCAAAAAAGGTCTTGGCAACAGCAGTTCCCAGATCCAGAAGAACTTGCAAAAACAACAAGGCGAGAGGATTGGTTGAAAAAAACTGTACCCTACCTGAATGACGGCAAAATGTTGAAGAGAGCTACATGAGGACAGGAGACAAAATGATGGCTAGAAAGAGAAATGGAAAATGATACTGGTTCTCATCTCAGCGAATTTTTAAGGAGGTAAGGATGACAAATAAATCTCCTTTGTAAAGTATTGCTTTTATGAATAGGACATGTTTTTATTTTACACTGAGAGATTTTAAAAACGCTCCAGTTGTAAAAATAAAGAAATGGTAAAGTATACATTCTTCTATTTGTATGATATTTGGTAATAATGAGCAAAGGTATGTCACAAGCAACTTCCGAAATTTGTATTGAAAAATTATAACAATTAAAGAAAATATCCCAAATCTAGGGGTAACACCCTTAACATTGAAATTTGCAATTTTACAAAAATTAATAACGCGTGTAACTTCCATTAGAAGCAATGCAAATGCAATGAAGATGAATTGTGCACAGCTTGTGTTGCCAAGAAGCAGTTAGTTGCAACTGAAGACTCCGTTGCATCATTGCCTAAACCTCCACTGAAGATAAAGATTCCTGAATGACCAAGGTGTGCTACCCCAACAGTGATCGGTGGGTGAACAGCAATCAAAACACAGCCTGTCGTCCTCACCCATGCTTAGCGGTGAACAGCTGTCTTCACCAAGGATGAACCGTGAACAGCTGTCTTCACCTAGGCCAAGCATGCCAATTTCAAGCACTTCGTCTTCTGGATTGTCTTCCCTTGACAGAACACAAACTGTCGCTTCATGTGATTTTTCTTTAAATTTGTGAAAAATACATAAAAATTTTGAGAAGAAAAGAAGCAGTATGCACTAAGTTGTGAACACCATACCCCCGTCCATATCTCATCCAAAGTAAAATTAGTGACCAAAATTATATTTTACAATTCCCTAAATCTATGACTGATGTTAAAGTTGAACATCATGACAAATTGAAACCCTACAAGGGTACCTGTCCCCCAAAATTGATTTCCAAATAAAAGGAAATTCAATGTACCGGTAGATAAATATGACAGAAACAGAAACTATTATTTGCATGCTGTTTAAGCTCTACTGATCATTTATTACAATGTCTGTTTATGGTGAAAAGATTAAAAATAATTTTATGACAATATTATAACATGTTTCATTAAAACAAAAATGTATGTATTTTCAGAATGTCTTACATAAATACTTGAGGCAGAATATTTGAATGCCAACGTTGCCTTTCGAAATATCAAGGCGAAAAATCCAAAGTGTTTGATCATTTCTAAAAAAAAAAAACGTCGCTTTGGACCAAGTTCCATTTTATTGTGCCATATGCAACTGTGTGTGTGCTTAAGTCGATTTGTATCGACATTTAAAAAAAAAGTAACTTTGCTCCACAAGAAGCAACTGTAGATGCCATGTTGGCAAATGATGAAAGCGTCAATGAAAAAGCTTCATTAATCAAAAAGTCGCTCCATATGTGCCAACCTACTTGGACATTGTACGCCTGTCAAAAGAAGATTTATGTTTAATTTTTAACAGTCGTTGCAAGTCTTCGGACATTTTGAAATGTGCAATGGAATCGTCAGGTTTAAAGACAAAATCCATTCACAGTACTCCTACTGTTGACATTTTGCCTGAGATGTTTGGTGAACACGATTTATCACCTTTTGACTTTCCAAAGTCACCATTTTATTCTTCTTATAATACATTGTGTCCCACAAAATCTCCACAGAGTGTATCTTCCATGTCATTATCTTCGTCTTCTTCATCGTCGTCAACTTGTGACACTTGTATTAATGATCTCAAGTCTGAGATTCTTGAACTGAAATCAGCAGTTCAAACAATGGGCTTAGCGCTGTGCCAATTAGTTGAGGAACTCTGTGAGTTCAAAGCAGAGAAAAAGACTTGTTCCAGCTACGGTTGTTGCTCCCAGTCAAAAATGGAAAGGAGAATGAACCAGTCATTGCTCGAAGGCCAAAGTTCACTGAAAGGTGCCATTACCAGCCGTGTCCTGCGAGTTGTAATCAAAGTCCACGTGGTCGAGGGTATCCTGCGAGTAATGTAATCAAAGTTCACGTGGTCGAGGGTATCATCCTTACTTTCTTAACTTGTCTAAAAACACAAAAGGCGTATGTACAGGCATTCCGAGTGATTTCATCAACAGAACACAGCCACGTCAACGACAAGTTCTACGTTGAGGCGGGGTGAGATCACAGCCGGGGTGGCGTCGAATGGGGGCCAGCCTCATAAGATCCTGGCTGACAAGCTGGTACATCAGCCCGTGAAGGTAATTTGAAGTAATGATGGCACCTGCAGCGCTAACGACTACTTCGACACGACCTACGTGTGCGGCGGATTTCGGTAAGATAATGTTTTTAAATAGCTATAGCGAAAAAATTTAAAGTATTACACAAAAATAAATTTAAAAATGTCAGTTTTCCATATAATCTAGTTCCTGATTTTTTCCTTTAAGCAAAGTATGCGAGGTCGCTACGTGAGAAGATGCTGATTTACACAGGCAATGGCAATAACTTACTATGTACTTTATTTTAAATATATGTTGTTTTTTATTTGCAGGTCTGTGGGAACAGTTGACGGCATTATGCGATTCCAAAGAACACCGCCCCATAATCAGCTCGACACCTGGAACGTGCACACAGCAACAGTCCCTGGAGATGCAAGGACGAACAGCCTGTATAAATCATGGAATAATGCTTTCAAGTGTTTGGTTGGAAACCAGCATCCTTCACTGTGGACAGTTGTTGGCTGTTTCGCGAAAGACGCCACCATGGTGGAGGCCGAGGTTCTTCGTGTATGCAACAGTCAGCCATCCACTAAGCAGAAGAAAAAGTCCACAGAGATATACCAGCGGCGTCTCAAGACTTTGTGTGATCAGGTGGGGAATGGTGAGAAGACTGTGAGTGAGTTTTTGAACGTTATCGGTGGACTTGTGAGATTGAAGTAGGTGGTGAATGTTTGAGTCTCTTGTGCCTTTTTCTGCGTCTGTGTGTAAATATGTATATTTTATTGTTAGTGCTATGCGCGTTTCAGTATTGCAATTATGTGCTACATGTTATGTATGCAACGATGTGCTATATGCTATGTATGCAACAACGAGACATGTTTATATGAGGCAACATCATGAGGCATAAAAGGTGACATAAACATATCATGGTACATGCGCAACACTTCGTGCTCAAACGTTTGTATGCATAGGTGTATATACGTGTGTAAACGTGTGTATACGTACGTACGTATGTATGTATGTATGTACGTACATACTATGTACGTACGTATGTGTACGTACATACAAACATATTTACGTACGTACGTATGTATGTATGTATGTATTTTTGTATGTAACATCGATTAAATAAACTTAAATAAATAAATTGATAAAAAATTTGACTGTACTTTTTTCTTTTTTCTTCAAGTATATTGCAAAACATGGCAAAATGGATGCCTATATATAAGTTAGCGGACAATTGTCTACCTTACCCACTGATAAAGGCATTCCACGATTCATGGTTCTTGAAGTTGACACAAACTGTAACAGACGATAGTCCCAATGGGGGGCACTTATCCACCCTTTGAATTTTTGTGAGGGGGCAGATATCCGCCTACTTAATTCTAACAGGGGGGCACTTATCGGCCCCTCAAGATTTGCTTGGAGGGCACCTCTTTCTTCT
>VMBQ01001441.1:21287-64976 GCA_007657795.1 Dreissena rostriformis | reverse complement strand
GGTTTCTACGCTATGCAAATTTAATGTAGGTGTATATCTTTTCACTCGATCCTCCTTGTAACACTGCTTGAATAAAACAGCCAAACACTGAAACGGAAATAAATATATGTTAATACATTGTAACAAAATAACGCTACATAGTGTGTAGAAGCGATAACCACGGAATACGGACATAGCCCCTCCCGGACAAAACCCTCCCAGCATTTTCATATGGGGCGGACAAAAAGCCTCCCATGAAAAAACGTTATTGTTTCGCACAGTGCTGCATTCATTAATCCGAAAATTATACCCATTGTGAGTATTGTTTTTTCAGGGGTGTGAACTTGAAAGAAGAAACTATATACATACCGCTTTACTAATGTGCATATATATCCGATAATCCAATTTTAAATTTAATGTTATAATAATAACATTATATTAAAACATAAAATGAAATGATTTAATTTAGATTGAATGCAATACGATACAGAGCATCGTTTAATCGCGTCATACACACATCCATGCAAAAAACGTGCTTCCCGGGGACTTCCTGAAAACCTTGCGAAAATGAAAGTGAAATTCTGTTAACAATTAACGGTGCGTTTGCATGTTACTTGATTGTCTGAATTACTTATTTAATTTATCTTTGACTGTAATGTTTCAATAACATTTCTTGCAGTCAATATTTAAATGCATAATAATAAATATCAACATAGAAAACTGTGAATCTGCAACTGCAAACAAAAGCCCTCCCGCGAAAGCAATTAAAAAACCGACAAATGTAATTGCTCCACACAGTGTTGCATTCATTTATCCGAAAAAAATACTCAAAATAGCAAACTGTGAAACTGCAACTACTTTAAGTTTTTAATTAGTTAAATCAAAGAATCAATTAAAAGCAATTAAACACCGACAAATGTAATTGCTTCAGCGTAAATCTAGGTTTCTGCGATACACAAATGTACATGTAGATCTAGGTGTATATTTTTGCACTCGATCCGCCGCGAACGTATGCGGCGGATTTATTCCGCGAAAGTCCGCGAGGTAGCGCGGATCGATGCCGCGTGACTCGTCGATACGCCGCGTGATTCCGTCGAGTACTAAAATTACTGGCCGCGGCGTAGCCGCGCACATTGCTGGTTCCGCGTGGGCTGTACTGTATTGTTATCTCTTTAAATGTGATACTGATAAACATGTGATATATATTATGTGATCTCATTAAGCATTCCTAACTGAACTAGTATTTGTGTGCTTACATGGTATTAATTACCATTAATACAAGTAACATGACTTTCTATGTCAGGCTGCCAATATATCTGGGACCACAATGGAAATAAGTGAATTCATTTTCGCTTTTTGTGTAATCCCTGGTAATGGTTAGCATTTCATGGCAATATTTATATATTTGAACTTATATTTGTTTTATTATTCCATGTATTACTGTACTAGTCTTTGTGTATCAGTGCCAAAATAAAACTACAACTAATACTACTACTACTACTACACCCCAGAGAGAAGACGCTAAAACACTGACACCCCAGAGAGAAGACGCTAAAACACTGACACCCCAGAGAGAAGAAGATGAAGATGCTCAAACAGGGGAAAATATTTTGATATACAGGTAATGCCATCATCGCCCATCAGAAAGCCCAGCTGCAGTCCTCTCAGACGCATGCACTTACACCACAGAGAGAAGATGCTGGGCAGTATGCACTTGTTTCTGTGACCATGGATGAGGTGACTGACTTTTTGAAATCTCTCGTCATGGAGGAAGAATTCAGTCCATCTGATACAGATACTAGCAACCTGTACGCCAATGTACATGAAACACACAGCTGTAATGTACATCATTGATATTTAAAAGGAAAAGGGAACAGTGTTTGATGTTTTTGATTGTGGATGGGGTCAATTTGTCCTTATTCCTGATGAGTATATATCTTTCAACTTATTTTACAGTAAGAGGTCGCCTGGTATCTACAAATTTTACATACATTTGCCCACCAGTTCTCTACCTCATTGCTTTAAAGGCATCAATTATAGTATGTTTTCTGAAAATGTAATTGAGTTACAACCAGAAAGTATTGAACAGTACAAACAATGTTTAGAGGAAATGATGGAAAGTAATTAAGAGAGTAAGTTTTGGCATATTTCCCATGTTACATATAAATAAGTGTAACAGTCTCTTGTACAATTGACACTTTGAATAAGTATCTGGGTGTGACATTTTGATAAGTAGCAATCTTATCAGTTTTTAAGATTCAGAATGTTTTTTTGCTGCAAACCACTTAGTTGGAAATTTGTTACATGACTGAAATCGATTTTAGGTCAAAATTTCATTAACGGTCTCATTGGATAGTTATACACTATAGATCCTTTATTACGCCATCGACGGGGTCCAATCAACTCCACCGCGTTATAAACAGATCCGTGTTATAAGTTCTGAGCGTATTTATTGGTACAGGTATGGTATTGGTTTCTGTTTATTGCCATGCTGTGTTGTCATTCTTCAATACATGCATATAAAGCGAATCGTATCGATAACTGTATACACACCGCTTTTATAGTGTGCATATATATCCAATAATCAGAAATAATTACCACAAATGATCCTGACATGTTATGACGATAAATGTGTTTTAATAAATCCGGTAACACGAGCATATGCCTACGCATTATTTCAGAAGCGTAAAGAGTACAGTGCATTATGGGATAGAGCATTCATTAGGTACGGTTCTGACCAATGGACAGCGAATTTAAAATTAGATTAAATGCAATACCTGACAGAGAAATGTTTCATTGTGTCATACGCAGTCATGTTAAAAAACGTGCTTCACGGAGACAATCTGAAACTGCGGGCAAAAATGAAAGTGAATTTCTGTTAACAATTACTTGGCGTTTGCATGTAAATAAATTGTCAGGATTATTAAATTAATTTCTCTCACACGTAATGAAAGATTAGACATACAGAAAGATCTTTTTTATTAATCAAGCATGTATAGCATATATTAAACGATAACACAGATATAGTTTATATTTAATTAACTTTAATTTGACAATTATACGGGTACCGCAATTATCCCGCATTTATAGCGCATTGAACCACCCTGATACAGAACAATAAACAATGACACGCTAGTTTTTCACACCTTTATTGACATTACACAACAGATTAACACCAATTGCCTACCGAGTGTCGTTTAACCTCTAAGGGATTGAAATCCGTTAAACGGACTGTTGAATACAGCAATCAAGCTGTGAGCGCCGCCATCTTTGATGTTTTCTGAGAATACATGAAGTAGTTGCATAACATGGAAGGTTGGAGAAAAAACGGGATCCAAGCACCCCCCGCGTTATATTGGATACAGCGTTATAACGGATCGTGTTATAATGGATTTACAGTGTACCTCCATTTCCATTGGTGTGGGCTGACATACCAGACTTGAAAGAAGATGCGCGACCACCAACCCCAGTGCTCCAGACAAGAGAAAGAGGCACGGAAGAAGGAAGGTGTCACCCTCCACCTACATGCACCCTGCTATGGAGCCCTGAACAGCCATTCCATGTGCGGTTTCAGATGCTTGACGAAACAACACTGACACGAGCGAGAGAATAACCTGTTTCCCCATCCACCACAGCAGATTGACGAACTTCCCATCTTCACCAGGAACCAGTCAAATTTCTAACTGACGCTGGAACAGGCCTTAGAGGTGTACAACGCCAACCCAGATGTCGTGGAAGCCAGGACCAGTGAAGATGACGGTTTGCTCTACTTTTGGGACCATCCTCTAATCATGGACTATCTAATTATTTTTTATGTCATGTCACAGTCACTTATTTTTTCTAAGTTCACATACATTTCACTGTACATACTTTTAATGGTCCAGATCCAAAGTCCAGAGAAAATTACTTCCTATAGTATTGTAAATACTATTAGTAGCTAGAAGATTTGCCTAGTATAATTTATCTTGTATTTGTATGTGCAGCTCATGAGCACAAAAAAGGGGCTGCAAATAACAAGAAAGAGGCTGCTGGTCAGAAGAAAACAACAAATGCACCAACCAGCATTAACAAGGATGTGAAGAAAGCCTTCAAACAAGCTTACACCAATAGCCTGAGAACTATCATCAGCAGTCCAATCTACAACATTTTTGGAGAGTCTGACCAGTCTAAGGTAGCCAAGTGTTGTGTAGACAATGAAAATGTAATGAAAAAGTTTTATCAATACTTTACCTGATATAGTTATCAGTTCAGACTGACATCTGGTTTATTCAGGTTCATTATGTTTTACAGATAAAACGCGGAAAAAAAAAACGTAGC
This sequence comes from Dreissena rostriformis, assembly GCA_007657795.1. Taxonomy (NCBI): domain Eukaryota; kingdom Metazoa; phylum Mollusca; class Bivalvia; order Myida; family Dreissenidae; genus Dreissena; species Dreissena rostriformis. The sequence goes on along the minus strand of VMBQ01001441.1, from coordinate 60,680 downwards.
AGGACGGCTACATCAACAGCCTGTCCTTGCTGTGAGGGTTCTACAGCCACCCCCAAGCCTGCTAAAAACTAAAAAACTACAGAGGAGCCGGTCTTTGCCACAGCCGAAGTGCTTGCCAATCCTGGTATAACAAGCAGACGGCGGGCTTGTGCTACCACATCCACCGTTCTTTCATCCACAACTCCAATCCAAATTGAACACTACACCGATGTTATACAGGACACGGCAACTAACAATCTTCCTCTTCCGCTCCCATTGGGACGTCCTGGCTTGCCCACTCAACCGGCCATGCCTCTCCTGGACGATATCAGTGACTCCTCGTGCTCATCAAGGACCATGCCATGACTTTCAATCAGGCTGTTTGATCCCATGGGGCTGACCTTCTTCCAGGTACGGGTATGATGTACGCAGAACCCATCAGTACCCCAATTATTACTCAGGTTAAAAAGTCTGTCTGCAAAGACATTTGGAAAAACAAATATGTGGACATGGCCCTATTCTTACCATCAACAATGTCTGCCCAGGCCACCCAGTATACCTTACAAATGGATCGGAATTCTCAGATATCTATTACGTCAAAATCTAACACTAAGAGAATAACCTGCATCGAACTTTGGACCACGGCTTTCCTCCGCTTCATAGCAGTCTACACTTTGAAGTTCCCAGCAGAGACTCAATCTCTGCTGAAATATGCAGAGATAGTGAGAGACCTTACTACCCGTCCCCCGGGTTTAGTTTTCACTTACTATGACAACCATTTCCCCATCCTGCGGGAAACTATTCCTCTCCATAACTTAACATGGCTACAGTTCACTTACATTTGAGCCTTGCTCTGTGAAAAGGGGTTTTAATGCATGTGCATAAAGGAATCGCCTTCATACAGAGTTTTGGCTTTATGCCAGCACGTTGGTTCCCCCCACCCCATCTTTTCGTCCTAAAAAAAACCACTCAAAGACCATCGATACCCGTCAAAACATTCTTGGACAAAACCTGCTTACATTTCAATAGACGCTCCCTCTGCCACGTCCCCTCTTGCCCATACCCCCATGTCTTTGGCTTTTGCCAGGGTTCACAACCAGCTTACGAAAAGCTCCTTCCCCTCAAAGGAACACGCCATAGGAGCCCCCTCAACTCCCAAATCCACGGCACACTATAAACCAGCCAAATAAAACATCTGTGGTTACCCCCATTTGCATTTACAAACTCTCCTCATTTTTGACAGGTTACCAATGGGCTAACAATTTGATTGAAGGTTTTACTTCAGATTTTTAATTAGGTTATTTAGGTCCTCGGGTTTCAGTTTTAGCCTCTAACCTTACATCATGCAAGCAACACCCTGACATTGTCCGTCACAAACTTAACGAGTCTCTTGATCACTATGTAGTCAACATATCCATTACTGCCACCGTTATTTGAAAATGCATTGATCTATTTGGAGATATTGACTTTCGATTACCGCCCATTTTGCCATTCTAGATAATATGTTTAATATTTTTTATCTACTTTATGGCATTTTAAAATAAATGCCCTTTTTTAATCAATCATTGTCTTTGTTATTTCCTTCATGGCATATGAGTCCGTCCGGTATAGGACCTTTTCTTAACCACTAAGGACAATACATAAAAATATCAACTGAAGTACAAGACTGGGATGAGCCAATTCCTAGCAACTTGGAAGAAAAGTGGGAAACATGGCTGCGTTCACAACAAGGCTTAGCTGACGTGAAAATAACAAGGCTGTATTTTCCCCAAGAAGCTACATGCCTGAAGAAACAGGAAATGCATGTTTTCGCGGACGCGTCAGAGCAAGCAATAGCAGCTGTCGCGTACATTAAAATCACAGATGAAAATGGCCAGATGTTAGCTTCGTATGGGGCAAGTCCATAGTAGCTCCAAAACACGGTCACACCACACCCACCCCGCCTTGAGTTGTGTGCGGCTTTGCTAGCTGTAGAAGTTGCCGAGCTGTTCTCAGAAGAGCTTTCGCTGCCTTCTTAAAGCATCCGGTTCTACACCGACAGCAAAGTTGTTCTTGGGTACATTCAAAATAAAACTAGACGGTTTTATATCTATGTAGAAAACAGAGTGAACCATATTCTACAATTCACAAGTCCTCACAATTGATTCTATTTTTCGACCGACAAAAACCCAGCAGATCAAGCAACCTGCGCAGTTGCATCGATTGAGCAACCAAAAAGTTCTTGGTTGACAATAATAAATTTTCATTTATTCTATCCAACATGTGTTGCATGAATTTTCATGTTTGTGACATTGTTTGTTTTCAGTATTTCAAGATGTGGGAAGAAATTATCAGAAGAACAGAATGTACAGAATCCGCAACCTATTGGCAGCTTTCGACCACAACTACCACAGCAATAGACCTCTGCAGACCAACAAAGATGGAGGAATAAGGTAAACTGGTTTATATTTAATTATAGTTTGTTTCTTTGTCTGTTTAGATGTAACATAATACAGATGTAAATATGTCAACAAATCAAGAATATATAGTTCTCGCTTTGTCTGTCTCTCTTTTCCCCATAAAACTACTAAACATGTTGACTTCAAATTTCATTGTTGAATAGTAGATAATGAGAGGAAAAGTAGTGCACAAGATCAACAACTCCAGATTCGCTTAGTTTTTTGTATTTATTCCCTTTTGTTAGATTTTTTGTTCCTTTCTTTTCGAAACCTTAGGACCACTCATTGATTTTTTATGAAACTATAGAAAAAGTAGTTCTGTGGGGAGGAGTTCAAACCCTATTTGAACCATGTTGGGAATGATATGCATATGGACATCAATATGCCCCTTTAATTGCATTTAATTATAGGGGCAGTAAACTACCATTTTATGTAATTTTGAATTACCTAAAACTGATATAATACAATCAAATTCTACTAAATTACCAGTCAATGTAGTTGCACAATGCATTATCAAATTATATAGATATAATACAGGCAATATATATATATATATATATATAAAGTACTAAACCTGTTAAGTCATTTAAACCAGTATTATCAGTTGAACATAAAATATTGACCATTAGTACTCTATTCCTTTTTTTAATATTTGAGTTTTCAGGAAAATAATTGAGTTTTATCACTCATTGAATTTAAAATTTACTCAGTAGACGGTGTTTTAGAATATGAATTTAAGTATTTACATAAATACTAATTTTTCTTTTGCCCTGATGGCTGATATTTGTGAAAAAGCCTATTTGGGGAACATAGGCCATTGGTGACAGTTCCTGCAATAATAATGTTAATACAAATCAGTTTAGTGTCATATTATTTTTTGGTAATACATTCTTTTTTGTTGTAATCATAGATATCACAGATGCTACAACAAAAAAGCAAGTGCTGGACAGTCTTTCCAGAGAAGACCTATGGCTATGTTCCAGAGATGGCAGAAATGATGTACAACAAACAGATTAAGGATAAAGTAGGAATGGGCAAAAAAATGGTCTTGGAAGAAGGCGATCGAAGAAGACTGGCAAAACACTTGGCCCCAGAATCCCCTCCATCTACCTCAGCAATTGTTCAGGCCAAACAAACCAGGTTCAAGAGAAAATGAAATTGAACTGAAAAAAGAAGTACTTTGTACTTTAATTGCTTGAACAGAGAAACTTTAATGTTGATGCATTTTTCAATCAATCAAAATTCAATGTTGGAAAATAAATGGACACGGAGAAAAGTTGCAATAAGTTTCTTTAAAATTAGTATATTTGCAAAGACGCAATTACAATCAAGGCAAAAGTGAAATCAAGATCAAAGCGCTGAAGGCACTGAAGTTGTTCGCTCTGTGAATACTTTAAATATTACAATGACAGGATCAAGTTCAACATTTTCTAAAAACAAGTATTTATTATTTTTGCCTGAAATTAAATGCTTAATTTAATTTATCTCCATTTAATTTTTAGTCATATTCATGTATTGACAGTAATGTGAAACTCCTCTACTTTTTAGTATAGTTTAAATGGGTCAATACTTTGTCATCATGTGTATTAATTCCGATTTAAAGTTTGCATCATAAAATACTACATTTACTAAGTTGCACGTCTATATTTTGATATAGCACCTAGACCAGGTGCAACACGCACGCTTTTTATGCGTGGAACTTGATTGACCACAGCAACAATTTTTTGCTCTTATTAAAACATGGGTTTTGCATGGCGTACATGTATAGTAAAAGGTGTACCCTGTAAATGCGTACAAAGGGACTTGAAGCAGCAAATATAATCACGTGGCTATAGAAAAACGGTGTTAATCAGTTTTATAAATGGACATGATGAAATATACATGAAGTGGAATAAAATTGCTACCGCATCAATTTGTTAAAGGTTGTTGTTTTCACAACTTGCTCACCATAAGGATTCAATTGCTCAACCTTTGCTTTTAACTTTTCATAAGTAACAAGTGTTATCCCCTGCCAAAAGCGGAGGGATATAAAATCGGCGTTGTATATAAGATATCGACATGAAGCTTCATGGGTTTATATGTATCAATGAGGAGAAGTTGCGGGGAATATCAGTTCAACGAANTAAATGGACATGATGAAATATACATGAAGTGGAATAAAATTGCTACCGCGTAAATTTGTTAAAGGTTGTTATTTTCACAACTTGCTGGCCATAAGGATTCAATTGCTCACCCTTTGCTTTTAACTTTTCATAAGTAACAAGTGTTATCCTCTGCCAAAAGCGGAGGGATATAGAATCAGCATTGTATATAAGATATCGACATGAAGCTTCAAGGGTTTATATATATATCAATGAGGAGAAGTTGCGGGGAATATCAGTTCAATAAATTTGCTTGTTTACAGTTAAAAATTGTGATGATGTTGCCCGACATTGTCTTTAATGTTCTGTATTAATTACCAACTTCTATTACGTAAATAATAAAACTGTAATTACGTGTTAATTTTTCTTCGGTAAACGCTTACTTCATTGACCGACGTCAATCAAAAATAATAGTCGCCAGTTAACCCCGCCCTAATAAGCATTCTCATGACCGATTGGATGGTGAACATCATAATTTGGCGACTAGAAAGTAATCTGAGAATTTCTCGTCACGCATCTGTGTCAGCACACGTGACTATGTAATGTGGCCTGAATATTCAATGTGTGTGTGTAGATCAGAAGTTTATTTACAGGTCGTCTCTTCGTCTTCCAGACAATTTTAAGAACGGACCTGCGCCTGTTACCTTTCAGGGAAATATTTTTTACCCCGGCTGCCCGGGTATTCGCCAAAAAAAAAAATAATGATCCAAATAGACCCATGAATGGTTGCCCAAGAGACCCTATTGTGTACTGGTAGACAATTGAAAGACAATTCATGTATGGTTGCCTTTAACAGGACAAGGTAACTCTTGCCAAGGGAGTGCTGACAATTAACAAAGACCTTCTTTCTGCTCTTCGCGGGCTGTGCCGCCTTTATTGCCTCTCTAGACGTCACCCGCCGTCGACTCGTACCCCAGAACGGTTTCCCCAGCACGTTGAGCATACTGAGTTCCGCCGTCCTAGGACACTCTCATTATCTTCATAAGGCAACCCCCTCGAAGCCCTGGTCTGCATCTCTTTCCCAGGTCTGCCCCCTCCATCTTCTACGCTGACACTTCCGCTGTCCCGCAGCTCCCGTCCCTCTTTCGGCGATGTAGTGAAACCACTATCCACCTACGGACAATTGCCATTCCGCTAAGTGATCCTTTCAAGTTCTGGGAGTCAGCGAAGTCAGCGGAAGAGGACGTACGACTGGAGGGACGACGGTACTCGCTGGATAAGCAGAGCCACCCGCAGAAGTTCCCCTATCCGACGCTCCTCAGAAAATGTAGTGAAACAACTATTACCCCATGGGACATTTATGGCGATTACGCATAGAAGTAGGTACCAAGTGCTCTTTTAAAGTACGGAATATTGAAACATTTATAGTCTAGAGAAACCTTGATTTTTTTTTAAATCACACTTTTCTACTTCATTTTCAACATTAATCACTAGCTGAACGATTCAATAGCCATCGGTGATTTTGGTGATCGGAAATATTAACATAACTGCTTTAAGTATGAGGTTGATATAATCAGTAGTTTACATCTTATTATTTGGACTTCGCTAATATATAATATCTTGACTTTGAAATAAAGTTAAAACAAATACGTTTTTTAATTATTAATTTAAAACAAAGGTTTGAATTGTGGTTTTTGTCACTTGTTAGTCGCATTTTCACCGCATGAAATCTGTGCTATTAAGTGCAAACCACACGCAAATGTTCGTAAATAAAAATTATGCTATGGGAGATCACATCATATTTGTCCTAACATGGCTTATTATGATTTTATTTTTTCCCAATCAAAATATATGGAATTTAAATATTTGATTAACACTCAGTTTTCTTTCGACACATTCAAATCACTCTTTCATAGCTGTGTCATGCGAAAATGGGTCTTATGGCGCTTCAGCTAGCATGGCTCAGGCCCAGTCTGCGCAATGGCAGTCTGGTCAGGGGCTGTGCTGTCCGCTATAAATCATGCAAGGTTTCGTGGTCTCATTTGGTTTCTCCTGACCAGTCTGCCAGATGCGCAGGCTATAGCTAAGCTGGCCGGATATGGCATAAGACCCATTTTCGCATGACACGGGNTTTTGATGATGTTGCCCGACATTGTCTTTAATGTTCTGTATTAATTACCGATTTCTATTACGTAAATAATAAAACTGTAATTACGTGTTAATTTGTCTGCGGTAAATACTTACTTCATTGACCGACGTCAATCAAAAATAAAAGTCGCCAGTTAACCCCGCCCTAATAAGCATTCTCATGACCGATTGGATGGTGAACATCACAATTTTGCGACTAGAAAGTTATCTGAGAATTTCTCATCACGCATCTGTGTCAGCACACGTGACTATGTAATGTGGCTTGATTATTCGATGCACGTGTGTAGATCAGAAGTTTATTTACAGGTCGTCTCTTCGTCTTCCAGACAATTTTAAGAACGGACCTGCCCCTGTGACCTTTCAGGGAAATATTTTTTACCCCGGCTGCCCGGGTATTCGCCAAAGAAATAATTATGATCCAAATAGACCCGTGAACTGTGGCCCATGAAACCCTATTGTGTACTGGTAGAAAATTGAAAGACAATTCATGTATGGTTGCCTTTAACAGCACAAGGTTACTCTGCCAAGGGAGTGCTAACAATTAACAAAGACCTTCTTTCCGCTCTTCGCGCGCTGTGCCACCTTTATGGCCTCTCTAGACGTCACGAGCCGTCAACTCGAACCCCAGAACGGTTTCCCCAGCACGTTGAGCATACTGAGTTCCGCCGTCCTGGGACACTCTCATTATCTTCATAAGGCAACCCCCTCGAAGCCCTGGTCTGCATCTCTTTCCCAGGTCTGCCCCCTCCGTCCTCTTCGCTGACACATCCGCTGTCCCGCAGCTCCCGTCCCTCTTTCGGCGATGTAGTGAAACCACTATCCACCTACGGACAATAGCCATTCCGCTAAGTTATCCTTCCAAGTTCTGGGAGTCAGCGGAAGAGGACGTACGATTGGAGGGATGACGGTACTCGCTGGATTAGCAGAGCCGCCCGCAGAAGTTCCCCTATCCGACGCTCCTCAGAAAATGTAGTGAAACAACTATTACCCCATGGGACGTTTATGGTGATTACGCATAGAAGTAGGTACCAAGTGCTCTTTTAAAGTACAGAATACTGAAACATTTATAGTCTAGAGAAACCTTGATTTTTTTTACAGTCGCACTTTTCTACTTCATTTTCAACATTTATCGCTAGCTGAACGATTCAATAGCCATCGGTGTTTTTGGTGATCAGAAATATTAACATATCTGCTATAAGTATGAGGTCGATATAATCAGTAGTTTACATCTAATTATTTGGACTTCGCTAATATATAATATCTTGACTTTGAAATAAAGTTAAAACAAATACGTTTTTTAATTATTAATTTAAAACAAAGGTTTGAATTGTGGTTTTTGTCACTTGTTAGTCGCATTTTCACCGCATGAAATCTGTGCTATTAAGTGCAAACCACATGTAAATATTCGTAAATAAAAATTATGCTATGGGAGATCACATCATATTTGTCCTAACATGGCTTATTATGATTTTATTTTTTCCCAATCAAAAATATATGGAATTTAAATATTTGATTAACACTCACTTTTCTTTCAACACATTCAAATCACTCTTTCAGAGCTGTGTCATGCGAAAATGGGTCTTATGGCGCTTTGGCTAGCATGGCTCAAGCCCAGTCTGCGCAATGGCATAGTCTGGTCAAGAGCTGTGCTGTCCGCTATAAATCATGCAAGGTTTCGTGGTCTCATTAAGTTTCTCCTGACCAGTCTGCGAGATGCACTGGCCGGATATGGCATGACGCGGGTCTTAAAAAAATGTATTTGTTTCTTATAAATGGATCATCTAAGCACAATATTTTCCGATAGAAAATTGAAGTCAAACTGTTTTATTTAAAGCAAACTGGCAAATTTCGGTAGCCTATTCAGTCTTTCAAGAACGATTTCCATACCAACTTACATGTACCTAGTACAGCAATCATTTGTTGTTAGATAATAATCGATTTCCGTCGCATCATGACACTAGACTATTTCGGTAGTTTTTGTTTCCTCATCTTGAAATCAATACAGTACTGGGTTATCAACGTTTATCAATCCATTATGTCTTCCCTGGACGATTTAGTGACCGAGTACCAACTCAAAATGCGAAGATTGCCATCGATGCTAAAAGCTGGTTGTAATAGTAATATAAGTATTATTTAAACGTATATCAAACACAATAGTATGGAAAATGATAAAAACAAAGCTTGTTGTTGTTTTCTGTTGAGTTAAAGCAAATATGGATAAATTATTTCCGATGATCACGATTTTTCTCAATTAACAGCGTATTACTTATCATTATGAAACAATGATGAAATGAAATTTATTTGCATATTAAAATAATATATTTTTCAATTTTTTTTTAATTTTTTTATTTTTTTTTTTGCTTTACATTATGAAATAATGGTTCTATTGATCATTTAGTAAAATAGTATTGGGTTTTTCCGTTTTTCTAAAGTTGATCTGATAAGGAATCGGCTGTTATCAAAGTTGCTAATTAATAGCCTCAGCTGCTGTGCTGCGCGCATGTATGTGTGTATTTCAGAGTTCATTAACAGTGAAGTCCCGCTGCGTCTTCGCGAATGCATCTATTGACTGACATGTTCCTGTGACCTTTAAGGGAACGTACCACGCATTGAACTATGTTCATTATGGAAAATGTTATGTAAATGATACTCTTCCGCACCGCGAACTATTTCTCGGCGCGTATGCGGGTTGAGTGTGATTTGGTGTGAAATGAACAACGATTTTCAAAAAACCACAGTAACTTTAGTTGTTCTTGCGAACAACTAAAAAATATACGTATTATCGAAAAACATTGTGAATATTAATTTACTGTAAATCCCGCGTTCAACTTAGCTGAAATAATACTACATTACTGTAATAATTATACTCTTTCTTCAAGCTAATTACAGAAACACAAACAACGGTAATAGTAATTATTTAAATTACACGTGTACATTATGTGACGTATACAGTACATTTGACTCAGATTACATATTTTGACGCTTTTNCATTAAAAGAAGGTGAATTAAGCGTCTCAAGATGTGTCTTTCAATACGCGTAACATGAATGACACAAAAAAAAAAAAAAAAAACACACATTTTTTTTGTCTGATGGTTGTGTGTGACATTGTTTGTTTTCTTTTTACTTGATGGTCAATTTAATTAAAATTAATATAACTTTATGTGAATAATACATATTTCACATTTTGTGTTATTTTGGCTACTGCTTCATAAACATATTATCTTTGAAATACTTTAGTCTTTATAATATCATATATGTATGTACATCAAAATGGATTGAATATAGAGCTAGTAAAATAATGGTTATTTATCTGTTGTGTCTATTATTACTTGGTTAATGAGAACTGCTGGAAATATTAAGATACACAAAAGAAATATTATTATGTGTACTACAGTGGTATACTGCAATAATGTGATACATATATATGTGTGTTGTAACGCCCTACACGCAAACCCTTGTGTCCGAGTCTCTCCACTTCTCCCTAAAGTCTCCTCACTTCTCCCTAAATCAGTGTCAGGGAGAAGTCATTTCTCCCAAAAATTGGAGTCTAGCTTGACCCCTGGATAATGGATGATATTCGGCATTTTATAATGTTTTTTTGTTGGGCCCGATTTCCACCTATCATTATTTTACAAATTCATCAGTTTTATAGCAGTTTTTAATTAACGATTAGCGATGGTCACCTAACTTTTAATACTTTGTGTAAATATGTAATAGTTTTGAAGTAATGTAATCTTGAATAAGTATGTCTCTTAAAATTCTTCAATAGAATGGTCGTATGCATGTTTTATGTGAATATTTGTATATGTGTATGTATAATTATGTATGTATGTATACAAATGAGACAACAATAAAGTTTGAAAATGCTTTAACAACTGAGGGCATTTCAGTGATGCTGGGAGACAATTGATTGACAATTTCACAGATGGCTTAAATGATAATTCTCTGAAATTGAAGATATTAAGGGAAAGGCCTGCAACCTTACAAACTGCAATTAACAGGGCCATAATTAAACAGAATTTGTTTGCACAAGTAAGACTATCTGTTGATACTGGTAGTGTAAGAGAAGAGAGAGGAAACGCCTATGGAGATTAATCATAATCGAGGTTTTCAGTGCTACAAATGCAAACAAACTTCAATGTTCTATGGACTGGTTTGCACAAGAAACAGATGTCTGCGATTTAACCCCCTTCCCCCCCCCCCGACAAGACATCAAGAAATTGGGTGCATACATTATGTCAGACAGAACTACAAATGAGCATGGAGGTAGGGAAATAACAATAGAGCTTCCTGAAATATTGACTGGTAATGAATCCATCCAGTCGACAAGGAATGAAACACGGCCAAGAACAACTCCAAATGTTTGAAACGAAAATGATGCGGTGTCGCCCCAAGAGGCGGATGACATTTACTATGTTACTCACGGCAGGTGCGCTTTTCCGTAACACTAGTAAAATATGTACTTGTTTTTTTGTTATCTCGTTAAGGCTAAGTCACTCGAGATCTCGCGGAACGTATGGAAGAGTTGGAGCTTCGTATGACCTGCAAGTTCGTTGCGTTGAATGAGTTTACCATGTCTACTCTAAAAAACATGGAATTGAAGCAAGACCTGGAAACCATGAATGAGAGTTTAGGAGGAGTTTGAGTCGTTTAAGACAACCGCCTTAAAGGAAAGTCAGTCCAGTCCCTTGGCTTAAGGAGGAATCCAGGAAATGTGAGTCTGTAGAGCTTCCTGGAAATGTTAAACGTCTTTTTTGCGGGTTAAGTTTAAGTTCCTCGTCTGGTCGCGGAAAGACGTCAACTCCTCTACACCTGGGTACCGTTTTACTAAGCTACTTACGCAATTCGTAGACTTACGCACATATTTTAAATTCAGTATAGTTCCTTCAAATTCTTGCTACATTGACATATGGTATGTTTTCATGAAATGCATAATATAATGTTACATTGCAAGTAAAAATTAATTTGCATCAATCTGAAATAAATGAAATTCAATTAATTAAAAATATGTGCGTAAGTCTAAGACTTGCGTAAGTTGCTTAGTAAAACGATACCCAGCACCCCACGGCTACTTCGATAGATAGAGTACGTGCGATGATCCTCGTCCTACTAGAATGATATCAATTGACAGTGTTGATCACTTTAACAGTAGAATGTATGTAATTTGTGTGATATAACTTTATTACTTTTAATTGTGTATCCTTATATTTTGATAATGTGTTTTGTAAATATTGTTTATTTTATTTATAGATACAAGTGTGTTTACACTGTAAATTATACAGTAACATTAATGAAAAAGGTATTCTGAGTTTGTGTTGTCTCTTAAGAACCCAAAGGTATCAATATCTTATTCCTTTCTGCAAAGTAACCGAGATATTTGTTAGTTCAGCAAACTGAGATAAATGCCAGTGTTGCTTTCCTCAAATTTACAAGGACATTTTTCTTCAGCAAATGCTAATTGTTGTGTGCACTGTAATATTTTATTATTCCCTGTCTGGTAGGTTAGTGTACAAATATTACCACAAACATGTACACTTTCAAGAGTTTATTTTTTAGCAATTAACAATAAGTTGACCATTTCACATTACAAAAAAAATAAATGAAGACAATGGTTGACTTTGAGGTATAATGCAATAATCACTGACATTCCTCTACATTTTTGTATTTGTTATTCTCAGAACACAACAAAACATAAAATCTGATCCAATGTATATGAATATAAATCTAAGTGTAAGTTATAAGTATAAAGCAACACAAATCAAATAGAGAGTGTGCTCCTCAAGGGAGTGATGCAAATCCCCCCATTTTGGAAATTGGTATAAAAGAGTGTGTTGGGGCTAGAACACCTGAAGTGAGACCTCAGATAGTCACCTGAAGTGAGACATCATGTAGTTATCAGCTTTGTTGTCCTAAAATGTTTGGTCAGTCATTAAAAAGAAGCCAGAGAATAGATTTTTGTATATAATTTGAAGGCGTCAAGCCTGTACAAGATTTAACTTAGATTTCTAAGGGAAACTTGTCAGAGAAATATTTTATGAAATTAGACGAATCAGATACAAACTGCTAAAAGAAGGCATTTGAATTTATAGCAAACTTAATTGTTGGAATGTACCCCAAGACCTTTGCAGTCATAATTGATTAAGTTTGTATTGGTAGTGGACATGACATGAATTAGAAACAGACCATATTGTGTTGCCAGACACCAGTCTATGCTACTGGCTATGCCACTGCAGGGCCTGGGCCACCAATCTGTAGGGAGCCGAACATTGCATGCTGGGTAACCCGCTGTATGACATTCTGTTTAATTCTAGCCATGAAAGAAAGCAGACGCATTTTTTAAGACGTTATTGATGTACAAATGTCTTTTTTATGTATAACTTTAGAAAAGGAGAAAAGAAGAGAAAGAGTGGTGTCAGTCACTAGCCCACCACTCACTGTTTGAACACACTGGTTGATGTTTTTAAGTTCTTTAAAGGGTGTTTGTTTGTAAAATTTTGGCTTACTGCAGATCACCAACAAATGAAAATTTGAACAAGAAAATCCAGTCTGCGCAAACTACCAGAGGTCAAACAGATTAAAAAAGTATGTAGTGTCAGAAAGACCGTTATAAGCATGTGAATAGGAGGCCAGTTATGAATTCAAATGAAAAGGTTTAGAAAGGGAACATAAGGAAAGACTTAACATTTAATATTACAGCTTGCTTTAAGGCCTGAGCTCAGAGACAAACTGAACGAGAAGCAGAAGGCTGAGAAAGAGAATGAGAAGAAAATAGACAAGCTCAGCTCCAAGGTGCGAGATACTTAAGATTGTTATTTCCCGTCCAGTGCTCCTCACATACAACAACTTGAAAACGAGAAGGGAGCTATTGTGCCGGTGACCAGTCTATGACACCCCCACCCCCAGGTTTCCAGTCTATGTGGTGCGCGTGAAGCCAGTGTACTACTGCATGCTGGGAGTGCTTCAAATGACCTTTGGCCTCTTCTTTTGCTAGCCATGAAGCAGAGCGGACCATATTTTCTGCGTTGGAGGATTCCATAATGTTTTTTGAGGTACGTATACGTGCATTGAAGCGTATTTGCCCCAAGGCCCTATTATAACCATTGTCCCTGACTATATAACTGCATTTTGCTTGTTATTTTTGGACTGATATACATATTTGCAAAAGCACATTTGCTGACACATTGTTTATGCATGTACATGCATATTATATTTCTCATATATTAATCATATATATATACGTTAGTGTGTTTATTGCTACTTATTAACCAAACTGAAACATCTCGATAATGAAGCTCCACAACTATTATAATTATTAAATTATTATTGTTATTAACAAGGGCTGTTTGTAAAACATGCATGCCCCCCATATGGGCTGTCAGTTGTAGTGGCAGCCATTGTGTGAACACATTTTTTGTCACTGTGGTGGTGGTGGTGGATGTGGTGGTGGATGTGTTGGTGGATGTGGTGGTGGTGGATGTGGTGGTGGTGGTGTACGGAAACCATTTNGTCCCATTGAAGTGTCATGATCCCAGGCATAAGCGTTCTTGAGTTATCATCCAGAAATCATTTTCCTATTTCCAGTTAACCATTTTACTGCTTCAGGTCACTGTGACCTTGACCTTTGACCTAGTGACCTAAAAATCAATAGGGGTCATCTGCCTGTCATGACCAATGTCCCTATGAAATTTCATCATCACAGGCGTAAGCGTTCTTGAGTTATCATCCGGAAACCATTTTCCTATTTCCAGTAACCGTGACCTTGACCTGTGACCTTTAACCTAGTGACCTCAAAATCAATAGGGGTCATCTGCAAGTCATGATCAATGTTCCTATGAAGTTTCATGATCCTAGGCCCAAGCGTTCTTGAGTTATCATCCAGAAACCACCTGGTGGACGGACCGACAGACAGACCGACCGACAGACCGACATGTGCAAAGCAATTACCCCCTCTTCTTCGAAGGGGGGCATAATAATTCTTTTATCACAACAACCATAATTTCATAAATATAATTCTTGAATTTTGGAGATTATTAATCAATGTTAAATTATAAAGAATATAATGTAATAGATGTTTAATTATAATCTTAATTTAAAAATATTTGCCAAATCATAAGCGAACGTAATTATGTTAACATTTAAATGCACTCAGTTATGGCGTTGCCTATAAGTATATACTTAAAGATGTCAAATAAGATTTAGTTATGAAACACAGTCCGAATATACTTATCTTGAAAATCCATCAAAAACAGCCTGTTGGCAAGGTTCAAACATGATCATTTGGTCTAGCGGGTTTCTGTGCTTTATTGAATAGGAACATCATAGAGTCGGTCAACCAACATATATATAAAGGCCAATCAGAAAATGAATACAGCCTGTTTGGTCAGTTTTGACTTTTCATTTTTTCCGTAAAGGACAGTCTAAGTTTGACAATCGAGTAGAGCAGTCACGCTTTCTTGTCGAGGCGGCCATATTGGCCGCCGCGCTGTTAAATTGTATTTTACGAACATTAGCAAGCATTGTATTAGAAGATATTCAACAGAAATAAATCTTGATGAAAAGAGAAATGAACTGTGTTTGTTACTGTGTGTTCTCCACAAACAAGATGTGTAGTTACGTAACAAGCTTCAATCAGTACCTTCAATACATGATCACAACTAATGTGAATAACATGCATAATAACTGGGAAGAAGCCTTGAATTACTACTTCAGCATATTGCAGGGGACTTCATGAGGCAACAGGATTTACATTCTATATTTTGACCATAAACCAGATAAAACAAGTTCAATTTTGTAGATTATAAAACAGATTTGCATAAAATTAGAACAAGAATCAAGATAAAAACCCTTCAAGATCTGGAAGAATTTTAAAAACTTCTGTTACCTCCCCCCTTTTCATTTAAAGGTTAACACTGCATTCAAAAAAAAAGTTTAAAAAAAAAACAACATGAGATGTGTTTGTCAGAAACACAATGCCCCCTACTGCGCCACTTTGATTTATTTTTTTTACCTTTGACCTTGAAGGATGAACTTTACCATTCACCACTCAAAATGTGCAGCTCCATGAGATACATTTGTACACATGCATGCCAAATATCAAGTTGCTATGATCAATATTGCAAAAGTTATGACCATTTTTCGAAACCTAAACGCAAGTGTGACAGAATTTCAGAAGGACAGACAGACAGACGGATGATCACTATATGCCACCCTACCGGGAGCATAAAAACGTGTACACTGCAATAAATTTGCACAGAAAACTTGCCCCCTTCGGTATCGCCAGATTTCGTATTGAACAAGAGATGTGTTTGTCAGAAACACAATGCCCCCTATTGC
Organism: Dreissena rostriformis; assembly: GCA_007657795.1. Taxonomy (NCBI): domain Eukaryota; kingdom Metazoa; phylum Mollusca; class Bivalvia; order Myida; family Dreissenidae; genus Dreissena; species Dreissena rostriformis. The sequence continues at coordinate 44,700 of VMBQ01001441.1, read as the reverse complement.
GCAGCTTTGAAATAAAAAAATTATTTATCATTTGGCAGGTTTAGAAATTATCTCCCTTTAAAGCTTACTACTTCCATTGGATTGTGTTTTTTTACCTTTGACCTTGAAGGACGACCTTGACCTTTCACCACTCAAAATGTGCAGCTCCATCAGATGCACATGCATGCCAAATATGAAGTTGCTTCAATATTGCAAAAGTTATGACCAAACTTTAACCAAGGTAAAAGTTTTGGACAGACAGACAGAATGACAGACAGGCCAAAAACAATATACCCCCTCTTATTCAAAGAAGGGGGCATAAAAAGTGTCCATTAGTTCATTCGTAATAAATGATAATGAGACATGCACAGAAAAAGCTCATCGGTTTGACTTCTTTGTAATATTAAACAGATAAACCTTTGCATTCTATTCATAGTCTATAATATAACTATTATATTTCCTTTTTTGAATTTTCATATCACCAGAAAGCTGCTGAAGCATCCAAACTGTGGGACATATGCAGGCTGCCAAGGAGGTGTCCATCAACAAGAACAACAATAACTTATTACATGTGCTGTTATAAAATAAACTTTTTAAATGTGATGTTATTAAAAGAACTTATTTAATGTGCCTTGATTAAATCAAATTATTAAACATACTGTGAAATGCTTTGTTGTTTGTATTATTAAAACATGATTGTCTTTGATAAATGTGGCCCCAATTTGGCGACAACTTTTTGAATTTGGCGAAAGTAAGTGGCGACAACTTTTTAAAGCCCAGAGGGAACCCTGATAGTGTTCATTTTATATATTAATATTAAAAGTCTATAATGTGACATAGTTACATTATTTGTAAACCTCTTCAGTACCTCTTGCTAAAAGTGAGTTATTCCCTAAAGTTTGTTTAAGTTCAATGTTTCAGATATTGGATACTTTCAGTTTGTAATATTTGTATTGTTAAATTTTAAATAACATTTGTTTTTTAATAACATTTGTTTACTAATTGACCTATTCTCTATTGCATCTTGCTGTGTGTTTGTGTGTCAATAACGTTCAACTGTTGCTCTGACTTACAGACTTTACTTATACTGAGCACTTGGGGAACAACGTACCATAACAAATCGCTCACAAATAAGAAAAGAGCACACGGTAACTGAACGTGTGACAATATTATGTTTAGGGCAAAACATTTACCAGGTGTTCAAAATTTGGTGGCTGACCACCTTTCTCGTTTTTATAACATAGTACACCCTATTAAAATACGTTTGCTTGTTTAAAACTACATTTTATACATGTTGGAAAAAAAAAAATATTCAGAAATTAATGTGGTATTGATAAATACTGATTGTCTTAATAGTTTGGACTTTGTAATTGCCCAGTTCTTTATCAACTTAATTAATGAAAGTTGATAGTTAGAAATGTCTTGTATAAATACTTCGAGATCTTGTTTTAGAGAGAGTCAACTTTGTTTAAACGTCACGACTGGACGTAGGGGCTCGGCTCATAGATACTTGACAATGGGTGCTACTATATGATTGCTTGAATAAAGAATGTTTTAACTATGAACTGGGTTGTTGTTCTGTCGACTATGTGACAGATGAAAATATTTGGTGCTGTGACCAGGATTAAAAAAAAAATGATGCTGGAATGTTGGCTTCATCGCCATGAAAGACCTACAGGATTTGGTTTTGATTCCTCATGATAGTCTACACCCAGAGAGCCAGGCAGACCTGTTGAATGCTTGCAAACTCTTGCTGGCAGCCCTTATCCGGGAGAGGAACCTCAGACATATTCCAAGTGACCCAGAGACCAACCTCATGCAGAGAAGGATGTTAAGCATCAAAATCTTAGGCAGGCAGGTACTAACACAAGCAGCCAGACCAACAGAGCCCGCCACAGAGCCCACCACAGAAGTCACGCCCCCAGAATATCGCCTAAGGGGGAAAAAAGGGTCCTTGTGCAGATAGGTGGACCAGAGGCAAAGAGGATATCCTTTGGGACCCCCAGGTTTGATGATTCAATAGGAGATATTCTTCTGAATGTCGAGTTTAGTTAAACGTCACGACTGGACGTAGGGGCTCGGCTCATAGATACTTTACAATGCATGCTACTATACGATTGCTTGAATAAAGAATGTTTTAACTATGAGCTGGGTTGTTGTTCTGTCGACTATGTGACAGATGAAAATATTTGGTGCCGTGACCAGGATTAAAACAATTGATGCTGGAATGTTGGCTTCGCCATGAAAGACCTACAGGATTTGGTTTTGACTCCTCAGGATAGTCTCCACCCAGAGAGCCAGGCAGACCTGTTGAATGATTGCAAACTCTTGCTGGCAGCCCTTATCCGAGAGAGGACCCTCAGACATATTCAAAGTGACCCAGAGACCAACCTCATGCAGAGCAGGATTTTAAGCATCAAAATCTTAGGCAGGCCGGTACTAGTCCCCTAAGAAGTCTGACCTTTATCTCATCACACAGCAGCTAACACAAGCAGCCAGGCCAACAGAGCCCACCACAGAAGTCACGCCCCCCCAGAATATCGCCAAAGGGAAAAAAAGGGCTCTTGTGCAGATAGGTGGACCAGAGGCAAAGAGGGTATCCTTTGGGACCCCCAGGTTTGATGATTCAATAGGAGATATTCTTCTGAATGTCGAGTTTAGTTAAACGTCACGACTGGACGTAGGGGCTCGGCTCATAGATACTTTACAATGCATGCTACTATACGATTGCTTGAATAAAGAATGTTTTAACTATGAGCTGGGTTGTTGTTCTGTCGACTATGTGACAGATGAAAATATTTGGTGCCGTGACCAGGATTAAAACAATTGATGCTGGAATGTTGGCTTCGCCATGAAAGACCTACAGGATTTGGTTTTGACTCCTCAGGATAGTCTCCACCCAGAGAGCCAGGCAGACCTGTTGAATGATTGCAAACTCTTGCTGGCAGCCCTTATCCGAGAGAGGACCCTCAGACATATTCAAAGTGACCCAGAGACCAACCTCATGCAGAGCAGGATTTTAAGCATCAAAATCTTAGGCAGGCCGGTACTAGTCCCCTAAGAAGTCTGACCTTTATCTCATCACACAGCAGCTAACACAAGCAGCCAGGCCAACAGAGCCCACCACAGAAGTCACGCCCCCCCAGAATATCGCCAAAGGGAAAAAAAGGGCTCTTGTGCAGATAGGTGGACCAGAGGCAAAGAGGGTATCCTTTGGGACCCCCAGGTTTGATGATTCAATAGGAGATATTCTTCTGAATGTCGAGTTTAGTTAAACGTCACGACTGGACGTAGGGGCTCGGCTCATAGATACTTTACAATGCATGCTACTATACGATTGCTTGAATAAAGAATGTTTTAACTATGAGCTGGGTTGTTGTTCTGTCGACTATGTGACAGATGAAAATATTTGGTGCCGTGACCAGGATTAAAACAATTGATGCTGGAATGTTGGCTTCGCCATGAAAGACCTACAGGATTTGGTTTTGACTCCTCAGGATAGTCTCCACCCAGAGAGCCAGGCAGACCTGTTGAATGATTGCAAACTCTTGCTGGCAGCCCTTATCCGAGAGAGGACCCTCAGACATATTCAAAGTGACCCAGAGACCAACCTCATGCAGAGCAGGATTTTAAGCATCAAAATCTTAGGCAGGCCGGTACTAGTCCCCTAAGAAGTCTGACCTTTATCTCATCACACAGCAGCTAACACAAGCAGCCAGGCCAACAGAGCCCACCACAGAAGTCACGCCCCCCCAGAATATCGCCAAAGGGAAAAAAAGGGCTCTTGTGCAGATAGGTGGACCAGAGGCAAAGAGGGTATCCTTTGGGACCCCCAGGTTTGATGATTCAATAGGAGATATTCTTCTGAATGTCGAGTTTAGTTAAACGTCACGACTGGACGTAGGGGCTCGGCTCATAGATACTTTACAATGCATGCTACTATACGATTGCTTGAATAAAGAATGTTTTAACTATGAGCTGGGTTGTTGTTCTGTCGACTATGTGACAGATGAAAATATTTGGTGCCGTGACCAGGATTAAAACAATTGATGCTGGAATGTTGGCTTCGCCATGAAAGACCTACAGGATTTGGTTTTGACTCCTCAGGATAGTCTCCACCCAGAGAGCCAGGCAGACCTGTTGAATGATTGCAAACTCTTGCTGGCAGCCCTTATCCGAGAGAGGACCCTCAGACATATTCAAAGTGACCCAGAGACCAACCTCATGCAGAGCAGGATTTTAAGCATCAAAATCTTAGGCAGGCCGGTACTAGTCCCCTAAGAAGTCTGACCTTTATCTCATCACACAGCAGCTAACACAAGCAGCCAGGCCAACAGAGCCCACCACAGAAGTCACGCCCCCCCAGAATATCGCCAAAGGGAAAAAAAGGGCTCTTGTGCAGATAGGTGGACCAGAGGCAAAGAGGGTATCCTTTGGGACCCCCAGGTTTGATGATTCAATAGGAGATATTCTTCTGAATGTCGAGTTTAGTTAAACGTCACGACTGGACGTAGGGGCTCGGCTCATAGATACTTTACAATGCATGCTACTATACGATTGCTTGAATAAAGAATGTTTTAACTATGAGCTGGGTTGTTGTTCTGTCGACTATGTGACAGATGAAAATATTTGGTGCCGTGACCAGGATTAAAACAATTGATGCTGGAATGTTGGCTTCGCCATGAAAGACCTACAGGATTTGGTTTTGACTCCTCAGGATAGTCTCCACCCAGAGAGCCAGGCAGACCTGTTGAATGATTGCAAACTCTTGCTGGCAGCCCTTATCCGAGAGAGGACCCTCAGACATATTCAAAGTGACCCAGAGACCAACCTCATGCAGAGCAGGATTTTAAGCATCAAAATCTTAGGCAGGCCGGTACTAGTCCCCTAAGAAGTCTGACCTTTATCTCATCACACAGCAGCTAACACAAGCAGCCAGGCCAACAGAGCCCACCACAGAAGTCACGCCCCCCCAGAATATCGCCAAAGGGAAAAAAAGGGCTCTTGTGCAGATAGGTGGACCAGAGGCAAAGAGGGTATCCTTTGGGACCCCCAGGTTTGATGATTCAATAGGAGATATTCTTCTGAATGTCGAGTTTAGTTAAACGTCACGACTGGACGTAGGGGCTCGGCTCATAGNCTATACTTGGTAAACCGGAACCCTCTGCTGAAAACCGGATGATCAGGCCGGTCCCCAGACCGTCCGGTATTGGCAGAGTCTACTGTACTCTTTTTTTACATTTTCTTACATTGTATTTGATTACAATGTATTTGGTTCTGTTTTGAAACCAAATTGTCAATGATGTGTATTTTCGTATTTCTTATGATGTGCTCTGTTTGGAACTACTTGGTACATACATGTCCATGTATATGTTAGCAGTGTTTTTCTTTAAAGTGAAGCTGTTGATGTTTTTGTAGATTAGTTGACTTACAAAAATGCTGTTGGTAAGCAATTATAGAAATTAATTGAAATACCATATTTAAATTAATTATCTTATTGGGTGAGGAATATAAAATAGTACACCCTACTGAAATACGTTTGCCTGTTTAATAGAAGTGTACATTTTCTACATGTTGGAAAAGACCAATATTCAGAAATTAATGGGATATTGATAAACACTGATTTTCTTAATAGTTTAGACTTTGTAATAACGCAGTTCATTATCAACTCAATTTATGAAAGTTGATAGTTAAAAATGTCTTGTATAAATACTTCGAGATCTTGTATTAGAGTGGAGTCGAGTTTGGTTAGATCATTCAGCTCATACTCGTAGATACTTTACATTGAGTGACCATATAAAATGGAAACACAACTTCCGATGTGCACTCAACAGCCTTCCGGTTGTTAAAGAACAGAAAGACGTGTCTTGATAAGCAACTAAAGCCTCCGACAATATAAATAACAAACTGTACATTATGTACATACTATTATAATATTTGATTACCAGTTTTTGCGCTGTGAGTATGTGCGATGATCCTCGCCCTACTAGAATGTTATCAATTGACAGTGTTGATCACTTTAACCCATTTATGCCTATTGGACTCTCCCATACTTCTAAATTGGATCAATTTATTTCCAAAATTAGGGATATCTAGTATATTTTTTTCTATATTAAGAATATTTCTTACAGAAATTCCTTTAAGCAAACAGCGCAGAGCCTGATGAGACACCGCATCATGCGGCCTCTCATCTGGGTCTACGCTGTTTGCCAAGGCTTTTTTTCAAGACGCTAGGCATAAATGGGTTTACAGTAGAATGTATGAAATTTGTGTGATATATATTACTTTTAATTGTGTATCCTTATGTTTTGATAATGTGTTTTGTAAATATTGTTTAATTCTTTTTAGATACAAGTATGTTTACACTGTAAATTATACAGTAATATTAATGAAACAAGAGATGTGTTTGTCAGAAACACAATGCCCCCTTTTGAGCGATTTTGACCCATATATTTGACCTTTGACCTTGAAGGATGACCATGACCTTGACCTTTCATTATCAAAATGTGCAGCTCCATGAGATGCACATGCATGCCAAATATGAAGTTGCTATTTTCAAAATTGCAAAAGTTATTACGAAACTTTAACCAAAAAGTTTTAAACAGAGAGACAGACAGACAGACAGACAGGCCAAAAACAATATACCCCCTCTTCTTCGAAGAAGGGGGCATATATACCCCCTCTTCTTCGAAGAAGGGGGCATAAAAAGGTATTCTGTGTTTGTGTAGTCTCTTTAGAACCCAAAGGTTAGAACAGCAAATGCTAATTGTTGTGTGCACTGTAATATTTTCATATTCCCTGTCTGGTAGGTTAGTGTACAAATATTACCACAAACATGTACACTTTCAAGCGTTTATTTTTTAACAGTTAACAATAAGTTGACTATTTCACATTACAAAAAAAATGAAGACAATGGTTGACTTTAAGGTATAATGCAATAATCACTGACATTCCACTTCATTTTTGTATTGGTTATTCTCAGAACACAACGAAACATAAAATCTGATGCAATGTATATGAATATAAATCTAAGTGTAAATTATAAGTATAAAGCAACACACATCGAAAAGAAAGTGTGCTCCTCAAGGGAGTGATGCAAATCCCCCCATTTTGGAAATTGGTATAAAAGAGTCTGTTGGGGCTAGAACACCTGAAGTGAGACCTCATGTAGTTATCAGCTTTGTTGTCCTAAAATGTTTGGTCATTGAAAAGAAGCCAGAGAATAGATTTTTTTTTTACAATTTGAAGGCGTCAAGTCTGTACAAGATTAAACTTAGATTTCTGAGGGAAACTTGTCAGAGAAATATTTAATGAAATTAGATGATTTGGAGATCAGATACAAACTGCTCAAAGAAGGCATTTGAATGTATAGCAACCTTAACTGTTGGAATGTACCCCAAGACCTTTGCAGTCATAATTGATTGAAGTATGTATTGGTAGTGGATACGACATGAATTAGAAACAGACCATAATGTGTTGCCAGACACCAGAATATGCTACTGGCTATGCCACTGAAGGGCCTGGGCGACCAATCTGCATTCTGGGTAACCCGCTGTATGACATTCTGTTTAATTCTAGCCACGAAAGAAAGAAGACGCATTTTTAGGATGTTATTTATGTACAAATGTCATTTTTATGTATAACTTTAGAAAAGGAGAAAAGAAGAGAAAGAGTGGTGCCAGTCACCATGCCTACCACACACTGTTTGAACCCACTGTTTTTAAGTTATTTAAATTGTGTTTGTTAAATTTTGGCTAACTGCAGATCACCACCAAATGAAAATTTGAACAAGAAAATCCAGTCTGCGCAAACTACTAGAGGTCAAACAGATGAAAAAAAGTATGTAGTGTCAGAAAGACCGTTATAAGCGTGTGAATAGGAGGCCAGTTATGCTCCATTGGTCATTGTCGGCTCGTGTACTACTTACATGTACCTGGGGTAAAATTAAGTATATTTACTTGTACCCCGGGTATTATTAGACTGTACCTCAGTTGTATTCCCGCCCAAAATCCGATGTCATAAAATGCGTTACCGATTAACGTAAAACGGTCTTGTTTATCTTAATCGAGGAGTTTGAAAAAGATAGAATGTGTATTTGTGTTTGAAAAATGCATTTAATATTAGAGTATACCAGCGATGAGGAGGAGGAACAAGCGTTGGTACATGAATTTTGTGAAGTAGAAGGCCATGGGTTGGAAGATTATATGTTTTCTTTAGAAGAAATTTTGATTAAGTATTTAAATAAATATTTTTTATTTCATGGAAATATGTTCAGCGAATACATATCGTTTTATGAAGCTCTGTGGCTCTTTCGGCAAACGTGAAGTTGTGAACCGATCCAACGGGAACATGCAGCTGTGGGCCCAGTGTTGCTTCGGAAACCTAATGACTTGATAGCTACCTATCGTGATTCAGTACTTCCAGAAGTCATTCAGAACTATAATCAGTTATGTTCTGAGGAGCAGAAAGCTGTGTCAAAAATGAATAACTTCTTTTGCGGGCTACACACAATTGTTCACATGGCTGACACAGCCCAAAGAACCATAATTATATTAAACTGAAAAAGCATATTTTGATAATCAGATTCCCATTTTGAATCCATCATTTGCTAAGTCTGGTGAGCCAGGGACTGTTAGACTCGTCCACACTGCATGTAAGGCTTTGGCAAGAAGGGGTGATCAAAAGAACAGTTGTCATTCAAATTTTGTAACATACATAGGGGACTTCCTTTAAGAACAGAGAATGAAAAGTGTGCCGCTACAGCCACTGAGAGGCAATCGATTTAACATTATGTTCACAAATGCAGGTCATGTTTACTTTTTCAAGGATCATATTAAGTCATACCTTCAAAGTAGTGGAGCCCAAAATGGACTTTTACAGTCAGTGTTAAAGGACTTAAATGAACCTTTTTTTATAGCAGGCTGTAAAGCACTAGGCTTGGTCTCAAAGTTCATCACAACCCCTTTGTGGAATGTCATAGAAGACAAGGATATCTCTATCTCAATGATGAATGCAAGGTTCTTGTCGTGCTCATTACATACCTAAAGGATGTTGCGTTAAACCTTGACAATTTCATAGCAGGAGAGCTGATTCTGTTTGTGGACGTCCCTGTCAAGAAAGACAAAATATATGAAAGTCTAGTTGAAAGGTCAGATCTCAATGCACATGTTTTAGTTTTACTTGGTGTGATACTACCAGCATTGGTACAGCTTATAACAAGAGATGTGTTTGTCATAAACACAATGCCCCCTTCTGCGCCGCTTTGGAAAAAAAATTGACCTTTGACCTTGAAGGATGACATTGACCATGACATTTTACCACTCAAAAAGTGCAGCTCCATGAGATACAAATGATTTTTTATTTATTTTTACCTTTGACCTTGAAGGATGACCTTGACCTTTCACCACTGAAAATGTGCAGCTTCATGAGATACACATGCATGCCAAATATCAAGTTGCTATCTTCAATATTGCAAAAGTTATGACCAACCTTAAAGTTTTTGGACGGACGCACAGACTGACGGACAGACTGACAGTTCAACTGCTATATGCCACCCTACCGGGGGCATAAAAAGGCAGTATGGAGATCATCTTCCCGGAGGTAGGCATGAAAACATTGATGGTAACAAAACTGCAAGTGTAGACAAGCACAATAAATATCCTGAACTTTTCGCGTGTCGACCACATTCTCTCATCAAAACCGAACATATCAACCTTAGCCATGGAGGCACATGTTACATTTTCACTAAATAGAACACAAGAATGGCTTGCCTCAAAAGATGATATGCTGGATTTAATTTTAGAAAGTAGAAAGGAGGTGAGTACAAAGAAAAAACGTTTCCTTCAGAGGGAAGAAATCATCCAGGCAAAGTGGTTAGAAAAACAAAATCAGGAATTCTTAAAGAAGGAACAGCGCGAAAAGAAAAGAATTGAAAAATTGGAAAAACATGGTTTCTCTGAAGAAGATAGGGCTACTTTATTGACACTCAGTATAGTTTTTTGGCAGCCTCTCCAGATTCTGGTGTTATTCAGAATGGTAACCTAGTAGGTTNCCTGAAAATCAATAGGGGTCATCTGCCGGTCATGACCAATGTCCCTATGAAGTTTCCTGATCCCAGGCCTAAGCGTTCATGAGTTATCATCCGGAAACCATTTTACTGCTTCAGGTCACTGTGACCTTGACCTTCGACCTAGTGACCTATAAATCAATAGGAGTCATCTGCCGGTCATGACCAATGTCCCTATAAAGTTTGGTGATCCCAGGCCTAACCGTTCTTGAGTTATCATCGGGAATCCATTTTACTGCTTCAGGTCACTGTGACCTTGACCTTTAACCTACTGACCTGAAAATCAATAGGGGTCATCTTCCGGTCATGATCAATGTCCCTATGAAGTTTCGTGATCCCAGGCCTAAGCGTTCTTGAGTTATCATAGGGAAACCATTTTACTGCTTCAGGTCACTGTGACCTTAACCTTTGACCTAGTGACCTGCTAAATAAGTATCGCAGGCCTGAAAAGTATATTAACCTGCAAGTCCTGAAGGTGAATGACAACACAATGTAGTGACAACTGCCACACCGATCAAGGGCCATTGACTTTACGCTTCAAAAACCGCAACAAAACTATTGCACCGCATAAGTGCCCACACTACAATCCAAGGAGCTTATTTGGAAAGGAATTCCCAAGCTCAAAGAACTCGATGGTGACATTTTTTAAATCCTTAGCAACGCATAGACAGCTACCTCATCTCTGCATCAAGAGAAAATTAAAAAGGAGCTGCATCCTATGTATCACGCGAATTGCAAAAAAGTCCCCTTCACTACACAGTTGTTCAGAGACACATTGGACGAAGACTTAAAATCTTTGAAGCAAACGACGCAGCCAATCACCAAGCAGCGTTTTTTAGGCAAGCGGCCGGGATTTCCGGCCCTCACACCAGCAGCAAGGATGCCATACATGTCAGCGACCAACAAAGACAAGCAAAAACGGGGAAGACCACATTTCCGCATACAGAACAGGAACCACAACAACAGATATGTGCACAAACCTGAAAACGGGAATCCATTAGAACACCTGTAAGTCATGCCATACGCCATAATTACCATTTATTAACTAACACAGTGGAAAATTTCAAAGCGGGAAAGACTGCAAATGCTTTAAGAGACTGGAGCAAAATAACCACAGATAGGTGGATTCTAGATACAATTTGCGTGACAGAGTACAATTTTCTACTATTCCGTCTCAATCCCTCTACACTAGCATGAACCAACAGGGGAGACAACTGGTGACGTAACAAATACGCAGTAACCAAAAAGTGGTTCTTTATTATGGCGGTTAACATGGGTCTAAATTACGTTTGAAAGCTTTTTTCTGATTGAATGTAACAGTGTGAAATCATCCATTCAAAAAAGTAGAGACATTAATCTTCCAGAACATTCTGGATACAAAAAGAATAAGATAATCAAAATGTTCGGGAATTTTTTTGTTAAGATTCAACACTACATTAAAACTTGCTAAATGTTCCGACTGGTAACGGAAATTACAGATTGTCGGTTTCCGTAAAACAAGATGGCTGCGCCCATTGATTTTGTTGTTTTTGACTATCACTAGGTATGATTTCGCTTCTGATTTGATAAAGTGATAAGTTTAAGGATCAGAAAAGTAAAATATGAAAGCTATTCTGTCTTTTGGAATATGTCTGTCCATACATCTGAATTAAAAAAGGAAAGAAAAAAAAAAAATTAAACGAAAGTGACTTTTTATGTTCTTCATCTTGCATTGCTTTGACGAATGCTCGATACATTTAATTAGTTTATTGAAACTTTATATTCATATTTTTTGACATGGAAAATATTTATGTTGTTTTTCTTGCTAAACTGTAAAACAAAGCTGACTTAATATTTGCTTATGTAACACTTGTTTTCATTTAGATTGATGAATTCACAAGACCTTTTTGAGTCTGATACTAGCAGTGATACTGAGACCCAACCCCTAAGTGAAACGGACACGCAACGCCCATTAGAGCCTGAGCCATCTGTCATCAAGAAACAACTCTGACATTCACATCAATTCGAGAGAGGTTTCGCCTTCAGGTATTTACAGCTTGGTTTTTACTCATTATTTCTATTTGGTTTCACACCGATTAAAACATTTCAGTCATGGCAGTGCACCTTTTCTTGCTCATTGTATTTCCTTACCCGTACTGCACAATAGTTATTCCAAGTCGCTGACTGCATTGCTGCCAGAACACATTATTTTTTTTGCAATGGTTCCAATTTATTAGTGATTACATGGTATGGCTCCCAATACTTGCAATATAGTCTTGTTATCTTTTCAGCCACTGCCAACCATTGTTGCTGAAAGCTTGGATTTTGGTTTGTAAAACTCCCAATACTTCAAGGGCCAAAAAGAAAAAGGGTTCCAAAAGCCCACAGTGACGCCTGTCAGACACAACTAGAGCTTTGTCACAGACGTGACATATACCCCCACATGCTGCATTGACACAGAATATTTGCATGCTGTCTCACAAAACAAGAGAAGCTAATTTATGGCAATTTTTAAGAATTTTTATGCCATTATCATTTATGGCCATTTTTATGGCCATTGTTGACCTTTGAACTCAAAGTGTGACCTTGACCTTGGAGATATCAACGTAATTCTTTCGCACAACACACCGTCCAATGATGGTGAACAAATGTGCCAAATGATTTTAAAATCTCACAATGAACGGCATAGTTTTTGTCCGGACAAGCTAATTTATGGCCATTTTTTACCTTTGAACTCAAAGTTTGACCTTGACCTTGGAGATATCGACGTAATTCTTTAGCGCGACACACCGTACAATGATGGTAAACAAATGTGCAAAATGATTTTAAAATCTCACAATGAACGACATGGCCCAGACACGTTATGGCCCAGACAAGCATTTGACCTTTGAACTCAAAGTGTGACCTTGACCTTGGAGATATTGACATAAATTCTTTCGCGCAACACACCGTCCATTGATGATAAACAAATGTACCAAATGATTTTAAATGACATAGTTATGGTCCGGACAAACTTTCGGTTTAAAACGCACTAAGTGACCCCGTGACCTAGTTTTTGATCTGTCATGACCCATATTCAAACTTGACCTAGACATCATCTTGTTACAACTTCTGACCAAGTTTGGTGAAGATTGGATGAAATTTTGGGACAGACTGACAGACAGACAGACCGACAAAGTGACTCCTATATAGCCCCCATTACCAATGGTAAAGGGGGTATAAAAAGGCAAAACAATAAATAAGGTACAGTAACACTACAGCATTACTGAGTATTTGATGCGTTTTCTCCTTCTGTCACAAGGTTCCCAAGTCAGGATTTGTTATGAAACAATGGATTTCATATAATATACAATGATTTTTTTGTATCAAACCTCTCATTAATGATCACCATAAAAGGAGAGTTTTGCATGAAATATTTTTTTTGTAATCTCAAGGGTAAAATGTTGACTATGCTTTCAGATACTATATGATAAAGAAACATTTCATTAGATATGATCATTTAATTAATTATTCTGTCATAAAATATGTGTTCTCTTGTAAATGGATACAGATTGTATCAATCAATTAACTAAATTAACGTCGCAGTATTTGATTTTAAACATCTTCTTCTAACTTAATACCAACTCTACAACTATAAAGGTTTAAAGTATGTAAGCAAAAAAGTTGGCGTTCACTATCCGAAAAATATCATATCCAAAAGCGTTCTTACTTGTCAGCCGTAAACCAACTGATTGTTATTGTGTAAGTAAAATCACTATACCTGCATGTATCAACCTATTCCTTTTGCTTTATGTGGGACCTGAAGATCCTTTTTCCCCAGTCCTGTGCCCACAACCAAACGCAAAGCAAAAATCCATTTCAACAATATAGGCTATAGCCGATGTACCCGGAAGTTGAAAAACAAAAGTGAAAGTAAATGAGACTTGTGGGCCCTATTCTCGCATGAATATGTAAACAATAAAAACTATGTCGTAGCAATGATTAACAATTTTGCTTTAATAATATTTTTTTACACTTTTTATGACACTGTCATGTTATATAGGGATGTTCTGTATTTAGGGAAGAACTACTTTTATTGCGCATGAATTAAGTGGTAAATCGGAGTTTTGGGAATTTGGTTTTGGCAGCCATCCAATTCGGATAGGCTCAGAAATTGGTATCAGTACTATGGCCTTGGGGCTTCGTCCCAGGCCAAAAATAAACTAAACTGCTTGTCTATCAAAGCTTATTCTAACAGCTTTTTAAATGTTAAACATCTATTTATGAAATCAATTTGCTGCAGTATAAACAAGAGCATGGTAAAATTAATGCTTCTCAACAGAATGTTATTAATGTAAACAATCTGGCAACACAATGTTTTTGTAAACTTCATGGTTAAACGCTAATAAAGGGAGACAACTCAAAATGTGCATTGTTACTGATTGTTCGTAGTTACCCCTCTTGTGTCAAATTCAAACAAAGTAACCCTGTGACCTAGTTTTTGACCTGGCATGAGTCCCATGACCCATATTTGAACTTGACCTAGACATCATTTAGATACAACTTCTGACCAAGTTTGATGAAGATTGGATGAAAACTACTTGAATTANATCTACGTCTCTGATTTTACTAATTGGATATTGCGAAAAAATGCGTACCAAAAATGCAAATATGTCTACATATATCGCTTTATGTATACATGTCCCGGAAAATCGGCAAAAGTCCCGGAAAATGTCCCGGAATCGGTCTGAAATTTTATGGCATGTATGCTTCAACACATTTTCAATCCTGTTACTGAACAATTAGTAAGTAAAAAATGATTTCACCCCATATGGCCTTTCCCCCTCAAGGTATAATTTGTTAACAGTTTGTATTATCAAAGCATTTCCTGGTACACAACAGTCTGTAACTATGTTAACAAACATGTATCAATAACTCCTTATATATTTTTCACTCCGTTCAATCAACTCCTCTAACGGCTGTGGTTCATGCAACGGCTGAGCTACTACAATGTATATACATGTCGGTAAAAAGCGCAGTGTAAGTATTCAGTGCTCCAGCTAGCAATAAATAGAGGGGCGCTGCGCCCCTCTAAAATTTGCCCCCTTAAAAAGCGCCCCTCTATTTTTCTGTTAAATGCCCTTTTGGTCTCTAAATTCCTGTTTTCAGGCCGTATAAATCGCCAGAAACATCGACATGAATACACAGATAAGTTACCGGTAAATGACTGCCTGGGGTGTATTAAGTCAACACATTGTGAACAAACAAGCCCCAAGGGCATGGTTTGTTATCAGATCACTAATTAGCCTTTTGTTGCAGACGATAGTAACATGCTGTGAAAGATTATCTCTGAGGTCACGCTTGGTTAGGCACAATCACACTCGAACGAAATCAAACTCAGCACTATTGATTTTTTTAAACTTCTGAATTCTTTGGCTATGATTTTTTGTGTGCAAATAGTGATTTTTAATTCAAAATACCTATTAAAATTTACAAATGAATAATCTTTTTTAATGCGAATATGCGGTTGATTTTTAGTCCGAAATTACGCAGCATGGAAAAACATATTTGTGTTTGGATTTTATTTCTGACCTTTAAAACACTGTCTGTCCTCAATCATGATGAATTGTTACATGAATAGGGGCAGACAGTTGTTATTTCAACAAATAAAGAGCTTGTTTGGAAGGAGGATTTATCATTCTGCAAGTAAAATGTTATTTTGATATTGTCATATATTTTCCCGACCTAACAAAACTGTCAACAACGTTGACATTAGTTGAAAAAATGTGTTGTAAAATAAATATATCCTATACAATAACAATGTTTCATTTTAATCTCCAGGCTTGATGCTACTTCATGGTGACATTGATCATTGTTTAGACTTTAAATGTGTCAATATTTTTGTTTTAATTAATATTATTATTGTGGACAAAAATTGGCTAAGTTATTTTAAGCAACAAATTTAAGTGGTGACGGTCACAACGTTTTTGACCCAGTGAAACCCCTGAATTTATTTGATGTTTTCTTTGTTTCTTCTACAAGGCCACTGATGCTGAAACTGGTACCTGAAAGATTAACATGCAGTTCAATGATGATAGGTGATAAAAAAACAACATCAAAATCCCCCCCCCACACACACACACATACACACATCGCGGAAAGAAATATGATATCAACATATCTCTTATGCGTGTATTCGGATGCTAGCCCAAGTCGGTTATGAAATTGGCTACTAAGTTTTTTTCCTTAGCGCCAATGTAGATAGTAATATATTTATTATTTTATTACACAAAATGAGGAACAGCATACAATTGGTAAAATCATCAAAAGCACTTATCATCTTATGTTTACAATTCATAAGTTTATACTTAAGTATATTTATAACCAAATGCCCTATTTTCCAAAATTATGCGTGAAATGTGCCCTTTTTGGGGAAGCTCCCCTCTATTTTGAAAAGCTGGCTGGAGCACTGGTATTTCCCTAATCTTTTTTATTTTACGTTTTGAATTGAGCAGATTTGAGTGCGTTCTTTGAGAGCCTAAGTAAGAAGGACTTTGTGAACGTAATCCCTACCTTCCTAGCTGCTTACTTTTTAAGAAATCCGTTAGAATGTGGTCAAAAATCAAACAAAATTCACCACTCTCTCAGTCAAACTCTAATTACACAGGATTTAGACCGAAGATAAATATGAATAACATTTTATTTAAATCTTTAATCATTTGTCTTCGGTTATTCCAAATTACAGCATCCCACATGAACACACAACATTTTTATCAACGCTTAAATTCGAGTGGGGTTTGNTGATTTTTCACAGAGTTATGGCCCTTTGAAATTTTCCATTAACTGTACATATAGTGCAATTCTTGTCCGGGCTATTTCTCAGCAACTAATGACTGGAATTCAATGAAACTTTATGGGAAGCTTCACTACCAAGAGGAGATGTGCATATTATCAGCTGGTTCTGGTCGGATGATTTTTCGAAGAGTTATGGCCCTTTGAAATTTTCCATTGTACATATAGTGCAATTCTTGTCCGAGCTATTTCTCAGCAACTTATTACGGGAATTCAATGAAACTTAATGGGAAGCTTCACTACCAACAGGAGATGTGCATTTTATCAGCGGGTTATGGTCAGATGATTTTTCACAGATTTATGGCCCTTTGAAATTTTCTATAAACTGTACACGATTATTGAACAGTGTTGTCAGAGACGCTTAAACTATTATTATTACCGGATGGAGTGGTTTACGTCCAGGACTGACATAGTTACAAATGTTACAGAATTATGACTTTAATTCGGGCTAGTTGAAATTGATTCGGGCTAGTGAAATTTCCAATCTGGTAGCCCGACCCGGCTTGTGCCTAAAAAAATATGCCAAGATTGAGACGGCCGGCTCAGCTCTGCCGTGTGTTATCGTTTATATTGCATATCATTCTATTTTATTTCCTTCACTTAAATTTCTTACCGAACCAGCTTTCCATACTTTTATTTTCATTCAACTGATGACGAATTTTATGACGTAATTCTTGTTACGTAATTTATGTGACGAAACACAGCGCTTTTAGCTAGACTCTCTTGATTTCAGTGACAACAATTTGGACGTTGTGGTTTATTATGCCCCCCTTTGAAGAAGAGGGGGTATATTGCTTTGCACATGTTGGTCTGTCGGTGTGTCGGTCCGTCCACCAGATGGTTTCCGGATGATAACTCAAGAACGCTTAGGCCTAGGATCACGAAACTTTATAGGTACTTTGATCATGACTGGCAGATGACCCCTATTGATTTTGAGGTCACAAGGTAAAAGGTCAAGGTCACAGGTCAAGGTCACAGTGACTTGAAATAGGAAAATGGTTTCCTGGTGATACTCAAGAACGCTTATGCCTGGGATCATGAAACTTCATAGGGACATTGGTCATGACCGGCAGATGACCCCTAATGATTTTCAGATCACTTGGTCAAAGGTCAAGGTCACAGTGACCTGAAGCAGTAAAATGGTTGACTGGAAATAGGAAAATGGTTTCCGGATGATAACTCAAGAATCCTTATGCCTGGGATCATGAAACTTCATAGGGACATTGGTCATGACCAGCAGATGACCAAATTGATTTTGAGGTCACTAGGTCAAAGGTCACAGGTCAAGGTCACAGTGACTGGAAATAGGAAAATGGTTTCCAGATGATAACTCAAGAACGCTAAGGCCTGGGATCACGAAACTTCATAGGGGCATTGGTCATGACCGGCAGATTACCCCTATTAATTTTCAGGTCAATAGGTCACAGGTCAAGGTCACAGTGACCTGAAGCAGTAAAATGGTTGACTGGAAATAGGAAAATGGTTTCGGGATGATAACTCCAGAACGCTTACGCCTGGGATCATGAAACTTCGTAGGGACATTTGTCATGACCGGAAGATGACCCCTATTGATTTTCAGGTCACCAGGTCAAAGGTCAAGGTCACAGTGACCTGAAGCAGTAAAATGGTTTCCGGATGATAACTCAAGAACGCTTAGGCCTGGGATAACGAAACTTCATAGGGACATTGGTCATGACCGGCAGATGACCCCTATTGATTTTCANGTAAACAATTCACATACATCAAAGATAGTTAAAGCTTTCCGTAACCTATGATGATTCCCGAAAATAACAAACTGCGAATGAAAATAACTGTAAATAGAAGAACGAAAATTAGTAACAAAAACAAACATTAAATGTTTCATAACCGTATATTGGGTGCCGTTTGTCCGGGTCGACAAATTTATCAGGTGCCGTTTGTCCGGGTTGACAAATTTACTGTGTGCCGTTTGTCCGGGATTGCCAAAAAAACACTGGGTGCCGATTGTCCGGGTGCCGTTTGTCCTACAATCTATCTTTGGCCCAAAGGATAGTATTTCACAATGCGGGGAATCACCTGGTCAGATATGAATCCGTGTTCAATTTCAATTGACAGTTCAGGAAATCACGAAATATTCCATGACTTATCTCCACACTCAGACCAACCAGAGGAAAACGGTTGATACTCACTGAAACCACTCCCGGCTGGCCCTATGATAGGCGTCATCCGATTAAAAAACAAGTAGGTAATAAGGAAGATAAACCTGTTTGAAAACTCGATTTCTCGATCGAATCGAGGCTTCGGCGGCCATTTTCTCTCAAATCTGACCTCGTGATTCCACGCATTGGAACAGGATTGAATGTTAAAAATTTAAGAATTGATTCAGAATGTTATTAGCTGATCTTATACTAATTTATTTTGTGAAAGTCATGCACTATTGTTAATCAAAAGTACATACATGTATCAAGTTTAAAATTGTGTTAGCTTGGACTTGTTTAGTCTAAAATCAAGAATAAAAATGTAATTTATTTCAAAATTCCAAATAATATGGTGGTAATGCAACAATAATTTTGGTCCTTGCTAGATGCACCATACCGACCCTACATATCGGAAGAACGCAATATGTTAAATATAAATATGTGGACGGACACACAGAGTCCTGCTTCTACACAGGTTCTTACCAAAAGTAAGTTAACAAGATGACGTGTTCATTCATATTCATTGTAATGTCATTGTGTTGTATACTGATTAGATCGATAGATAAATTGATTTATTTCAGTATAATGGTACAACATGATAAATCATATCATACATGATAAAATAGTAAAACAATAAGCATGTATGAGAAATGATTTATTTCAGTATAAATGATACAACATGATAAATCATATCATCATACATGATAAAATAGTAAAACAATAAACATTTATGAGGAATGATTTATTTCAGTATAATGATACAACATGATAAATCATATCTACATACATGATAAAATAGTAAAACAATAAACATGTATGAGAAATGAAACCATGTCATTAACATTACACCAAGGATTACACAAAAAAGAGAACCCAATCTCTTATTTCCATTGTGGTCCTTGGATATTGATGGTATTGACATAGAGAGGCATGGGATAAATATCACAGATTTGAGTTATGAGAGACAATTATTTGCATAAAAATGTAGACCATTTAGACATATTAAAATGTGGGTCAATTAAAAACTATCTACATGGATCTAAAAGGATGATTACATATTAAGAAGATGAGTTTTAACTGACAACTTAAATATGATATACTTGTAATGCTCCTTAAAGCGAAAGCTAGTTTGTTTTGCAGAACACAAGCATTAAATGCAAAAGATTTAGCACAAAAACCTTTGACTTTGGGTAAAATAAAGCACCCACTTTCACTTGACCTAGTCGTGTATGAATGAAGAGTGCAAAGGGAACAAAGTTTTCACTCATATATTCAGGAGGCAAACCATTTTTAATTTTGAAAACATGACAAGGGTAGTTTGTTCCACTCTCTTTTGAACAGGTAACCAATTCAAAACCTTTTACGAGTAAAAACTTACAAGTACAAAATGGCCTGTCAGCGATTTTTCTCCTTCTTTATAAAGTACCGGTAAACGGTAAACGGTATTTGGGAGCAAAAAATCAAATACACCAATTTCCCAATTTGAGGTTTTCACGACTCGATTTTTCCCAATTTTGAGGTTCTCACGACTCGATTTTTCCAAATTGGACCGGTACGGGTACTTTTCCCAATTGAACAAAAAAAAGGGCTGCCTGTGGTAAAAATATTATTATGATGTTCCATTTATTATGCCCCATGGGAGAGGGTATATATTGGGAGTCACTCTGTTGGTTTAAGGGTTATTTTCATGAAGTGTAATTTGCAAGACACTGTTTTCATCCCCAGTGATCCACACAGTTCTGAGTCATTTGCTCTTAAACATAGGTGACAAAGCAGTGTTGAGGTACATTTTGTGTACATGTCATGTTTGTGACAAGGCTCTTGTTCTCATTAAGGTGGGTGTCCTATGTTGTGATACATCGAAACCTGTCTAAACACAACCCTGTGAAATCTGAATACCTGTCAAAACAGAACAGCCGGTTTGATCCGGATTTGTTTTGCACTCTAATTTTGTATATCTAAAAACCTCAATAAACAAACCCTGTCTGAACCAAAAATTGCTGGTTTTTTTTATCAAAAATCCAGTGTGAATTTGCGATACAGAAATTTCTTTTCATATTAAATTGCAAGAGGTCTGATGACCATGGTGTAATAAATTTTTAAAAATCCCAGTTGTAAACCATATTCCTTTAAGTTGTTTAAAATAATCTTTTCCGTTTAAAAACCCTCTTAGATGTAATCTAAATGCTCTAAATTTTGCCCTGTTCGAAGCCTTGTCTTGTCAGTATGAAGGTATGTAGGTAGGTTGGTCCATACAACTTTCGATTTTGCGCCCTACAAACATGGAAATTGGTATGATTCTTAGTAGGGAGGTAAGGAAGACGCCTATCGATTTTGAGGTTAACTGGTCAAGGTCACAGGATCTGATCAGGGTAAATTGGTTTCAGTACAATATCTTGAGAATGCTTTGACTTAAGATCATGCAAAGTGGTATAGTGATTTCTTTTGAAAAAGGGAAGACGCCTATTAATTGTCCATATCATAGGTCAAGATCACAGGTTCTTAGAACAGAAAATTCATTTCTGTGCTATATTTTGAAAACTCTTACTTACAATCATGGTTTTTGGTTAAGTGGGAACATGGGAGGAACAGGCGGAGGAACAGAAGGCACATTTTGATTTTGAGGTCACCATGTCAGAGGTCAAGGTCAGATGTGCATTTATCGAAAAATTGGTTTCTTCATGATTGGTTGAGAATAATTTGTCTTATGAACATACAAATTGGTATGCTGGTTAGTTTGAAGAAAACAATGTCGCCTTTTGATTTTGAGGTCAACAGGTTAAGGGCACAAGGGCTTGTAACAGGAAAATTATGTCCAAGAGAGCATTTTGATCTACAAACATGCAAATTGGTGTAGTGGTTACTATTTGGAAAGCAATTGCCTATTAAGACCATATATCCCCAGGTCAAAGGTCAAGGTAACGAGCTTTTTCATGAACAAAGAATGAACCTTAAGGTATTTCAAATCAAGAGATTTAAGGTCAATGTCATAAGGACAACTCTGCCCCAAGATGTGGGGCATGGAGGGATTACAAAAATCGCTTGTTATCTGTTGACACCCAACATAACTTAAATCTAAATTACTTTTCAGTATGGCCTGTTTAAATAATGTGCATTTGATTATTACCATAATTTGATACTTTTGATTACTAATATCCAACAGTTTTGGTTACATTTAGGTGGATCTGGCATAGTGGGCGTTAACCTGGGAAAAAACAAGACATCCCCCAGCCCTATAGATGATTACGTAGAAGGGGTAAAAGAGTTTTCTTCCCTCGCCGATTACCTCGTTATAAATGTCTCTAGTCCGAACACACCTGGTCTGAGGAGTATGCAAGGAAAGGAACAGCTTGAAGAGCTTATATCTCGGGTAACAAGTTGCATATACTTAGTTTTATAATGCCCCCCCTTTGAAGAAGAGGGGGTATATTGTTTTGCTGGATGTCTGTCGGTCTGTGTGTCTGTCTTAAAGTAGACCAGTTCGTTTCCGATCAATAACTTTTGAACGGATTGAATGATTTGCTTGATACTTCACACGTGCATTTGCCTTGGACAGTAGATGACCCCTATTGAAATTGGGGTAACTAGGTCAAAGAACAAGGTCACTGTCACAATAAGTGTGATAATCGTTTCCGATCAATAACTTGTCAACCAATTGACCGATTGACTTGATACTTCACATGTACATTGGCATTGGACAGTAGATGACCCCTATTGAAATTTGGGTCACTGTAACATTAAGTGTGAAAATCAAGGCCCTTTTTGAGTGGAATATGACTCCGACCGTGGAACTTTTGTTCCTGTGTCATTGCAAAAAGTAGAAGTACTCACTCATGCATTTTGTTTCTATTTTTAGCTCCACTGGCCAGAGGCCAGCGGGGCTTATGTCATGGTCCTGTGTCCACGTGCCTGCATCCATGCGTTGACTTTTTCTTTAAACATCTTCTTCTCCTAAACTACAAGTCCAATTCTGATAAAACTTCTCACAAATGTTCCTGGGGTAAACCTCTTTCAAATTTGTTCAAATTATGCCCCTGGGGTCAGATTTGACCCGCCCAGGGGGTCACAAAAATGAACATATGCTTATATAAAGCCTATTTTGTGAAAACTTTAAAAATCTTCTTGTCCATAACCATTGGGCCTATTTCTACCAAATTTGGTATGTATTAAAATCTTAAAGTTCTCTACCAAGTTTTTTCAAATAATGCCCCTGGGGTCA
This sequence comes from Dreissena rostriformis, assembly GCA_007657795.1. Classification (NCBI taxonomy): domain Eukaryota; kingdom Metazoa; phylum Mollusca; class Bivalvia; order Myida; family Dreissenidae; genus Dreissena; species Dreissena rostriformis. The sequence continues at coordinate 21,449 of VMBQ01001441.1, read as the reverse complement.
AATTTGACCCTGCCCCGGGGGTCACAAAAATGAACATATGCTTAAATAAGGCCTATTTTGTGCAAACTTTAAAAATCTTCTTGTCCATAATCATATGGCCTAGTGCTACCACATTTGGTATGTAGTGACATTCAATAGTTCTCTACTTTGTTTTCACCCGCC